>OX104063.1:93524013-93629817 GCA_944474145.2 Dicrocoelium dendriticum
AAAACGAAGGTCACTAAGCTCACACACATTCCGGTTGGAGGGAAACGAACGTTGACCTCACCAGAGTAGGGAGAGGCTGGCCACAAAATCTGTCTGTTTGCATATACTTGGTTTCAGCTGCCGGATCATTGAAGCCTCGGCAAACTGAAGCAGCCAGGGATCTCTTTGTTTGTTAATTATCCTGAACGATCCGCACGGGTTTTGGCACAAAGACCAATCAGGTATGTGATGCGCAATAGAGCTGGTAGGTAGCTTGGGGCCTTTTGCAACGATGGTAATATGAATGTGCTCTGTGATCATTCTAGAAAACCTTCTCACAGTTCGACCAACGTACTTCCAACCGAAACAGCTAGACAAATGAAGCGATAACTTGAGCGTCTGGTCTGTCTAAATTGGATTTGCATAGCAGCCTTCTTGTCTGGTGCCACATCATTAGTTCGGCTGCACTATAACATTTCCTAATAGATTGGCGGAGACGATATCGACATCTATAATCATGATCTCCTATAAACGGTAACATAATTAACGCATTTTCTTAGAGCGATCAGTTAATGGTAAGTCCTTAGGTTTTGAGTGCGCGTGTAGTGTTATAAATCGCCCGGGAATTCCGTTCTTCTGTAATGTCGAGGTGACACGCTCTAATACACTCTCGATCCTTTCCGGAGAGGAAATCTGACGAGTACTGACGACTGTGGTACGGACTAAAGCTCGTTTGCGGTTTGTAGGACAGAAACTATTAAAATTGAGATATTGTTCTGTCCACATCGCCAATCAACTGCATGTTAAATGTCTTTGCATGCAACTTACTCATTTCGCAACACGCATGTAAATAGCTGATGAGAATACTTGAAATAACTGAATTCAGTTTATTCCGTATGGTATTTGTTCGCTGGGCTACAAGTGTCTTGTCCTGCCACAGACTTACACTAGCCATGCGCGTGCAGGGAGTTTTGAAGTGAGAAAGAGAAGATATGATGCGTTGCAAGCTGTCGTTGTCTCTTGTGTTCGAGATTATGAATCAAAGGAAAGAAAGAAAGGAGAACGTCATCTGCAGTGCGCCGACATGTTGTGCCCATGCTTCGCTGTCACCCGACCAGCACCGGTCGCGCTTGGGTTGTGTATACAGCCAGAACGCCCGCCCCCTTTGCGGATTCGAACCGATGATCCAAGGATTGTAAGCCAGCAGGCAATCCTTTCGGCCACCGGCCGCCATGAACCAATAGAAGACCGGCTTAAATACTTGTGAAGATTAGCTCATTTGTAATATTCATCCTTGTTGTCGCTGCCGGCGTTAAACCTAACAGTAAGCTAGTTGCACCCATCGGGAAACTGTTCTCGTACGAGCAAATCCTGTGCCCTTATACTTAAACTTAAGTTTGCAAACATTTCCGTCTCTTTCAATAGGAAATATTTTTTTACACGTGGTTAACCCCTTCTCGCATTGTGTAAGTGAGCATTTTTCCACGTGAGCAAACGTAGCCTTGAACAAAGCATTATTAGGCACGAGTTCATTTTGCGTAAGAGATAACGGATTTCAATTGGCACTGGTGATTCGTGTGTATTAGGATTGTGAGGATATCAGCGCGCGTAGGAGCCGCACGAGGGATCGTAAGCAATTCGATAGCCTTCCATACTGTCCCACATTTCGGACTCAAACTGAAACAATGGTTTTACGGGGTAAATGGTTACGCACTTACCTGGGTATTTGCTGTGAACTAAGAAAATTGGTCACTTGCCAGAGCTTTTCGTCACAGAATAGCGGAGGACATCCTCACAAAGGCAGCCGCACACAAAACCGGCACCTACTGATTAGCTGTTTTAACTTCACGTAGGCGATGATTTTACTGATAAATTATGCGTAGTTCATTTCCGTTTGCCATCTTTGCGACCAGGGGTATTCACTTCATCGCGACTTCGTCGTTGGTGATTTGTGCGCTCAACCAATTGCAGTTATAAATTTGAGGTCGCACGCGTATGATAACTCTGATATCAGTAGTAAGTCGGGGGACGTGGGAATTGGGTGTGAGGTTGCGTCGACTGATCGACAACCAATCATTTTTTCTATGTTATACTGGCGACTGAGTTGGTGTCCTATCAAGGGTATATTGTCCCTGAACAATCTCGTTGTGTTTAAGGAATGGGGTGTGATCACCAGTTTTGCAGGCGGGCTGGGATATCACCTGAATTGTTCCCCATACCACGTGCGACTCAGTTTGCCGTATAGGTTGTTTGCTTGGAGGACGCCGCTTTGAGCCGGAGCTCAGAAAGTAACATTCTACGAAGTGCATACCAGCGATCTAACAATCGCGCTTACGTCTGACTTGATTAAAGCCCCGCCTACATTTTTATTAGGCCACATCCTTTATATCTTGGTAGGCTAGGTGGTAGAGTGGAAATATACAGCCCAAGCAGAAAACCGGCTCACGTGTTGAAGATGTGTCCATTTATGCCCCCCCCCCCGGATGCCAAGTTATCTGAGCGGGTGTGGCATGACTTTTATTCCGGTAATGGAGACAAGTTTCATTGTCTCGGGGTCACTACCAGGAAGACGGTCCAGCAGCTCGGTTTTCGCGACGTGAGTTCCTAAAGCATGTATTAATTAAAGTACACTGGTTGCCTTTGATTGTTTCGCAACCATAGGTGGAGTGGTATGTGAGCATCGCATTACATGATTCTTCATTTGAAAATGTAGCTCAAAACATACCAAAAACCATTTATATCAACGACTGGGACAACGGTCATTGCAGCCAGAGTCTTGAGTTGGGGTTTTCGGCTGATATCAGTTTCATAGGAAGTTATTAGACCCACGTTGCTGACATTGCTTTTGAGGCTTTGCCTCAAGTGAAGATAGCCTCCTTTTATGTCAGCGTCTGCAAAAGGAAGGCAAGGGAAGGCGGAACGTTAACTCGATTACTGACACACAGTGAGTTTCAGCTGCCGATTCGTTGGACCCATGACTAACTGCAGTGGACAAGGAATGCTCAGTCTGTGTAGTTTTGTACATGGTTTTTCAACGCTGCGAAGTACGGTACCGGCTAAGCGGTATAACTAACGGGCACCTCGGATGTGAATGTCGTAATTGTCACGGTTTGTTACTTTTGGAGGCCTAGGTCAAAAATTAGATTTTGTTAGTGCCACCAATAGATAATGTAGGCACTTGTGACAATGCGACCAGGCTGATAAAAGGTGTTTACTTGTAGTGTCTGCAACCTTCAGTGCGCGCAATCTTCCGTGTGCGCAAGCGTCCATGTGCACAATCTTTTTGTGCGCTTTTTGCTGTGCGCAAGTTTCGTGCGCCCTTTCATCATGGAACCGAGCTTTTCGTATCGTCACCACATGCTGAATGATCTCTCGGTCCTAAACTCTTATCACTGTCTGCTACTGGATTCTGAACGTTGCTACCTACTTACTTCCTTCCTCTTCTGTTTGACTCTCGTTCGGCTACCTGGCCTGGAGTCTCCCCTTGGCCTCCGGCTTATTTCGGTTTGCTTCTTGCTTGCATTAGGTTTGTGTTGCCGGTGCTCAAGGTTATCCAACCCATCACTGTTCACATCCCTTCACCACATGTTGCATTGTCTCTCAGTCCTATATTCTTATCACTATCTGCTTCCGCATTCTGAACTATGCGGTCTATGTGATTGTTCTCTTCCTTTGTTTGACTCCGGGGCGACTGCTAGGTTCCATCTGTCACGTAGCCTGTGACACCTCCGTTTCATTCTAACAAACTGCCATTTGCCCTGTAATGCCGTAGTACACACAAGAAGCTGACTCTCCAACGCTCCTGTCCTCACCACAAGCTTGACGAACTTTCGGTCCTATATTCCTAATATCATCGGTTTGCGGATTTACGGTTGCTATCTGCTGGCTTCCTTCCTTCCTATTTTTACTTCAGTATGATTGCTTTGCCTACAGGCTCCATCTAGCCTCTGGCTCATCTCCGATTCGGTTTGTGATGCTGTCTAGATCAAGGTCAGGCGACCCACCGCCGTCCTCATTTCCTCACCACAGGCTAGATACTCTTTCGGGCCTATATTTCTATCTTTATCTGTTTGCGGATTTACCTTTGCTGCGTACTTGCTTCTTTCTTCCCTCTGGTTAAAGCTGCTACTACTGCTTAGCCTCGGGACGTCTAGTAGCCATTGTTGCATCTCCGTTACATACTGTAATATTCCTCCGGTCCGGCGTTCCAAACTCTTCCGTGTCCAAATAGTAGTAAGAGAGGCTTAGAGCTGCAACACAAAGTAAATACCTCGTAGTCGGCTGGATGCTCAATCGCCTAGCACGAGGCCGATGTAGAGGAAGCAGCTAAGGGAGCACGGAAGAGGGAAGAAAAAGTGCCGGAGAGGAATAAGAAGCTAAGGCTAACAGGAGGCAAAACTTATCGACCTCTTATGTGTTAACGTGGTACCGTGACGCCCGCAGACCGGCTACATTCTAACAGGCTTCCAACTGGCTTGCGATGCCGCGGTGTTCACGGCCATCCGACCCACCACATTTTCATCCTCTCACTACATGCTGGATAAGCTTATGGCCCTATATTCATATTATTTTCTGTTTCCGGAGTCTGATCTTTGTTGTCTGTTTTGCACTTTCCTTCCTATTTTTGTCTTTAGTACGACTGCTTAGCCTCGAGGTACCACCTAGTTTCTCTTTCCTTACATTATTTCCTTATCATGTTCCGATTCTCTATGGTTTATTCACATGCGCTTATTCCCTCTGAGAGCGACTGCATCTGCATGATACCGAGTATACATGGTGTAACGTTTTTCCACAATACATGATCTCTCCTCTCGTATCCTGTCTATTTACTTTTGCCTTTCCAATAACATTCTATCTTGCTGTTTCTTTGGCCTCCTACCGTCGGTTGCCCATTTTTCCGATACTTTCAGACACGTTTGTTGGTATCTGATAATCTGTGCAATGGCTCCGGCTGGTTCATACACAAGCACTCTGTTTCCTACTCTCATGGTGCACACGGTTCGCTTATCTGGATAAGGCTAGAAGATTATACTGTGTATGTCATATCATACTTTCCGGCTGATTAGTTATTTGTTAATCGAGACAGTCGTCGTTCTCCAGTGGCGCAAGCTCTTCACAATCACAGTTACACATACTACATACCTGGATGGATGGATAGATGGATATCTCGCAGCTTTTCTGGAAAACGATTGATTATCTTAGACAGCCATAGGCATCAAACCTGCCTGTTCCCCATTCACAAGTCGATTCCCTTCCACCATGTAACGAAGTGTGAACCATGCTCAGAAATGCTCAGTTTACATCATAAACTAGCACATTTTGATTTTTACTCCAGAACTAATTGTACCAAGCTGTTCCACTCAAACTGTGCGAAAATGTCAACTTAGTGAAGCATTTGCCGCATATTGGCTTTTGCCAACACATTTGCCACTTTGCTTTTTCCGTGCATCAGCGCCATCTCTTCCTACGATACCACGACTATTCAACAGTTGTCCATATGTAAAACCTGAAAATTAGCATTGATACTTTTTCAATAATTCACCTGTACAATTCCTGTACGTTTATGCCTATTGTACCCATTTGTTATATCTTCACAGGTGTGCCTCGCAATGTCGAGAATAAACCAATTATTTAGTTGCATGCGTTTCGAGCCAGTATGTGTAGCTGATCTAGTGTCGTTTGGAGAGTACTTTGCATTTACTCAAGTTTGGATGAGGGAAATTTCGGATTGGTCACTTATGTTCTGTGTCTAGATCCCTCTGAAGCAAATGTTGGTGGGCATTCCTCTGAATCCTGCGTCGAATGTTGATGTCGCTGGTAAACAGTTAGAAGCGATTTCCTGTGCGCGACCATTGATAAACACCAAAATAATCATGACTCCAGAACTGCACCTTGCGGCGCACCGCACTCGACCTGTATGGGTCAGGTAATGATCTCCGAACCCTGACCATTAATTGTCGTTGAAGGAGAAAGTGTACGATCCGGCTTAAAAGAAGATCACCGATCCCGTAATACGAGAACTTGGTGAGTAGTATCCGATTATCTAAAAGACCGAGTGCCTCCAAGAAATCCAGTTAGATTACATCAACTTCTTCAACGTCATCTGACTTGGTCCAACTACACCGTGCGATTGGTAAGTTAGTTGTGCATGATCGATGTCAACGGAGACCCTGCTGTTCAGGTTTTCTAGATAACATGCTAGCGTATCGGCAATGATGTATTCCATGACTTAAACATTCTAGGGAGAAGGGATACTGGACGGTGGTTTGCAGGCATAGTTCTGTGTTCGCCTCTATCAATCGTATTTATTATTTCAGGCTTCCACATAGAAGGCATCTGGTTCTGATCTAAGCATCACTGGAAGAATTGAGCAAAAGCTACTGTCAGTTGTCTTACTGCTGCTCCTTCCTGCCACTCTCTATGGAGGAATGGTATCGACACCCGGAGAGCAGTAGTAGAGCAGAAACCTCAGCTTATGCAACATGGCTTCAGCGGTGAAGAAGATGTGGCTCAGTCCTGGGGGTCGGTGGAAAAAAGCTCTGAGTTCCAGCCCAACTCAGGCTATCTCGAACTGATGAGTCCCAACCAGGACGAAACCGTGGTCTTCGGGTGCCAGTGTTGGGGTGAGCAACACTATAATGTTTCTATTTTACTTACGGTCTTTTTGATCGGAATGACCGAGGTCCACCTCAAGTGAACCGAGGCCTCAATAGAGGTTGCTTGTAGCAACCCAACCACCAGCGGATTCTCCAAGCTCAACTTTGCATTCGTTTCCGCTGGACCAAGCGTTGCTCGTGGATCTCAGTGGCATAGTGCTTATGGTGTCAACCATGAGCCACTAGGCTCTGAGTTCCAGCCCAACTCAGGCTATCTCGAACTGATGAGTCCCAACCAGGACGAAACCGTGGTCTTCGGGTGCCAGTGTTGGGATGAGCAACACTATAATGTTTCTAAGCTGGATGTTTATTTGATGGCAACACGCTGAAACGTTGAGGCATATTGCATCCGCTGCGTGTTTACTGCTTCTGAAGCCACTCATGGTGAGGCATCAGCCGAGCGGAGTAGAGGGAATTCCTGCATCAGGTTCCCTAGGCCACTGACGTGTTTGTACAGCAGTTTGTGGTTAGCGCTGAAGGTTTTTACCATGTTCTGCTGGTAGGTGTCCTTGTCTTCTATGATCAGTTGAGTGCATTTTTTGCGTTGAGCTTCTTGGCTGTCCCAATTTTCTGGCGTTGAAGCTTCTCTTTTCACCCGCCATGCTGCATTTGCGCACCGCCATGTATTTTCGAGTTCTGCTCCTAACGAAATAAACTGATTTAAACCCGTTGCAAACACTTATCACTGAAGCAACTGTAATCAGCCGACTGGATTTCTGGACGAACTCGAGCCAAGCGACTTCCGGGAATTCTTCGGCAACGAACGACCATGTTGTGGCGCTGAGGCGAAGAGCTAATCGATCGTAGCGTGTAAAGGTTTGCACCGTCTCATAGTTCTCACAGCGATGTTCCGCATGGCAGACGACGTTGAAACTAATTATTGCATGATCACTGCGACCTAAAGAGCAGGCAATAATCAAGAAAACAACCATTTGCTCTTCGTTAGTAAGCACAAGATACAGCACAGATGGTTGGTTACCTGTTCTGAACCCAGTGGGCAAAGTGACATGATTGTAAAGTGTAACAGTGGTAAGGAGGTCCTGCAAATCGACTTTGAATTGATCTCTGCATGTAACTGGGTTTTGAAACAAGGTACGTTGATATAACCCATGATAAGGATGTGATGGTACGGCTTAGAGCAGTGGTAAGCGGGGCAGTCCAGTTGGGGTATAGAGTCAGGAGTCAGCGCGCCAAAGCTATAAGGCAAGTGGCTCTGCCTTTTAACTGCAGACAGCACCAAAAGAATCGGCGAACTGTGAGGCTGATTTCCCTACGGCCTGTCACTGTAAGTCACTTCGGTAATTCAGAATTACCCCTCTTTCCCTAGTAAGTCTGTCGTTGCGGATGAGAGACATGCCCAGCAGCGAGACCTAAGCATCCGTCATTCTAGCGTGTAACCATGTATTCGTGACACCGCTGATATCGCATGGCTTAAAACTTGACGAGCTTATAATTCGTCGGGCTTAGTGAAAAGGCTTTGAGCATAGGTATATGATGCAGACGTTGAGCGCGTCAAGGTCATGCTACACTACCTAGCCTGTGGAGCTGCATTGTGCGCGCTAGTGCGTGAGTGTCCATCTCCCGACTAACCAGCGATGCTTATTGATTGGTTCAAAAGCGAGTACTCAGCTAAACATGTGAGCTGCGTGAAACTAAACAGTTGGTCTGTACCCAACGTGGACTGCCGATGTACTATTGCCATTGCTTCTACTAAACTTCCATTTGCAATACTGCTGTTCTGATTTCGGTTGAGTGTAACAATTTGGCGACGGAGTTTATTCTAATTGCTCATGGCAAATTAAATAACGGCACCCCAACCCTTTTGGAATTCTTCTACTGGAAGGTCTACTGCGCAACAATGGTTGCATTGGAAAACTACATTTACTAACTACATTGATTTGCTTTTGCTCCTTGGCGGAAATTGCACGATTGATGATGCAGCGAAAATTAAATTACTACGCCACCATCTCGGCATCGAGGGCCAGCGACATTTCGACAGTTTACAATTACATACGAAGCGAGACCTAAAGACTGTGTTCAATTCCCTGGACCGAATATGGGGGGAAAAGCCCCATGTGTTTACTGCTCGGTATAAATTCAGCACAATGCGACAACAACCAAATGAGACTGTAAATGAGTTTATCTCTCATCTCCTTACTGCTCTCTCTGACTGCGCCTATGATCAGATCCTTCCAGCCCACTTCGAAGAAGCGATGCTGTTACAGGCATTAATCGTGGGTGTTTTCGATGAGAAGGCACGAGAACGTCTGCTCTCCGAAGACGAAACGCTACTGACGTGGGAAAAAGCATGTGATATAGTCCGACAGCGTGCCAACCTCGTCCAAGAATTAGCCACATTTCCCTCTTCAAATCAATCAATCTCAAATGACGTAAACAAGGTCTACCAGACTAACCGTGGACATGCCTTACCTCGCCCCGTACAGCGCAAGGAATTCCGTTGTTTCCGTTGCGGGGAGAATCACTTGTCCCCGACTGACTGTCCGCACATTCATTCATTATGCAGATTTTGTGGAAAAATGGGTCAAATTCAGAAAGTGTGTCTCTCCAAGCGGAAATCACTCGTCCAGGAACAATCTAAGGCTACAAACTGCATTGCCGATGAATTGCACCAGAATAGGATTAACACCACAGCCGTTTTAATCGCACCATTAAAGCAGAAAAACCGTTTGTCGTATCCCTCCAAGTAAACGAACAACCTGTAGAGTTTGAAATTGATACCGGTTCCGCAGTCACTTTGATCCGACCAGACGCCTTATCCCAACTTCTAAAGCTGTGTCCACCGAACATACATTTGTGATCTTACACTGGACAGATGGTGAATGTGCTTGGTACCTTCAATGCACGCATTTCTTACCGTAATTCAACGAGTCATATGTGTGTGTACGTTTCTGGAGGACTGGGTCCGAACATCCTGGGCCGCGACGGAATTAAGCGCCTTCCTGGCATAATGTCGAACCTCTACCTGGTGAAAGACAATTCGCAGTTATCCGAGATTTTGCAGAAGCATGCAGTCTTATTTGATCAGTCGAGATCAGGACTTTTAAAGAATTACAGTGCACATTTGGTACTGAAACCACAAACAAAACCGCGGTTTTGAAAAGCTCGCACTGTTCCCTATGCCCTCCGTGATAAGGTCGAAAGTGAACTGCGCCGACTTCAGTTGGAAGGTACCGTTGAACCCATCCAGTATTCAGACTGGGCAGCCCCCATTGTGCCAGTATTGAAGAGCGATGGTTCGATAAGAATCTGCGGGGACTACAAGGTTACGATAAACCAAGCGTTAGAATTAGACCGATATCCGCTACCAAAGATTGAAGACATTTACGCTTCCCTTTCCTGTGGTGATCCATTTACAAAACTAGATTTGAGTCATGCCTACCAACAACTTTAACTCGATGAGGAATCACGCACGTACACCACCATTAGTACTCATCTCGGATTATTCCGCTATATACGCATGCCTTTTGGAATAAGCTCGGCTCCATCTATTTTTCAACGTATTATTGACTCACTCGTGAAAGATATACCGAACACATGTGCGTACTTAGATGACATTTTAATTACTGGACGCACTACCGCCGAGCAATTACATACATTGGACGTCGTCCTGAAGCGGTTATCGGATGCCGGTTTGGTTCTAAAAAGAGAAAAGTGTGACTTCCTTGTTCCCAGTGTACATTATCTGGGCTATCGGTTGTCACGTGAAGGATTGTGCCCACTGGAAGAAAAGACAAAGGCGCTACTTGAGGCGACAGCACCCAAAAGTGTTCATGAATTGCGGTCATTCCTCGGTGTTGTCACTCGGTTTTCCAGGCTTATACCACCGGCAGCAACTCATCTGCATCCCTTTCACCAGCTGTTACGTAAAAACCAAAGCTGGAATTGGAACAATACTCATGAAAATGTGTTCAGAGCGGTCAAGAAGCTCTTAGCATCTACAGATGTTCTTGTGCATTATGATCCGCAGAAGCCTGTTGTTCTTTTTTGTGACGCCTCACCTTACGGTCTCGGAGCTGTTTTAATGCACAAATTACCGAATGACTCTCAACGTCCCATTGCTAATGCTTCAAGAACCCTGACACCAGCAGAACGGAACTACTCTCAACTTGATCGAGAAGCAGCCGCTGTCATCTTTTGCACCACTCGATTTCACCAATATTTATTTGGGCGACCTTTTGTGATCCATACGGATCATAAACCCCTTGTTTTCCTCCTCGGCCACGAGAAAGGTATCCAAGAAATGGCTTCACCTATAATGGTACGATGGTTGCTTATTCTTTCTGCGTATACATACGAAATTCAGTACGTTCCAGGCAAATGGAATACCACCGCTGATGTTCTTAGCCGGCTTCCCTTACCAGAGACACCATCGAAAGAATTTATCCCACAAGAGCTCGTAAACCTGGTCCAGCATTTTAATGATTCCCCAGTCACATGTAAAGACATACGTCAGGAAACTGACAGAGACCCTGTTCTGTCGCTGGTCAAACGCTATGTCCAAGTTGGGTGGCCGGACAACACCCCCAAAGAACTCATGCCCTTCCGTAACAGGATGTCTGAACTCAGCCTCCAGAATGGATGCTTGCTGTGGGGCGCACAAGTTATTGTCCCCAAGAAATTTCGGTCACGTATCCTTGACGAACTACATGGTGCGCATCCAGGTGTCGCAAAGACGAAGTCGTTAGCTCGATTTTATGTGTGGTGGCCTGAATTAAACCGTGATATTCTGGCGAAGGTTGGAAGTTGCAGACCTTGCCAGGAGACCCGAAACGCCGCTCTTCATGCGCCAATGCAGCCTTCGAAGTGGCCAGAAACACCCTGGAAACGAGTCCACGTAGACTATTTCGGTCCCTACGAAGGTCGGATGATTTTGCGAATCATCGATGCCCATTCTAAATGGATTGATGCCCATATTCTTGTTTCAGCAAATTCAGCTGGTAGTATAGAGAAACTACGCACAACGTTCGCAACATTTGGCCTTCCCGAGACATTAGTAGCTGACAATGGACCAGCTTTCGCCAGTGTTGAGTTTTCTACCTTCCTCAACTCGAACGGCATTAAACACATAACGACTGCACCCTATCGTCCTTCTTTTAATGGGTTGGCGGAGAGAGCCGTACAAACAGTGAAGAAGCTGCTAATAAAACAACCAAATGCTCCGCTGCGTGTGTGTTTGGATCGTTCCTTGTTAGCATATCGAAATATGCCAAAGGAGACCACAGGCAGAAGCCCCGCAGAGTTAATGTTTGGTCGTCGACTGCGTACACGATTGGATTTATTGCATGAATCTACTGAGCCACAAGTTTCGGAAAAACATCAACGAGTGAAAGAGCGTTTTGATACTTGTAGCAGAGACAAACATGTGACAGATTCAGATCCCATCTACATCCGTTTACCTACAGGCTCGGGGTGGGAGCCAGCCGTCGTTAAAACAACTAACGGACAGATAATAGAAGCAGAGACTGAGGATGGCAGGATCGTTCGACGCCATTTAGATCACGTGCGACCGAGATTGTCTGACACAGAAACAGTTGCCGAGACAGAGCAGCCAGCTCAAGCATTGAACGACATGCACGTGCGTGACACTGAACCGGTAGTTGAGTCACAATGGCGGCGCTCTGAGCGCCGACGCAGACCGGTCGATCGTTTCCAAGCTGGATAGCTCCAATTAAAGGTGGGAGAAGCGATGCAGACGTTGAGCGCGTCAAGGTCATGCTACACTACCTAGCCTGTGGAGCTGCATTGTGCTCGCTAATGCGTGAGTGTACATCTCCCGACTAACCAGCGATGCTTATTGATTGGTTCAAAAGAGTGTGCTTAGCTAAAACATGTGGACTGCAAAAGTAAACAGTTGGTCTGTACCCAATGTGCACTGTCGATATACCATTGCCATTGCTTCTACTAAACTTCCATTTACAATACTGTTGTTCTGATTTCGGTTGAGTGTAACAGTATGAAGAAACGATAAGACCAAAATCTGTAGGAGCCCACATGGATCTAAAGGAATCACATGTGGAGAATGTCGACAGTTGTCAGTCATTATTAGTCTTATTGATGGGAGAGTGGCATATCGTCGGCAGGTTGATTTAGCCAAGCTATATCTTATACCTCATCCGGACCTACTTTAGAATCGTGTGAACGAGTGGTTAAGTGAATCTCCTGTGTCCTCGCCGGCAGGTTTGCTTCCTCAGATAAACTTGTGGCGAGAAGCAAAGCATGGGAGCCGTCATACCAGCGCTGTGCAAACGAATACCAGGCCAGAGTATAAGAACGGTGGCTGGCTCGATGAGGAGGGGAAGCCGTTTGGCAGAACATCGTGCTAGTGGGCGGAAAAAGGGACAGTTTGAACCCCACGGTCAGGACTGCTTGCTAGCGGGATGCAGGGCCAAGGCGCTGGACCCAAGAGTCGCTACTGAAGATTCCTTCGATGTTCTGGAACACAAAAATAACGTTTTTCCTTAAGGTAAATTCAGTCTTGCTCTCCACGCAGTCCAATTGCTGCATTTCGAAAGTGCAGCACAACAGGCACATGTCTGCACTTTACTTTTAACCGAAGTTCAGATGGAAGGCATTTCCGATTTCTTGTCCAACGTTCTAACACTTTAGTCCCTGTTTGCCCTGACTAAATCACGTTTTAGGACTTTTGAATCCAACCCTCTATAATTTGATGTGATAGGTAACCTTTTAAGCGAGAAGGGCCAAAAAACATAAACGCCAAGGTTTTCATAACTCGGCTTTGACCTCAATCATCCGCCAGAATGTTAATACATGAATCGCATATTTCAATACTCCACCTATACGTGTCACCCATGCAAGAGCATGGATTCTTCTGTACAAACTGATCTGTAACGCTATAGCCACAGGTTCACTCATCAATAGTAATATACCTATTATTATTACTATATTTCTCAAATGAATCGCCACTGGGTCAAGTCATGATTTCCGGTCTCTTGACTGTCGTGGAAAACAGGCGCTGGCACTCCGTGAATGAAGATTGCGCTTAGGCGATCCCGCTTGTTGTGTGCTTCCGAAATGTTGCTTTTAGGCTGTTGCCTGCTCCAAGTCGCGTCGGGTTAGATTCGTTTCCCACCGGATGCGTGTTATAGCGCATTTGCAGAGTAAAACTAGTTCTATGTTAGGGGCGGATTCTAATGTCACACTAATGAATCGGTGTGTGCCATAGTGTACAGAGGCCGGATGCTGAGTAACTCATACTAGGTTTGTGGGTGTAGCTTTCAGTTTCAGCAAAATGCACAATAAGTTCAATTTGTCTTGGTCGTCAGACAACTTACCTCGCAATGTGATGTTGGTAGATCAGGGACCGTTGTGCACACAGCAGGCAGTGAGTTACCGTTGGACCCCAAATTTGTTGCGCTGTAAGGTCGGGTGACTCTTAGTCCTGGACTTATGCCAAGGATAGTGGTCTGCTATTTGTCTTTGTGTTCGCGTTGGCGGTGTATACAGCAGATGTGACCCTAAGTGTGACTTCCCAAGTGGCCTTCGTAGCGCTTTCTGCATAGGTGACTGAATTCTAGAGTGACATCTGCATGGCCAGACACCCTTGCGTTGGAAATGCAGCAGAGTGATGTTGGGCTACAACATCTTTGTAAAAGATAGATTTTGTGAAAGCCGGCTGAATTTGATCGAGCACACTTTTCGGGTGGTGCCTGCCCTTCTTGGTCCTGCATACACCTGATAATCAGAGCCCCTGTTTGTGTTCTCCTGGTGCTCTTCCAAAGGTAGAGAAGATGTTGGAAGTGGGAACCTTGCCGATCGTGGTTAAGGTGAAGTGAATTGTGCACAATTGCTTTGAATAGAGGCCACTACGCTGCCTTGGCGCATACCAGCCTCCGATGATATAATGTGCACGCTCTTTCGTTGCTAACCGGTCGCACTTTTGACCCGGTAAAGGTATACTCTTGCCTAAAAGGATGATCGCACGCTCTGTACAAACCCATAGGATGTCTTGAGCTCTATTTCGACTACTGCCTTTTCCTTGGAAAAGCGTTGCACAGGTTGGAGGATATCATTTAGAACAATGTGAGCAGACGAACCCTAATCCGGCCAATCGACTGCCTTCTGCTGATCCCCAGGTACTATTCCCCAGGAGCCAGTGTGGTTCGCTTTTACTTGCTTTTTATTACCCAGCATAGTGTTGTTACTCGACACTGTGAGCTAGTCGATGTGGCATAAGCTACTGATTTTGGTCGGCTGCACACGCCAGTCAGACGAGTGATGTGGTTGGAAAGGCCACATGAGGGCATGTCGTGGATAGGTTGGAAACAGCGCCTGACCAGTTCTGCCGGAAGACTCTGCACTTTGACCGGGCGTAGGTCCTTCCAACCAGGAAGACAGACACCTCCGGTCTATACAAGACCTTTCGGGCTGCTTGTGAAGAATCGAAAAGTACGGCGGTGTCGTCTCCATACTCAAATACCGAAGTTGGTCCCCCGGAAGTAGCTCGACGCCGCTGGGTTCGCATTTCTCCAGAGCACTCTCCAGGATTTCGCCCATAGCAAAAGAAGGGAATGCTACGCAGCTCTGTCCTATAACGTTAGTGATACTATAGGGGCGAAAGTCCGACCAACGTTCGCCGTCTGTTCGTGATTTGCCAGTGGACGACTTGAGGAATTATGACATAATGCTGGAGCACCCACGTTCTCAGTAAACAGCTCTAAACAACAGTTCGGTCAACTGGATCAAAGGCAGCTTGTATTTCTAAGTAGAAAACGATCGTTGGTCAAACAAATGTTTGACGACACTCGAGTATTTGGTTGAGTCTAAGCAGTGATCAGTACAAATCCTACCTAGAGTAGAACCCAGCTTGCTCTTCACGTATGCACTGTTCGCGTACCAGCCAATGAAGCCGGATCTTACAGTGGCGCGATGGTCTGCATGCTTCAGAGTGCCCTTGAACTATGCTGGGTGGTGGTTTTTTTGCACTTTCAGAGCCACTCATACCAGACTGTTCCGTAGTTAGAGACCAGACAAACTCAACCTCCTAGTCCTCCAGGTTAGAGGTTGGCATGCGGGTATTTTCTTATTCCTTAAAACCGACTGCTTGTAGCCCAACGCCAAACCGGCTGCGTTGTGGTCAGGTTTTGATTAAAGGCTTTGGTTGAGAAACCTAATTGTTCTCCTGTCTAGACCTGGGCAACGTGACAATATCCTGCCTACGCAATACCATGAAGCATTCGTCAACCAAATACTTGATGCTCTGGCCTCCGCAGATCGGAATCAACGGTACCCTACCCGCTGCACTGAGCAGGGTGAATATGGGTTTGGATGCTACGGCTCAGGTCTTCCCATTTTGTGTTTCCTCCTTACGCTTTTACACTTATTGTCCCTTACCAGCTTCACTTTTGTCGCCCCTGTTTTCAACCCCAAAATTTTGGTCCCCCCCACTTGCTTTGATAGGCGTTTTCCTTCTGGTCTCAAATCATACGTGAAGGCGGAGCGTCACTCCTGCCTTGTCGACAAGCCCATGTCCAAACAAGTGGTCAAGCCCAGTACATCGGCCTCCATCAGGAGCATTCGAGCAACCTTCAGATTGGCATGCCTCAATGTACGCAAATTGCTACAGATCGGTCAATAGGCAGTACTTGCTCGAACATTAGAGACCATCTCGAACGATATATGCTACTTATCGAAGATCTGCCTGTGTTACTTTGCGATCCCGTACAGGTGAGACTAGGCACACCTTCTTAGTGCCTCTATCGGGTGACAATGAAGCTTGAAGCACCGACTAAGCTGGTGTTGGTATTGCCCTGAGTCTCCGGGCTGAAGTTGTTCTGGTTGTTTGGATACCAATCAGTAGCCGGATGTATGTGGTCTGCTTGGCTGGCTCGTTCAAAGCTTCCAAGTCGTGCGGGATTAACAGGTGTCTATTCCTCATCGCTGCCTATGTACCCACCAACGTTAACGATAATTCGGTAAAAGATGACTTCTATCGCCAATTGAACGAGCTCCTTCGCCACAGAAGCAGCGCGGACACTGTTGTGCTCGCTGGGGCTCTGAACGCTAAAGTTGGTCAATTACCGCTTGCTGAACTGCATCTTGGCTGCCAACATGGTCTAGGCTCCCGTAATGATAACCGTGAGCGGTTATTTCCTTTGTGTGAAGATGCTGGCTTATTTCCTGCGAGCACTAATTTCCGACACAGCATCCGCCGGAGGGTGACTTGGCGCCCACCAGCCTCGAACCAGCTATGTGCGCAAGTCGATTACATTGCGATACGTTACCACTGGAGAGACTGCGTCCAGAACTGTCGCTCGGTTTGGAGCACAGGTGTGGACACCGACCATGCACTTGTATGTGCTGACCTGCGGATGCGTTTTGGCGGACGCCCACGACGACGCTGTGAGCGCATTGACATCAGCCAAATAACGAAACCAGCTGTTCTGAATGCCTCTCGAAGTAAGCTGACATGCGAGTAGAGTACGCACTGACCAGAGGCAATGGAGGGTAGCTGGTCTCATGTGTACCGGACCTTACTAGCAGTAGAAAAATCCTCATGTGGAAAGTCTAATCGTCATAATGGACGTTGGGTCTCTTCGCAGTTTCTGAAACTTATCCATGCTCGCCCGTATATTCCGGCTGAAAGCAAACACAATGAGACTCGCAGGAAACTCTGGGCAAAACTCTGTGCTAGTATGGAGAGAGACCGCGAATCCTGATGGTGTCATCATGCATTAGGTATGGAAATGGCCGCTGCCTTTGGTAACCATCGTAAGTTATTCAGTCTGATACGGGAAACGAGTAGCAGGGGACTTGGTGTTTGTAAAACTATACGTGATGAGAGTGGACAGCCTATTGGCAACTTGTCAAAACGCTTGGAGCGTGAAGCTGAGCACTTTGAAAGGCAAGTTAATCGGTCGGAATTGTCATATTTCTCGCCGACCACTGATCGCCCCACTCCCTGGGATGTCCATTTGTATCCGCCCTCTCGCTCAGAAGTTGAACGTGAGATCGGACGGTTGAAAGGAAATAAAGCCGCTGGACGAGTTGATCATCATCCAGCCCTCGTCAAATTTAGGGGACCTACTCTTGTGGATGGGTTACACGAGTTATTGGCGAAAGCGTGGAAGAAGGAAACTGTCCCAACCGACTGGAGCCGCTCCGTTCTTGTTCCCATCTTCAAAGCAGGCTCGCGTTCGGAATGCAGCAATTACAGATGAACCAGTCTGATCCCCATCGCCTCCAAATTGTTTGCCTCTGTCACCCTTCACAGAATGGCTGGCACTCGTGAAAGCTAGATTCGTGAGGAGCAAGCCAGGTTTCGTCGACGTTGTGGCTGCATTGACCACATCTTTACTTTGCGTCAGTTGTTGGAGCAGTCACACATAGTGGCGGCCCACCGTCATCGTGTTCCTCGAAATCAAAAGGTGCCTTCGATTCGTTTGATCGATGTGCCTTTTGGGAGTGTTTGCTAAGAAAAGGTGTGCCCGAGAAACACATAACCATTATCCGAGCATTATACGCGCAGCTCGGGCAGACTGAAGGCTTACGGTCAGCTGTAGTTGTCCTTCAATATCTCCAGCGGTGTGAGAAAAGGATGCTCGCTGTCACCTTTCCTCTTCAACTTCGCTCTTGACGGAGGCATGGAAATCGCGTTCACAGAACACGACTTAGAGGTTGTTGATCTGCTTCCGGGCGAACGAGTTCTTGACTTGGAGTATACTGATGATATTGCCCTAATCTGTGACAGCGCACCAACGTACCAAGCGGCACTGGACAGATTAGCACTGGATGTCGGTCACGCCGACATTTGATTCGCACCCTAGAAGTGTGAAGCTTTCCTCCAAGATTGGCCTGGACCGCCTCCTTCGCTGACCCTTGGTGGGGATCAGTTAGGAGTCGTTTAAAAATTTAACTATCTGTGATGTCTCAGCGCTCGTTGGATTGAAGATGAGAGCACGAACAGCATAACACAAGCCCGAGGCACTTTTGCTAACCTTCGCCACTTATGGCGCGGGCGTGACGCTACTCTCGCCTTGAAGGGTTGAGTGTACCATGCAGCAGTACGTTCGACACAACTGAACGCTTGTGAAACCTGGCCCTCTAGATCAGCGGACATAAGGAGGCTAGTAACGTTTGACCATCGGTGCCTTCGCAAGTTGGCTCACATCTGGTGGGAACGCTGCGGGAGCTGCGAGCGTGTTCGACGACCAGTTTATGGCACAGGAAACGGCAGTGAACCGCTCAGCACCGTCAGTTCACACACCAAGCTCCGATGGCTCGGCCACGTGTTACGCATGCCAGCCCACCGACTCCCGCGACGTGCGTTGTTTGCACACCGGGGGTGTGGATGAAAGAAGAGGAGGCGTGGCCAAGCGATGACTTGGTCGAAAGTAATGAAGGCTTTCACTTATGAGCTGGTCTCAGTTGGAGCCTCTCGACTCCCTGGTTGGGGTCCGAAAGACCATGAACGCATTTGGCTGGGTACACTTGTGACAAGGCTAGGGGCC
Organism: Dicrocoelium dendriticum; assembly: GCA_944474145.2. Classification (NCBI taxonomy): domain Eukaryota; kingdom Metazoa; phylum Platyhelminthes; class Trematoda; order Plagiorchiida; family Dicrocoeliidae; genus Dicrocoelium; species Dicrocoelium dendriticum. The sequence continues at coordinate 93,543,137 of OX104063.1, forward strand.
GACCTCAACGGCGTTCGTGCTGTGAGTTTCTTTGTCCCACCCCATCCCTCTTAGCCTCCTCCTCAAACCACAATCTCACTAATTAGCCTTATATAATTTTGCATAGTAAATTTTGTTTGCTACATATTAACCAGCTGGTAGGTTCCGGAACGATGCCTATCCATCACCGGTAGTTCAGTGGGCTTGCATCTGTCGCATTTGCCCCTTTTTCGCCTAGGTATTGTGGCACAGTATCTGAGATGTTTCCCACCTCTGGTTAATGGTGATGAACAGGATGAGCCTCCTTAGAAGCAATGCGGGGATCACCTTGGAAGTAACACAGTTGAGACTTATTCCTCGGTGATGGACGTAGTCAGTTCGGGTATTCCCGTTGAAGTCGGGCGCGATATCCGCTAGGCTCCAACCAGCTTGCATAACTTCGGTGACCCTAATCTCTTACAGAAGGGAAGTTAGCACTCGAACAATTCAAAGACCTCCATCTTTGAAAAGAGCCGAAGGGAAATTATCTGGGCCAGGGGACTTGTAGCACTTTAAGGAGCGTAGCTCAAGGACAACCAAAACCTCAAATGGCGGTGTTGATGCTACACACCAGGGAGCACTCTGTATTCCAGGATGAGGACTCACCGTTGCTCCTGGCCAATGAAACTGATGCTCAACATGCTCGGCGCGAAGCTTAGGCCGGCGTTTTGGACAGTGGATTGGCATGCTATTGGTTTTGCGCAAAACCTCGCTTAAAGTCAGTCTTATGCCGCCAGTGGATTGGATCAAGATGAAAAGCTTACGGAAAATCCCCGAGGTGGCCGCTTCCTCCATCTCAATTACTCCCTGCGTCCACCAGGCCTGGTGGACTTCCGGAAGACATTGTTTGAGCTCACCGTTAGTAGTCTAGCGTAGCGTAGGGTCGTTGACGCTAGCAAGAATTGCTAAACGGGCTTCGAGAAGTTGAAGAGATCACGCAGAAATCCAGTGGTGAAGCAACAGACCATCGTTGCACAGTTGTACCTAGCGCTGCGGATGGGTGTCCAGTGCACTTCAATATATGTGCATGAGGAATTCTTCAGCCTTGGGGCCAAATCATGCTGAAGGGCACAGAGAACATTCGCGGCAGCAGGTCTACACACGTCAAGCTGTTTCCGCCGAAATCGCTAGAAGCCACCGAAACATAGCGCGGCCACAGCACGCACCAGCGCGTGGTCTGAAGTGAGATTGGTACTCCATATTGATTTGCTATCCTGTATGCAGTTCCGCCAACGAGAACTGGTGGCGATATGATCGAGCTATGTACAACACTGGCCAAGTAATGTGGTTCTCCAGGTGGGGCGTTAACGCCCGCATCCCCGAAAACTAGTGCTCAACTGAAAGAGGCCGTGATCGGAGCAGTGCTTATGTAGAGGAGCACCGTTTTCTGTGCTGCGAATACGGCGGCCGCGTGAGTCACGACTTTCACGTTCGTCAACATCAATTCTCCCGACCAACACCCTCAAGTCCCAGGCAAACATCAAGATGTCGGCGCGAGGATTTTAACGGAGAAGGTCTGTCGGTCGATCACCAACTTTTTCTTAGTTGACTTCTGTCTGTAGTCTGTGTTAGTGTACTTTGCGACAATGAACAGACAGCGTCAGCTGGCTAGGCGTCTGCTCAGTCGCACTGAACCTTCAAGTCGGACCGCGCACAGTCGACCGTTAACAGGGATCCAGTCTAGTATAGCGGCCTCGACAAGGGTGCTTAAAGCAATCCCCACTGTTACGTACCGATGGTGTATTCCTAATCCGTGTATGGACCCCTAGTACGTTTAGACGTAGGAAAAACCAGCGTCGGATGGTAGGTGTGAAAAATGTACTCACCTCCTAACCGGAGCCAAGTGAAAAGATATAGGACCAAAACGAACCAATGAGAAATATGGACCAATCAGCGAATGCACTATAGTCACGTGATGGGGCGCGTGTAGTTAATGGAGTTGGCGTGACGCATCGATCGTGGATGGCCGTAACACCCACGCCAGTATGACCAGCGGGTCCCGTGGCTGAGTCTCCAGGTCGGTGCAATGGGAAAATACATTTGAGACACAGTCAGTGAAACCCGTCGTAGCGTCGTGCTAGAGCCCTGTGCACAAATCTCTGGGGCAGTAAATTTCACCGGCAGCATTTTCTAGTGCGTATGCAGAGGTTGCATGTGATCCAATCTGCGTCAGCATTCGACCATTTAAGGTAGCCAGCTTGAATTGGGAACCATGCACTAGGAAAGACTTGTCAGCGCGACTTAGTGCACCCTCGGACCTGGGAAACGATCGCGGCATTGTGAACTGGGACACGGATGGGGAAGTCAAAGAATGGGGGTTTTAACAAAAGTGGAATAAGGTGATCAAATCATGGTGTCGTAAAACGCGATTTGGCAGGTTCGGCCGCCAGTACCTCGGTTGAGGAGAGCAATTCCACAGAGCGAGGGCGAAGACAGCGAACGAATAACGGTTGGGAAATGGTTCCATAGGTTACGTTGGCACGCTGCTTCCCAGTTGCCCAGGTTGATATAAGGGGCCCCAGCCGGAGCTTTGGGTCATAAAGACCCAACCAGTAGTAGTGCGGCGATTGACATATACGGCGAACCGTTGGGAGCCGGCTATCTAGGTGCAGATAACACGGCTTTTGAGTAGAAACAAACTACTCAAGGCACCCAGACAGCTCGGGTGAAACAGTAAGGCGTCACATATTCCCTGGACAACCGAACTCGCCGCCAAGCTCGAAGACCGTAGACAACCGGTCATTGTGATCCTAATGACCGACGTCTACTTCGAAGTGAATCTAGGTCTGAATAGAGGTTGCGTCTCTCAGTGCAACCACACAGAGGGTACTCCAAATCCAACTTCGAATCCCTTACCTCTGGGCCAAGCGTTTCTCACGGATCTTAGAGCCATAGTGATCGAGGCATCAGCCTTTAACCACTTGACCCCGAGTTCCACCGCAGCACAGGCTATCTCCACCAGATGAGTCCAAACGAGCACGAAACCTGTTACGGGGTGTCAGGGTTGGGAGGAGCAACAGCGAACCACCTCCAAAAGTTAGTTGTGTTCTGAACTCGTGTTTTGAAGTATTTATTTCTAGCTTGGCATTTGCATATATAACACCAACATGGACTGTTGGCTGAAGACTGGAACATCGTTGAAAGTGTCACAGAACAATATTTTGAAGCTTAGGCGCCCGCTTGGCTAAAACAGCCGCGGTGTCCTTGGCACGAAGGTAAGAGGAAACAACCCAGTGGTGCTTGAGCAATCTTAAGAACGATTGTCCTAAGTGTCCCAATAATTGCTAACATGCTGTTTACTGTCACCAATGCAACAAAGGGTTTTTCATCCGGTTTTAAGCGACGAATTTGCTTGGGGCTGGAGTTACACGTTAAACACCGAGGTCCAACCAAGAAAGGAAGCCAAGACGTTAGCTCCGGTACTAGTACACAAACTATAGCTCGTGTGCAATATGTACATACCTCAATAATGCCTGTTCAGTCCTGAAAAAGCCAGGTCTTCACCAGTTACACAATGAAATAAATTCACCGCCCTTGCAACCGTACAGTAAGGTCACACAGCACAGATTCCAAAAGAAGAAAACAAAGGTTCTTTTTAATGATATAAAACCTTATGTCCTTGAGTCGCTGTACAGTGCGTAGGAAGATACAAGGTGTCATTAAATCTAAGAGAATGAGCTCAACGTTTCTAGGTGCGGATATGGGATGAAAGAATAACAAGTACGTTTGTGCCACTGAGGCTAGTAGCACCAAGCAATCCCAAACAATTGTCACAGCGCGTTTGGGATGAAAGCAAATGCATACCGAGTATAAAGTCACTGGAGCAAAACAAACAAATGGCGCGATTATCCCAAGCGAAATCCGGCTATCCATCTTGTGGATCGGCATGGTAATTTTTCCGCCTACACGCATCACTACGCTTATCGATGTTTACTAGGTTACACTGCTAAGGCGTAGATGGTTCTGTTTTTTGTGAACTCGAGTAAGACTTAGGTGAGAGAATATTCATGGTGGAGCTTGCTTGACATTCCTGGGAGTATGCCCGGCTCCATGACGGTTGTTTAGAACTCCGTAGACTGAGGGATGTTTGCAGTGTAGTTGCATCCCTTGGGCTGATGGGATTCAATAGCAGTGGACAAGTATACTGGGACTTCCTATGAAGTCCTCTAAAACTAAATAAGTTAAGCTGGGTTAGTGCGCAAGCCTTACGTAGGGTGTCCTTCATAGGTTTTAAGTTGCGTCTGTCTGGGAGCTTACAGAGAGTCGTGTTGTTGCGAACTGCTTAGCTACAAATACAACTTACGTGGTTATTCTAATGAGTTAGTCGCACGCTATGAGTGTTATGGTATATCTACGTGACTGTTGCATACGGACTCCCGTGTGCATCGAAAATGATAAAGGCTGAATCTGCCCACCTTATTCAAGCAGCCGGTAAATTAGGTAATACCACCTGCAAATGCGTGCGGACCAATAATGAATACGAGCTATCGCTAGTCCTTTTGGTAAGGTTACTGAGATAGTTCACTCTAATTCGCGAAATCAATTGAGCACGCTCTTTAAACACAAATATCCACGCCTTCCTTCTGAGCTAGTGCGGGTTGGATCGAGCCAATGGACCTCCCTTTCGGGTTTGCTAATTTTGCAGAATGGCAACTTTCCAAATGACCAGACAAATGGGTGACATCTTAAGATTTACTTCTCGTCTCCCCCTCGGGAAACTAAGCCTGGGGTATGTGAGGTTGCAAGCACGTAGAACGGCACATCCAACCGCTACCCATGGCATCACAGATGTGAATACTGCTCCATGGGTTGGCACAGCTTTGCCAAACTCCCCTGCAGTTCACCGGCGTCAGTATACTATCGAGGGCTATAAACACAGTCGTTAGGCAGAGACCTAAAATACGCAGTTCAAAGCGGAGCTCTGTTGACGGAATCTGCCGCCAAAGGTCCACTCATTTGTGCAGATCACAACTGCGTTGTCCCCAGTGAATACGCTGCCAAAATATATTGCGCAGTCCCCACTGTAGTCCCCTCAGTGTTAGCACTGTGTCTACCGGCCTCTCCTCAAGTCAACAGTCTACCTCTTGAGCTGGAGTCGTTCCCTTTCGGGGTCCGCGGACCACACTTTGAGTAACACTGTAGTGAAAGGCACTCTACTTAAGACCTGAACACTAACAGAGCTTAGCTTTAGTTTGAGCGGATTTCACAGAATGTTTCAGGAGTCTACCTTTCCTCTACTGTTGAAATCCATCAGTTTGTCGGATGCAACTAAACTTAATCGGGGCGGTCAATCATCTCATAATCCACGAAATTCATTTACAGGGTCATTAAGTCCGGGAACGGCCGGGAACGGCACGCAAGCTGGGTCATGAATATTCGCTCACCTGAGTCCCACCCCAGTTCACTCAAAACCAAACCGCTAACGCCTCAGTTGCATAACCAGGTTGACATCGATGCGCATAGTGATGCTGATGAAAACCCCTTTGCTGAATGTGTGACTTTAAACGGCATCCCATCGAGTAAGTGGAAAGTTGGGGCAATTGTCCAAAAGACTGATCACCATATCTGCATTGCTACCTCTTACGTTCATGCCAACGATACTGAAGCTGCTTTAGCTAACTGGTTGACTTGTCTTTGCCCGAGCCCATGAAAAACTCGACGAGAAGTATATTCCGGAATGTATAACAATAATTAGTCTGTAATTCAATGATCGGTGAGAATACTTGCTCGGAGTCGCCATAAAACAAAACATCAGACAGTGATAGCACAGTGACTGCGATTGACGCAATGAACAATGATTTATGACGAGTGGAAACGTGATTGCTTGACTATTCCCGTAGGATGCCTGCATTGGGAATAATGAAACCAAAGATAAGCAAATCACATGAATAAATAGAGCTGTTGGAGCTTTAAATGACTCACAAAGCTATTTATATGAATGCTGATGTAAGTTTTGTCAGCATCATGTTGCGGAAAGGACTGATGAGTACCTGGTTTGAATCGCGTTTTTCGTCCTGTTAGTGAAACGTACCATATATCATGTAACGCATGTGAGATAATGTGTCTTCAAGACCCCTTCTGAAAAGTGTTAATGTTGAGGCCAAATGACACGACCTGGAAGGGCTCTGCATGTTCCGGATATCAGAAGGGAGAAAAGCTTATCGTGACGATCAACTCGACTATAGTGCGTAGCTACGTTGACCTCCTGGCCTCTCAGGTTAGAATTGTGACTGTGAAGAGCTCTCAGTATATTGAAAAGACACTCTAAGCTCAACGATTTATACTGGATTTCGGTACCCAACATCTACATTGCTCATGCAAATGGGCACGCCTAAATACACGGAGTCGGTTCGGCGTTAGAGATAAAGATTCATTAGGCCAATATTGCAACAACAAGTGGAACATAATCCCATATCCGCACCTTCGCGTCACTTGATGCAGCAGCATAAGCCGTCGATGCAAGACTTGCCTCAATACCATGCTATCAAACCTGTAGGTTGTTTCACTTCTTCCTGTTAACACTGACCGACATGCATCCTTTCACCGGCCATCTGTGCAATCTAGTCATGTCTTGCCTTGACTACATTGCGCAAGAGTAACATGGCTTCCGCTGGAACACAGTGTGCACTATCCAACTACTGTTAGCACAGGACAGCTGGATTGAAACAGTAGATATTGGTGTAGAATTTGATGCTTTCTATCACGACTGCCCAACGGAATGCGATGGGTTGGCCCGTCGCAACCTTCTAGCCAACCACCGGGGCACGACATTGGTAATCCCCACCTACAGTGTGTCATCAACTTCATTTTGCACACGCGTCTGGAAGTAAAATTACGCGATTCAGTATTCACTCCAATACACGTGAAATACAGTATGCCGCAAGGTTCCATATCGGAGCCCCGATGTTCCACATTTTCAGATGGTGATTAATTCCCGCTCCAATCATGAAAAGGCAGTATAGCAAGCAAACTCGTTTTTGCTGACTCATTAGCAGGCTAAATACAACACGTACAAACAGCTAACAGTGGAACTCGTATTGTGGTTCTAATTAATGGTTGAACTGACCATCTAAGATAATCACTTCACACTATTTGTTTTACGGAGACGACATAGAGCCTCGACGTTGGCTCATAGCTCCATCAGACTGCATGCAGCCTCAAAATGACCAGCAGATTCCTGACTTGTCAGTTCACAAGCATCTTCGTTGCCATGTGGGTGGATATGCGCATTCCATCTACAACACCAAATGCTTTACACCTATAACTTCGGCGATGAAGAGCTCCAGCACTGTCCTCGGGAAAAAGATCTCCTTGTACTAATACAGGAACAGCTAGGCACTAAAAATGGCTTTTGGTCACTCGGACCAAGATATATATTCACAGCTGCTTTCTGCATGCATACGCTAGCAGGTGGAAAATGCAATTTAAGGATGGCTGGAGCACTATCTCAAGGTCTTGGAAATTTCCTGACATCGGGTAAGCAATTACGAACAGCGCCTAAGTACTTTAGGAGACTGCAGAGCACGCTATTGGTAATTGCCCGGGGACCTAATATTGATCGCCATAATCACTAGTACTATCAGCTGCTAAACTTCAGTGATAACAACAGAGTGCGAGGCCACGGAACCAAACTGGCAACCGGTTGGAATATATACAGCATTTCTTCTCCTTACTTGTTTGCCACCTATGCAATTCACTACCAAAACCTGTTATTTCAAGCGGTACATCCCCTGTGTTCAAACCTCGTGTCTACACTGCGCCATTCGCTTTACACCAAAGTGCAACACACCTGAATGATACTCACATTCAACAAACAAAACCGTACCACTCCACATCCGCTTATCTGGAGAAATCGGAAGCTGTGACATTTGAAGTTGCAGTAACCACGTATGAACGATGAAGGTGGACAAAAATTTGTTCAGCAGGTTCACTGCTTTCGGTTCTTCTTTGTTTATGATTGTACTCCCTTTTCTTTTGAAAAACGCCACGCTACACCCTGTGGGACATGCTAACCTTCAGCTTTTTTCTCGGCACTAACCTACTGACCATATTCCTTTTTATGGACCACCGTAATATCCCAGCTGACAATACCTTTAATTTCAGGAGCCCAGGTGCCCGTAATCTAATAACTTCGAAAGGAAATATTACAGGTCTGCATAATTGCAGAATGATGAGAAAAGTACTACTGATTACGGTTTAACCTCTCATTTGAAAGGAACTTGCAAGACTGCAATCAAACATCTACAAAAATGCCTAATCCGTCCCTCTATTGATAATTAGATCATTCCGACCAGGAGATGTTCTGTCTATCTTGCTCAGATCTGACTGTGTGATACGTGTTACAGAACTCAATCCTTCAGGGAAAGCTTTTATTCAGCAAAGACAGCTCAGCGAAAAAATAACAGCAATGTTTAGCAGGCTAAACTCCTCGATGTAAATTGCAGGTTCAAGTTCATAACTAACAACCCTTCTGAGTCGATGAGGCTCCTCCTTTGCTTCAGTTAAACAAACGGTAAATTAGTCACACGAATATCGGTCAACCCGAGTCCAGTAATCGAATCCATCACGTCCGCCTCCCATTGGCCGTCTGGACCACTCGGTTCGTCCATCTACTCACTCTGACCTGCTACTACCATGACATTCTCCCATTTTCGTGTTCCCGCGCCTCCATATTGCTATCCACCCCGTACAACTTGCCACTCCCCGTCGTCTTCGCTGTAGCTGCGGTAACGGTCTTCTTGGCCCTCACCATCTGCCACTACACCCCCCAATCCACATGGTTGTCTCCTATGTCGTCGAAAATGCACTCGTCTTCTTCTGAAGGTTTTCCCTTCGACGTTTATTTCGTATGACTTGACACCGACCCACGTAATCACCACAGCTTTTTTCCACCGCGCTTGACTATCGGGTAATGGTTGAATCCACACTTCCTCCCCCCACTGTTAGCTCCGGTAGGACCCGTGCACCGCGATCATAGTACCGTTTCTGCTTGGTCATTCGTCTTCTCAGATTGTGCTGTACTCGTTCGTGCTGTGGTGATACTGGGCGCAAAGTGTGACAGGTGTCGGTATCAGAGTTCTAGTCCTTCGGCCGGATAGGCACTGCACTGTGCTCAAACCGTTATTCGTTGCAGGAGTGTTGCGATCCTCCAGCAGCACGAGGTACGGGTCTTCGCCAGTTGCTCTAGCCTTTGATAACAATCGCTTGGCCTGCTTCACTGACGACTCCGCCTTTCCATTCGATTGACTGGGATATGGACTGTTTTGCTGGTGCACGAATTCTCACTTGGTTGCGAACGCCTGGAACGCACCGCTGGTAAACTGGGGCCCATTGTCGGAAACCAGTTCCATCGGTATACCGTGACGCGAGAACTGACAGCTGAGCTTGTTGATTACTGCATCTGTGGTCGTAGTGGTGAGTAGATTGATTTCAAAATAACTGTAGTAACCCACCGTGAGTAAGTAATCGTTCCCGTTAGCACTGAATAAATCCACCACCACCTGCCACGGTCGGTCAGGGACATCATGCAGCGGCATTAGTTCGCTGGTTTGCCGAATTTCGTGTGAACGACACGCCTCACGATTCGATAAATAATCTGATATTTGACCCCACATTCCTGGCCAAAAGACCAATTCTCTTTATCGGTTAATGGTATAAATTGCACAGAGGCGAGCGCGATGAAAGTATTTCAGTATTTCTCCTCGGAGCCATGATGGAATCAGAATGCCGCTTCCCTTGAAAAGCAAACTATAATAGACAGAGTTCATTGCAAAAATTGAAGTAGGGTCTTAGTTCCTTCGGCAGCTGCCTCTATTTCTCTGGCCACCCAATTAGAATAACGTCCCGTAAAACTGAAACCATTGCGTCTTCCTCTGTGGGGCGTCTTATTTCATTTAGGCGATATTCTGTCGCTTCCAGGTGCTGTGCTAAGTCTACTGCTTCGACTTCTTCCGGAGTATGTTGGGGTACCGGCGGGTGAGCTCTTGACAACGTATCCGCGATAAAATGTATCTGTGCACCGGGCGTATACACAATATCCGCCACGTGTTTTTGAAGCCGGATAAGCATACGCTGAAGGCGTCGAGGAACGACGTTCAGCAGTTTCCGGGCTATTGACACATGCAGTTTGTGGTCGGTATACAATGTTGTCTTTCTTCCGAAAGTATAATCAATGAAACGCTCCGTGGCATAGACTACCACGAGCATCTCCTACTCAGTATGCGCCTATCGCTGCTCGGTCACGACGAGTGCTCGATCGCTGGAATTCAAAGATTTTCCATTCTGTAATATCACAGCCCCTATTCCCTCTTGGCCACTGTCACACTGTACCTCCAAAGGCTGCGCTGGATCATAATACCAAGGTACAGGCGCATTGCTGGTGAGGTGCTTAATAGTTTCAAATGCGGTTTCCTGTTCTTTTCTCCAACTCCATAACTAACGCCATAACTAACGACCCTTCTGAGTCGATGAGGTTCCTCCTTTGCTTCAGTTAAACAAACGGTGAATTAGTCACACGAATATCGGTCAATCCGAGTCCAATAATCGAATCCGTCACGTCCGCCTCCCATTTAGCCGTCTATACCACTCGGTTGGTCCAGCTGCTTCCTCCGATCTGATACTACCATCACAGTTCGTATGGAGCGAATTGGTTGGAATATGCTTATTTTCTATCCAACCTTCAGCTTATAAATGAGGATCCGTCACAGAAGTGATATTTCTTTGTGTAAAGTATTGTCACGTGGAGCGCATTGTGTCCATTAATCTGCCACGGTGATCGTTCAGCTCCCTATGTTGCTGACAACTTGACTTCGAGTTCAGACAGTAGCTTGTATTGTGCCTTTAACAATTCCATCGAAGCGACCTGAGGCCCTAGCAAAACGAGTTAACTATGTCTATGCACAACTCATGGAGCACATTGGAGTACTGAGCTAACCTTGTGCACTCTGGTCCTCCGTTGCATCACGTGGCCCTAGCCTCAAACAGACCTCTGCTTTGCTTGCTCACACAAGGGGCTTGACTAGGCCCGGTGTTGCAGGCATGTTCTCTGTGCTCTGACTGCTTTGGTTGCGCGCTCTAGCACATGTCCCTTGTACGGTGAGAGCGCGCACGGCACAATGTGTACTGGCCGAGGTCCTTTTAGGTAGGTCTCAATTGCCGTGCATTAGAGTTGAACCACCATGGTCTCACCCAAGCGAAACAATTTTCCTACCTCCCAAAGCGTGAGTATTCTGCCTCGCAGGTGTGTTTAGTCTCTACGTTGTGCCTAATCCTATTGGCCGCTAGTCATTGCCCATGCAATGAGATCGTGCATGGAAGTGCGCTAAGTATCGGATGCTGGCTGATACTCTGCGGATGATGGTTGCTGTACCACGGAGATAGCTGATGGATATAAGGATGCCAGGGCCTGAGTTAAGGAGGTTAGCAAGTGAGAAGTGGTATAGACCAGTTCGTGGACCAGCACCTGTTTACCCACACCCGACTGTCCAATGCTAGCACGCGCAGACACATTGCGCACCAAGACGAGCAGATGGTTCAGGCCCCTGCTGCCAAGCCATTTGAGTTTGACAACGCGGGTGTCTCCTACGTTACATATTCCTTGCCTTAATCTAACCGCCTTTTGTTACGCCCCAAAGTGCGAGTGCTCTGTTCTGTAGGTGGGTTCAGATTCTACAGCCATGCTGGCATATGGTCCGAAGTCTAGCGGACAGGTCAAGATAACCTTTATGTACCCGGACGGTTGCATTTTCAGCACATTACAGTATCAACTGCGCATGAAGCAAAATGACACCAACATTGCCAAAGTGTATAAATGAATAAACAAAAGGATCGAATACATTGATGTCACTCGAGTAAATAGATCTGCATCTTTGGGCACTAAGCGCAAATTGTTAAACAGAATCTTCGGGTTATTTTCATCGGAGAGAGTAGATTTATACGAAGACATTTCTTCAGAATTGCTTTCAACGCAACTAAAAGTTCGTGGCCAAAGGTAAAATGTCACAAATAGTGCCTGATGACTTAGTATACAACATGTGGAAAATAAGACGGTATTTGCGCCCTTGGAAACACTTCAGACAAACAGATGTCACAATATTTCTTCAAGACTTATATCTCCGCAGTAGATCAAGTAAAAAGGAAGTTCAATGAAGAGGCAACGGCGATTCAAACGCTCCCATTGTTTATCAGATTATACTTTTTGCGCTACTGAGGAAGGCTGTTGCCTTAAGGATAAAAACGACTGCATGGGGGATGCGATCAATTGAGAAATGCTATAGTCTGCAGTTTAATTTTGGCTCTTGGGGCTAGACCCACCTGCGACAACGTCACTTGCGACACTTTGGGAGGTGAATTGGCACGTTTGACACGTATATTATACAAGCTTAAGCAACGGTGACATGTATAATCAAACTCACTTTGCGTGACGGTAAATACTCCTTAGTGGGCGCCACCCAATATGCAGTATTGATGTGCAGTGTGCGCCGTCTGTGCGTGCTTGCTACGATTGGTCAGTAGGAGCAGCAGATGAGACGGGAGGTCACGATAACAGTTGCTGAACCGCCTATCCGGTGGAGCTACGTCTTGTACCTTATCAGCGCAAATAACTTATACTTTTTAAGATATCTAGCACAGCAGTCCACTAGCTACGTAGCATAGCCTAGTACGGAAAAACACCAGATGCATTTCGCCCTATTGGGGCTCGTCAGTGGTACGCATTCCCTTGGTCCCCTACTTGGGATCAGACCTATAACCGCTAGAGGCAGATGCCAACGAGCCAGCAGCTTAAGCCACTGAGCCATGGGGGAGGTTGGCTGAGCTACATAATTTGCAATCGACTTGGGATATGGTACCACTAACTTCCTCTGTCACTGACAGTGGCTAGCCTACGAGGTGATGACGTCCTCTTGCTAGACGCTATATCCATAGCATTTGAAAATAGGAGAGGCTATTTATTTTATATTACTCTGGAGTAGCAGGATTTTAGTTGTACTTTTTCTTGGACTAGGCTATGCTATGTAGTTTGTGAACTACTAGGATGAATACCTTAACAATTATAACTAAAATCCTGCTACTCAAGAGCAATATGCCATTAACTTGTGTCTGTCGTCTAACTTTTATTAGGTTGCTAGAGCGCCCGGTCTCGGTTCGCGAACTGAGATGCTTGTAGACACTGCGGTGCAACCATGGCTTTACGTGTGCTGTATCCACCTCGCCGGGCTAAATTGATGTTGTGCATCATCTTTGCACGTAACTTATGCTGCTTGGCCAGGTTCAGTCGTTACCCCGTACCTTAGTGCACCTCTCCTATTGAACTAACTTTCGTTACCACCTTTGTGCTCTGCGTGTGACATCATCATTAGTAATCAAAGATTTCCTCCAGACACGGCGGCCGATCGCCACAAAAATAACAATGGAACAATGGAACAATGGTTCATTACGGGTAAAAAAGCTTCGCTCAACAAGTCCCATGGGATGGAAATTATTGCGAAAATCAATTGCATAATAAAGTGAAAAGCGTTGTGGTGGACTCACCATAGACTTATGTGGAATAGCGAATGTGTTCGCATATTAAACGTATAAATCCATAAATCCATTGGTTAGGCGTTTGGCAAGACACCGCTTGATTGCGTTTTGTAGCCCCTGGCTAACAAGTCATAAAATGAAATGTAAGTGAGAAAATGCATCGTCAACACCTTTTTTAAATATCGCCAGATTAGGAGCAGAGACGGCAACATTAGGGAGGGCGTTCCAAGGCTCACACGCGCGGAGAGAAAAGAAATTTCTACGGCATTCAAGCCGGCTATACTGAATTGTCAGTTTCACAGGGTGACCTCTTAGTTTAGTGTTGTGGTTCAGTTCCAGCAGCGGACGGTAAATGTGGTTCGGGTTCTTCAGAATCTGGCAAACCATTATGAGATCCCCCATAATCATCATACACGTTAGCTAGAGGTGGGGAACACCTCAGCTACTGTGCCGCAATACACAGAAAAAAGAAAAAAAATGCAACTAGTGCAAACCGGCTGAGCTACCGGTAACGGATGGGCATCGTCCCGGTAAGTTACCAGCCGGCTGCTGTGCACCAAAACAAAAAATATACTATACAAAATTATATAAGGCTAAGTAATGAGATCGTGGTTGGAGGGGGAGGCTAAGAGGGATGGGGTGGGACAAAGAAACTCACAGAACGAACGCCGTTGAGGTCCGCTCCTAGCCATATCAGCAAGTGTGTCCAACCAAACGTGTTCATCGTGTTTCGGACCCCAACCAGAGAGCCGAGACGTTTCAACCGAGGCCAGCTCAGAAGTGAGGGCCCTCATTACTCTCGACCAAATCATCGCTTGGCCACCCCTCATCTTCTTCCATCCACACCCCCGGCGCACAAACAACGCACGTCGCGGGAGTCGGTGGGCTGGCATGCGTAACACGTGGCCGAGCTATTGGAGCCTGGTGCGGGAAATAACGGGGCTGAGCGGTTCATCTCCTTTTCCTGTGCCGTAAACAAGGCTTCGAACACGCTCGTTACTCACGCGGTGTTCCCGTCAGATGTGAGCCAAACAGCGAAGGCACCGGTATCCGAACGTAACTAGCCTCTTCAGGTCCGCTAATTAAAGCGACCAGGTTTCACAACCGTATAGTAGGGTCGAACGTACTGCTGCATGGTACACTCTACCCTTCAGGGAAACAGTGATGTCGCGCCGACGCCATAAGTGGCTTCGGTTAGCAAAAGCGCCCCGAGCTTTTGCTATAAGATTCGTGATTTCATCTTCAATCCCACGGGCGCTGATACAACTTTCCAGGCAGTTGAATTTTTCAACGACTTCGAGCTGATCCCCACCAAGCGTCAGCGTAGGAGGCGGTCCAGACCAATCTTGGAGAAACGCTTTGCACTTCGAGGGTGCGAAGCAAAGCCCGAAGTGACGGACAGCTAGTGCTAATCTGTCCAGTGCCGCTTGACGCGCTTGTGAGCGGTCACAGGTTAGAGCAATATCATCAGCATACTCTAAGAGTAGCTCCACACCTTCTAAGTCGTGTCCTGTGAACGTGATTTCCATGACTTCGTCAACAGCGAAGTTGAAGAGGAAAGGTGACAGCGGGCATCCTTGTCTCACGCCGCTGGAGATATTAAAGGGCGACGACAACTTGCCGTAAGCCCTCACTCTTCCCGAGCTACGCGCATATAATGCTCGGATAATATTCATACATTTCTCAGGGACACCTTTCCTGAGTGGACAGTCCCAAAGTACTTGTCTATCCACCGAATCGAATGCATATTTGATCTCGAGGAACATGACAACGGTTGGCCGCCAATATATGTGACGGTGCTCCAACAACTGACGCAAGGTGAAGATCTGATCAATGCAGCCGCGACCACGGCGAAATCCGGCTTGCTCTTCACGAATCTTGTTTTCACGCGTGCCAGTCAGTCTGTGAAGGATGACAGAGGCAAGCAATTTGGAGGCGATGGAGAGCAGACTGATTCCTCTATGACTGCCGCATTCCGATCGTAAGCCTCCTTTGCAAACTGGGACTATGACGGAGCGGCTCCAATCGGTTGGGACAGTTTCCCGCTCCCACAGTTTGACTACTAACCCGTGTAAATTATCCACAAGAGCAGATCCCCCGAATTTGAAGAGAGCTGGAGGAAGATCATCAGGTCCCGCGGCTTTATTTAACTTCAACAGTGCGATTTCACGTTTGACTTCTGAGTGAGAGGGTGGATCCAAATGGACAGCCCACGGAGCGGGGCGATCACTGGTCGGCGAGAAACTTAACAATTCCGACCGATTAAATTGCCTTTCAAAGTGCTCAGCCCAACGTTCTAAGCGTTTTGATAAGTTGTGGATAGGCTGTCCCCTCTCGTCACCTATAGTTTCACTAACACCAGGTCTCCTGCTGCCCGTTTCCCGTTTAGGACGGAATAACTCACGATGGTTACCAAGGGCAGCGGCTATTTCCATTTCTGATGCACGATGAGACCACGAGGATTCGCGGACTCTCATCAGGCTAGCACGGAGTTTTGCCCGGAGCTCTTTGCGAGTTTCATTGTGTTCGCTTCCAGCCGGAATATGCCGGCGAGCATCTATAAGTTCCAAAGACTGTGAAGAGACCCAATGTCCATGTTGGCGATTAGACATACCACATGAGGATTTTCCTGCTGTTAATAAGGTCTGGTGAATATGAGACCAGTGAGCTACAATTGCATCCAGTGAGCGTTTATCCAACTCGCGTGACAGCATGAGACCCCCCCGCAAAAGCCGATATCGACTGGAAACATTATAGTGTTGCTCATTCCAACACTGGCACTGCTGTAGATTCTTAGAGATTTCGGTCTAACCTGATAGGGCAGATGAATGATGCCCCTGACGTTCTTGGTTGCCCTTCGTTGAGGAGTCTCGAGGGAAACGAGATCCTGTTTCTGCCACGGCTGCCGCGCCTGAATAGCATATTCCACGTGAGGTCGCACGTAGGCGTTAAGCATTTGGGGAAATATTGAGGGTTCAAACCGACCGAAGGGTCTGCGAAGAAGGCCGAAGTGTTGATTTCCGGTTCTCGTCGCCTTCTATGCTTGTTTTGAACATCCAAGATCTTCCTGTACCAATACACCCAGGTCACGCTCCTGAGAAACCTTCGTCAAGATGTAGTCTCCAATCTTGTAAGCGCTCACCGGCTGGTGACGCAGACGTATCACCTTGCACTTAACGATGTTCACTTGGAGCTTGTTCCTCTTTGACCATTCGTAAATGCAACCTAACTTATGTTGGAGCAGATCCTGATCTGGCTCGTTACTAATCGCTTGCCATATCTTGACGTCATCGGCGAAAAGCAGGAAATTTGAGGAGATGACCCTTGCCAGGTCGTTGATAAACACCAGGAATAAGCGCGGTCCCAGCACTGAGCCTTGCGGGACACCACATTCCACCTCAATTGGGTTAGAAAGTGATCCCCTAACACGTACTTGGAGCTTTCGTTGGTAAAGGAAGCTGCCAATCCAACCAAGTACAGGATCTCCGATTCCGTAACTCTGAAGCCGTTGAAGTAGGATGCGGTGATCGAGGCGGTCGAAAGCTTTGGAAAAATCCAGATAGATGACGTCGACTCCGACCCCATCATCGGCCACTTCCGTCCAACTACCTCGAGCAATAAGTAGGTTGGTGGTGCATGACCGGTGTTGACGGAAGCCATGCTGTTCCGGTACCAAGATGTTGCATTTTTCCAGGTAGTCCATTAAAGCCTCAGCGACGACTGCTTCCATCACCTTCGCGAGCACAGGGAGGAGAGTCACTGGACGATAGTTTGCAGAATCTGAACGGCTACCGCCTATAAAAATAGGGATGATAATGTCACACTTCCACATAGTGGGAACTTGTCGTTCATCAAAGCACCTTTAGAAGAACTGTGACAGTGGTTCAGCTAGCTTGTTGGCCACAGTCTTCAGTGTCTTCGGGCGGATGTTGTCTGCTCCCGGAGAACTATGCTCACGTAGTGAGAGTTAGTTCCTTAGCAGCGAACACGCTGCGGATACAATATGCCCCCACGTTTCTGTTATGTCGCCACTGACAGCTTCACCACACGACCGCAAGAGCACATCCAAAGACGAGCCGGAACGAGAGTTGTATACATGAAATCACATTTGCTTATATAGTTTTGAAAACAAAATGAAGGGAATCTACTAAATTACACTTATGCCAACCAAGAGAATCAAAATGGCAAATGCAACGGGCGCATAAGCACCCGTGTAATCAAGAATAAATCGCATACATCCTTAAAAATAGCATCATGGGACCCCAAATGTAAAGCGAACATCCATTTACAGTGACAGGCACTGGCCAATCAGAATAACGAAAGTTAGCGTTTAAACAAATGTCACTAAACAACCGCGATTAATAAGTACAAACCCATAATTTAAAAACAGTACGATAATTAGGTGACAACGAAGTATTCATTTAACATAACCAAGTAGAAAAGTGATGCGGAGAAAAAACCAGTGGAATGTGTTCTTGCAAATAGTACTGCTGAAGATAACACGGCGATGAGCATCCATTAACAATTATGTGTGTGTACCAATCGGGCTGTCGTAGTGAAGCCTTTATACAACAGGCAGGAAGGGGAAAATAAGAAGAATAAAGGATGGCTGTTGAGCTCGTTCACAAAAAGTGAATATCAAATAGTTCTTCTCCTAACGGTTTCAGAGGGTCTTGCCACCGAGTGATCTTCCAAACTTTGGTGTCTCTCCGCCTGCACCAACCCGTATCACGTCTACCGCAGATGCTGTATTGCAAAGCTGACGTCTCCACGCAAACACCGCTCGCCGGGTGTCGATACCATTCGTCCAGATTCACTGGGATCAGCAGTAAGCTAACTGCCAGGACCTTTAGCTCATTTTTCTTAGCGCTGCTTGGACTAGAAGCAAATACCCGCTATGTGGAAGCTTGGAATGATAACCCCGAGTCACAAAGGTGGAAGCAGAACTGAGCCCTCCAACTACCGCTCAGTATCCATTCTTCCTATACTCTCCAAGCTTATGGAATCCATAGTTGTCGGTGCACTGGAAAACTGTAACATCATCACGCCTGAGCAGCATGGTTTCCGTCGACCGCGTTCATGCACAACGAATTTACTAATAGGACGCAGTAGTTGGACTGAGTCAGCTGACACTGGAGAAGGTGTTGGTGTGATTTACCTGGATTTTTCGAAGATTTTCCATCATCTAGACCATCGGCTACTACTCTCCAAGCTCCAGCATTATGAGATCGACGACCCTCTTTAAAGTTGGATTGCCAACTTCTTACTTCAATGGCAATTAGTGGTCAGAGTTCGGAACTCTTTATCGGACCCCATACAAGTGGAGTGTGATGTGCCGCAAGATTCAGTTCTAAGTCCACGTTTGTTTTTCTTGCTTCTTAATAACCGTGCACAGGGAAGCTCTTCAAACTTCTTAATGTTTGCTGACGATATCAAGATTTGGCGCAGGATCCAGGTAAACGCCGATCAGCATCTGCTTCATAGTGACCTAGGTACGGTGTATCAGTGGTCAACTTACTGCACTCAAACCCCAGGAAATGCAAGGTACTTTCCATCAGACCAGCTACTCATACCGGCTCAGAACAAACGTACTGCAACATTCAACTGTGGAACGTGACTTGGGTGACCTGGTTCAAGATGACTTGGGTTGCTCCATGCAGTCCGAAAAGGCGTCAAAGACGGAAAACCTACACATCGGGCTGTTGCGGTGGGCGTTTGGGCCAATAAACAGCTCCATATTTCGACAAATTCTCAGTGCGTATGTTCGTTCCCAAGTTGAATACGCAATTCAAGCCTGGCATCCATGGCTGAAACACGATCTTAATGCACTGGAGCAGCCATAACGTCTGGCATATAAGAAGGCAATTGGAATGCGCAATCTTTCATGCCAGGAGAGGGTGCAACGATTAGGGTTATACAGCGGAAGCCATCGCAGAATACGAGGTGACCTGATTATGGCATATTTGATTCTGCGAGACCC
This sequence comes from Dicrocoelium dendriticum, assembly GCA_944474145.2. Lineage (NCBI taxonomy): Eukaryota > Metazoa > Platyhelminthes > Trematoda > Plagiorchiida > Dicrocoeliidae > Dicrocoelium > Dicrocoelium dendriticum. The sequence continues at coordinate 93,562,656 of OX104063.1, forward strand.
ACATCATGAATGCGGCTCCTTACTGCGTTTCAGCACCAATACGGCCCTGAGGGGCCACTCATTGAAACTCACAGAAGTGTACAGACGCCTGGGGTGCCGCAGAAATTTTTTCCATTCGTGTCTGTCACCCGTGGAATGCTCTCCCAAAATCGGTCGTCTCTGCACCGACACTAACATATTAAAAAGATGGTTGGATGAGGTCCTCATCTACTCAGACTTTGTCAGTTAGCGCTGCGTCTCCATCCTACAGCTTTAGTTTACCATGGATTTAGTTGATGTCAACTGTGAGTGCTGTACATCTAAGTGGATTGCAGGACTACAACCGACCAAACGTTAAGTCCTTAGTTCACATTTAACATAGTAACTGTTTTACTGCTATTATTATTATTATTATTATTATCATTTCTACATCCTCACCAACTATCCAACGGAAATTGTAAAGCAACACTTCTTAACCCGTATATATTCATTGTTCCTTGTCCAATCCTTAACTAAAAGTGAGAAACTCTTCTGATATCGTACCACAATAGAAAAAGCTAATGTATATGAAATTGCAAGATACTACTCCTTAAAGATTTCAAACAAAAGCTAGCAAACAAATGATATACCATGGTGCTTGGAGAATGTGGCTAGAGTGAAAGCCAGAGAGGAGGGTTACGAACAAAGAAACCCGCAGGCCAAAAGCCACTGTGATCGGCTCTTCGCCATGTCAATCTGTGCGTCCAATCAAACGTACTCATCACTTTTGGGACCCCACCCTGCAGTCGGGAGAAACAATCGACACCAAGTTCAAAGTCAGTGTCTTCATTCCTTTTGATCAAGTCATCGGTTGGCCTCCCCTCCTCTTCTTCCAACCACACGACGGTCGCGCCAACAGCACAAGTCGCGGGAGTCGGTGGGCTGGCATGCGCAACACTTAGCCCAGCCACCGGAGCATGGAACAGGATATAACGTTGCTGAGCGATTCACTCGCTGTTCCTGTACCAAGTACGAGACATCGAACAACCTCATCGCCCACGTGATATTCCCACCAGCCTGAGAAGGTAGCGATTATCCAACGTAAGGCGCCTCTTTATGTCTGTCAATCTAATGGGCCGTTCCTCACAATTGTACTGAAGTTTTGAAAGCAAGATTGCGTTGTAAACTTTACACTTCCTGGAGAGAATGATATTTTGCAAACAACACAGGTGGGGGAAGATTGTCAAAAGCTCCTAACGCTTTTGCCACGTGAGTTCGTTTTCTCATCGTAAATCCACAGGCGTTTATACAGCTGCCAGAGTGCATAAGTTTCTGAAGGACTACTAGCTGATCGCCCCAATGGTAAGCACAGGGATGGGCAACTGTCAATCTTAGAGAAGGTCTGCATTTTTCGGGTGCAAAGTATAACCAGAAACGATAGATAGTCAATGCTGATTGGTCCCGAGCTGCTGGTCACGTGTGGCAGCTGTCACCCACTAGGGCGTATTCCAAATCAAGTTGATCGCCTGGGAGCAGCTCCACACCTTGTAGGTCGTGTCCAGTGAAGGCAGTTTATATGACTATGTCGATGGCAAAGTTCAAGTGGAAATGTGGCAGCCAGCGACCTTGTGTCACACTGTTCGAGGTACTGAAAGGTGACGACGGTTTGCCAGAATTATGCACGTACAAGACTTTTGAAATTTACCTATTTATAAGACACGCCTTTCCTGAGCACAATGTCCCAAGAAGCACATCGAACAACCAAATGGAAAACAGTTTTGCTGTCGAGGAATACGACTGCCGTGGGCCATGCTGCTCCAACCCCTGAATTACTATGAACATGCGGCCAATACAGCCCCGATTTCGAAAAGGCCCCATTCGCTCCTCGTGAATCTGACTTTCACAGGTGCCAGCTAGTCTATGGAGAACGACGGAAATTAGTAACTCAAAGTCAACTGAGATAAGACAGATCTAACTTTTGGCCTTAATCTTCAATACAATAACACCTTGGCGCGCTTCCAGATTAACTTTTGGATTGGCGCTAGGTTCCTACGCCTTGGGAAAATTCTGCGACCGAGTAGTCGGTCACAGTTTTCATTTATCACACATACCGCCATCTTTTCAAACTCAGCCCGAACACCAACCTCAGAGGCAGCAGCCTGCAACTGAGTCGGCAATATAGTCGTCTAGGTTGGAGACGAACGTATTTCTCTCTCCGCTTTTGCAAGCTCTAGAACGGCCTTCGAAACCTTCGTTTATGCCGCCACTTGAGCTGTCTTCAAAAATCGATTGGATATCCAATTGAACTCTCTACACTTTGTTACCTGAAGGGAAACCTTGGACACATTCACGCTAAGTAACCGCTTTAGTATTGGGACCCACAATGACGCACGTAAATCTGTGCAGTGGGGTGAGCAATCTGCATGTTATTTGCAAAGAGTATTAACCATAATTTGTTATTTCGGTTTGCCTGGTACTATTTAACCCCCACAACCCTCTTGATATACGCCAGTACTCTATCGCTTCACCGATGTGTATTTCGTTTGATCCACTTATGTGATATCTGCATTTCAATTTCTTCCGTCTCCAGCCTACGGGACATGTTAAGCCTCAGCTTTTTACCCGTTATAAACCATTGCTCCACTGTTAAATTGGTGAGGTTTAAACATACACTGCTCATTTCCTGGTTGTCTTTCGGAAGAGGATCAGTTGTCATTTTTCTATACTGTCCCATGTTGCGCCAACGCGTGCAAGGGCGATGTGACATACTGTCACTGTCCTTGCTCGCGTGTAGCGAATTTGTCGTCATTGGTTTCTTCACACTTTATTACTTGCCAAATGAGCAGTGCGTTTCGCTAATTTCGCTCGGCTGTGCAACTTCTTCGAATTGCACATGTTGAATTCGCGAGTATTCACAAATGCTGTAACTAGCGTATGAGTGTCTGACATTACTGTACTCACACTGCATTGTCCGATGGGATAGATTTGTCCTTAGTTTATCGGAGAGTAAAGACTCATAATGACTATCGTTTCTTCCTAAGCCATTAGAGCGGCTATTAAGTAATCGGTTTTCCATCTATGTATGTTCCACCCTTAAACTCGGAGTGTGGAGTGTGGCGATTTATGTACTGTTTGGTTTCGACGACGCATATAGTATTCGATGATTGTGTTTCTATTTTTAATACCATCTGTCTTCTCCGGATGGTTAACTGCAAACATCGATTTTTGCGATGGTCAACGGGCAGTTTCGGATAGGAAACAGCACGCATTCTTGTGCAAGTGACTATTCCCTCTCCCTCTCGGTGTATGGTTCGTGCATAGTACACAGCAGTGCACAGGGAATCTACAGCTACTCGCATATAATTGGCAGTGTGATCGACCACTGAAGTTATCCTTACATGCACACACGTACACACACACACACACACACACACACACACACACACACACTTTCAGTTTCCTACCTTTGCGATAGGATTATCGATGGAGCTGGTCTGGGTGATACGCTTAGGTGCAAGCACGTGTGGGCTTTGGGACGGTCGAAGGTGCAAACGGTCTCGTGATTGGCCAGTTTTGGCGGCCGCATTGGTGCCTTAAAAGTGCAAGTAGGTGATGCTGATCTTCTGCGTCATTTGCCTCCACAGTCCCGCTACGGATCATCCCATACTCCGGGACTTTGCTCCAGCCCCGTGTCCTAATTGCTGCTGCTGTTCACACGATGGCGAACCGAATGAGCGATATGGGAATGGACGTGCAGATCAACAGAAGGGTGAGTTATTCAGCAGTAATGAATTGTGCCACCGGGCATCGCATGCTGCCTCGATCGGCCGTCCACTGTTGTGAGCTGATGAAATCTGAGGTCGATGGACTTGGAGTAGGGTGTAGGGCACGCAAGAATACCACCTAGATGTTTGCTTGTCTGCTCAATACCCTAATGTGATGAGCTTTACCAATTACCGGAGAGTTGTGTCCGCTGTATCTCAAGTAGGATGGCAGTCTTATATTGACAGGGGGTTGAGTATAAGAAAACAATGTGAATTGTGGTCCATTTCAGTGTCAGACAGTGCGTTCATTGCTCATTCTCGATTCTGCCACATCGCTTGCTAAGTGTTATGAGTTCTACAATGTGTATCTGCACCTCATCGAGTAGCCTAGTTTCAATTTTATCGGCATAAAAGTTTCCCGTTAAGCAGCTTCAAACTACCTGGGGTTAATATCAACGGGAAATCCGAAGTTTACCCACAATAGCCTATCGTTAGTTTCGTACTTTCAGCACAAGTCGATTTATGAACTACCGGTTTATTGGGACTCTTCCAAAGCGCATCCACCCGTCTGGTTGTCTGCTCCCTTTGTGCGTGCTAAGGGACAGATTGCAAACACGAGAGAGGTATTCACCACCCCGCTACCGGTGGGCCTATATAATGCGTCCCAAAGATGCGGCGTTCTATTATATTTATACTGTTTAACCACTATGGTTTCAGGTGGAACAGCTTCTCTATAATTTGGTTGTGGTATGCTAATAGGGGAGCTGTTAGTACCATAGCCTTGATGTGCGCTCTTAAAGCAACTTCCTGATAAGTATTGAAATTCAAATTGCTGGATTAAGGAACTCGTAACAGAGCTGATCAAGTTCTTCCATAGTTCCTTTTTATTTGTAAAGTGCCATATGGATAAACAGACCACTTCTAAAATTCACTAGGTTGGGAATGGTAGATCGAACTCAAAAAATCTAGCTTATTCTTCCACCATCACTACTCTGCAGCTAACAGCTACGTTAATGGCTGGTGTCTAGGACTCATATGTTGTTGTGACCACGAGCTGTTAGTTCTGGTGTGACATAGTGATAGCATAGCATGTAGCTTCGATGCACGATGATTAACAACTCATTGTTCTCTCGGATAATAACTTGTTTCACCCTCATCTGAAAATTGCTGTACATTCTTCTCACTAGTATACTCAGAGAGCAGGCTTGGAGTCATCATAGATTTTTCCTCATCAGGCCGCAGAGAGCTACTATAGGTTGGATTTTCATAGTCGAAAATGATTGCGTATAGACTCAGAATCCTGAAAAGTCAGCAAACTACCAATTTCATTACGTGCTCGTCAAATGTATGGAACTCAACTTCGCCACAGGCGTTCCACGATGGTTTCGTTACTTCATGGCTTTGCAGAATTTGGGGACCATCATGCATATTGAAAGTAAAGCTAATTCAAGGTACAAAAAAGAGAAATTTTTGCATCACCCACTTGCTATCTGTTGGTGGGACATGTACCATCAAGGTCGTGAGTGCAGTGTGAGCACGCGTTCCCATGAACTCCCGTCAGCTATGGCCGCTTCCCTCTAGATACTGAATAGACAACAGTCTTGACGATAAGTCATCATTGTTTTTGGTCATCGTATTTTATCGTAACGTTAGCACTGTCAACTGTTTCTGTGTCCATACATTTTATCTGTTTGTGACAAACATACCGATACAAGTTCAGATTGTTAGCCGCAAGTCTAAACCTTAAATAGCCACCAGCGTACATCCCACGCGTGTGGGGTACCGATCGTAAAGACTGTCGTTCGTGATAACTAGATTGACATAACATAAGTTGATGTTTATTTTGTTTTGAGTACATTGCGTTTGGAATACTTGGAAAACAATGTACCACGCTGGTCAAATACCATGCTACCTGATGAACCCATTTTGATTTCGGTAACAGCAGTAATTCTGAATCTGGGGATAATTATTCACAAATGGGTAAAATGTAATTTTACGGGGGGTACATAAAGGTACGAGGATTACGTCATCAGTCTGATACCGATCAAACTTGAAAGCATAATCAGCTATCATTACACAGAACTAACTACCTTATCACTATTGATTAGGCACCATTGAGAAATTACTAGTGCGTGGTCAGTAAATTAAACACTTTTCGACAACTAGATTAAAATGACCGTTAACATTCGTTGATCCTTACAGTTTTAATTATCACTCCAACCATCCTACGGGACTTGGCAAGCACAGGCCTTATTACCCGTGATAAATCAGTGTTCGTTGTCCATCCGATGGGCTAATGGATTTAATCAGTAGTGGACAGCTAAGCTCTTGAGACCCCCTTGTGGAGCCGTATCAAGCGACGGATAATCTGTTAATGTGCAAGCCTTTATTAAGGTGTCCTGCACAGAGTTCAGCGGGATTCCGACTGGGACAGTACTGACGATCGGATTTTTGCGATCGCATTATCCGTTGGTGCAATGCAACGGCTAGTCTATTAAGTTACTCGCATGCTATATGTGCTGTGCTGTACTTTTGTAAATGCTGTGCACCGACTCGCAGGGCGCCAGTTAATATATGTACCACCCCGTACAATTGCGTACCGAACAACAAATGCAAACTACAACTAATCCTTGAACCGATTCACCTCTCGTGTAGTGCCCGCTCACACGGGCGACTGTGGCTACCTTTACATACATTCACTTAACATTTATGACAAAGGCGCTTAGGTAAGCCAAGGTAACTGACACTCGCAACGTTTTCAGTCAGTAATAATAGCAGCAATGATAATGGGAAGACGGAACATTTTTCTATAGTTTCCTTTCCGGGGCTTGGGATACCATAATTGTCATGTACAATTAACGTAGCCGACGTCACCCGTGTAAGCGATTTGTACACCAATTGGGAAACCGTTCAGGTGTTAGCGGTTATTTTCATTTACTTGTCTGTACGCAACTGCAAGAGGTGATACATTAATTGACTGGCGACATGCATAATGCGAACGGATTTAGCCTCTACTCAAGGGCGCTAGCCACTCGAGTCGGTAATTAACAACTACATAAGTACCTCGTACTCGTCGAACCGGTTTTGGTAGATAACACAACCGTTTGCTGTCTCTGAATCTAGGTAGTACGTAATCACTAGAGTTCACGAAATGGTTCATGGTACAACGTCGTCAATTTTATCTGCCTTTCTCATCACCCGTTTATCCTGCAAATATATTTGATCCGAAAAGCCAAACCACTTAATAGCTAATGCAATCGGTCAGCCAACGTCGTATCAGTTCTTGCGCACAGTAGTTGCACCTGCATGTCTCATGTTTCCGCGACATCGACAATACTGAGTTCCCTATTTAACGACCTCGGCGGATTGTCCACTGTCCTAACCTGTGCTGCAGCTGACATCGTTTTTACATAAGCGAGGTTCTATGGCATCACATGTTCGACCCAAAAGCAAGTGAAATGACTGCACCGTCTTTACGCTCGGTACTCTTATCTTTAACTTCGGTTGCGTGCAATTCCTCATCCAGCAACAACAAGAACAAAATAAACGTTGTCTGTCAACAATGGTAACACGGATTATGCCATTCTGCTTGCTACGATGTATCAAGCTACCCTGTGATCGTCTTGCGACGCCATACCGGAAGCAAATTGATCAAACGCTGGACTTCACTTTTGCCTAAACATCCTCGTATATCCCTGGATGAGGAACCAACGACTTCGCCATACATAGAAGTGAAAACGCCAGTTCAAATTATATACCATTATTTTAGCGCAGTAGTTCTAAACCTGGGAGTAATTACCCCCAAATAGATAGAATGGACTTTCGCGTGGAGTAACAATAAGTAAGTGGATTGGGTCATCAGTCTGATGCCAAACAAAATTAAAAGGAAAATAATTTGTATCAAGACATGTAACTATCCGCCTAATCTCTATTGATCATTGACAAATAATTAGTGACTGATTATGAAGTAGACAATTGTCGATATAGATTTTCTCCCCTAAAATACGAATACAAGCCTGCAAAGCAGCGCACCTAGCTGGCGCCTCTATCGGCTCGCTTGTCGATCGTTGTTTTGTTGAGTCAAGAAGTCGTTGCCGTGTCAATTAACAAAGTTGCATGAACGCTAAGGAGGGGAACGTAGGTCAGTCGACCAGGTAAAGGAGCGAGCGATTTCATACAAGAAAGCAGGGACAAGAGGCGATTAGTGTTCAGGTCGTATCGACACAGAGTGGTGATGGGAAGCTGTCATTCAACACGGACTTGGAAGGGATGGTTGAAACCAATGCGAAGCCGCTGACATCTGTTCCTGTTTGATCAGGGACCACAGCAGAGCGAGGAACCGAATGAACTTGAAGCACATCTTACGAAGTGTTTTAGCCGATCCGGACCAAATATATCAGAGATTGTTAGAACCGATCAATATCAATCGTATCATTAGCGTATCATTGCTTATCATTGCTTAGTTAAAAATGGCTAAAAAATGAGTGTTTTCTTCGAATAATGGAAACTAATTGAAAATAATATTCACATTCGGTAATTTAAAGCACAATATGCAATAGGTACTTAGCACGGTAAACTAAATTTTGCGGAATTATTTTTCGGTGAACTTCATTTGTGGGTAACAGTTTCAAAATGTTCGGGAAATACTGCGTTACGACAGTGCTTGTTGCGGTGCACTGGCAACACACCATCACCGTGGAGGGTTATGGATCTATATTTTCTGACTACTGGTAGCTTAATAAGTAGGACATTTATCAGGCTGATTCAAGAGATTAGCCGTGTGACTGTTCTCGTAGAGCATCCAAACCATCAGTTTTGTTACTAGTAAGGGAAATTATCACATTCACAACAACCACTTCAACTCTCACCTAGCTGAACAGTAAATACGATGCAGAGAGTGAACGGGAAGCTATTGGCTGGGTGAACAAACTCACTGGTGAGAACGTCCCACTTGGACGAGAGAACGTATGCGCCAACCTGAAGAACGGTCAGACCTTGATCAAGTAAGTATTTGTATGATTTTCGTGATGTTATGTCACTCCAAGTTATGTCCATTCACTGATCTCACCTTTCGTTTCTTGCTTGATCCGTATTGACTCATCTGCTCGAATGATCCCGGAACTAGATGCTTTCGCGCACTGATTATTCACTCGGCTTCGTGTACAGTGTGACGACCGTGGGGCTGTTTTTGTGCCCCTCCCCAAACAGTTGTAGGCAAAACTTTCTTAGAAGGGTTAGAGACGGTCTTTTTCCCCAATCACCATAATGTACTTGACCAGTAAGTCATCGCAGTTGCATCTACACGATCAGTGGTGTAGCCTGGTGGCGTAGTCAGTTTCAGTATACAACACAGTTGTATGAAGACAATGATACTCTATATCACATCTCAAAGGAAAGCGGAGGATTAAATTTCATAGCTATGTTCTGCTGCTCAAAATGCAAATCTGGTTTGATTAACATATGACCACTGACGATGACTTAGGGCATTAGTTCACGACCTGGGGGGGGAGATACAATTGAATTTTGTGGGGGGCAAATATAAGTACGAGAATCTGGTCGTCATTCGGTCTCCAAGCAAAATTACTAGCATGATCATCGTTGTCAAGACATCTAACTAACTACTTACTCATTATTGATTAGGCATCAGCAACTACTCATTTGTGTGTTGTCGGTGAATAACACAATTTTCAGCAATAACTTTTATTCCCTAATATGCGAATGCAAGTCTGCAAAGCAGAGCAGCTAGATGACACCTCTATCGACTCGCACTTGGATCTCTATTATTTTGAGCCAGGCAGTTGTTTGCCGGGTGGAATTACAAGGTTGAGTGAACACTAGGATAGGAGTACAGGTCAGCCGACCAGGTAAAGGAGCGAGCGAATGTTTACTAGGTAGAACGGCAAAAACAGACCATTGGTATTCAAGTCGTATCGATACAGAGCGGTGGTGGGCATCTGTCCTCCAGGACAGACTTGGAAGCGATGCTTGACACAAATGAGGAGCCAAGGATATCTCCCTTTTTGATCAAGATTCACACAGCAAAGCAAAGAACCGAATGAACTTGTAGCATGAGTTACGATATACCTTAACCGAAACCGCACCAAATATACTATCAAATGTTAGTACCACCCAATATCAACCGTCTCATTAAAGCACATCACTTCTTGCTTATTCAAAATGTATTCAAAAGGTGTTTTCTTTATTTGGCTGATAGAAAGTAACTGAAGATAGTAAGCAATAGCAAACAATGTAATGGTTAATGGTTAATTGGCATTTTGATTTAATTTTTTGGCAATATTTTATGGGCAACCCTCTTTATGGCTAACAACCTCCAATGTTTGCGGCAAGTCTAAACTAACCATTTTCCGGTCTTTCCTATCGGCTTGCTTAAATGAAACCTCTGGATTCTGCACCAGCTAAAAACATTTATTGACTAGGCATAACGTTCAGTTCAAAGTGGTAAGTACTTGATGAAATTTACTAGATGAATATTTTCGCATATAGTGGTTATAACATTTTTCCATGATTGCGACAATTTGGCAGTTCGATTACCACAGCAACGAAGGGGTACATGACTACTCGTTCGGTGCCAGTAGTTCTCAAAGTGACATCAAATTATATTCCGGCAGGGCTCGGTTGTGTTCTTGTGAGTGTCCGTACAGGTTGCCATGGCTCTCATCTCCCTTAGGTGCCAACAGTAACCAAATTCTTATATTCTTTCTGAAACTTCACGTTGTGCTTGCTGCGTTGCATGATTAAACTGCGGTAACTGACCGAACTTACCGCTTGTTTACTCACTCTATATACTCAGTACTGGACTCGGATCGCTCTGGTAAATCTGTTCACCACATACAACTGACCGCAGATAGCGCAGTCTGCTCAACTTGATGCAGTCTGTTTAAAGCAAGGCTTAACGTCAACCTTAAACGCAACATTGTTGCTTTAGAGAAACGTTAATGACTCTGCCTGTTAACAAATGCCTGACTTGTATGATTCATTCAAGGTATCTGAAACCCTGTCGCAATTCTGCCTTCTTAATCAATTTGTCACTGTAACATATTCCCCTATTTAATCCTACATAGAGAAGATCGCCAAGTATGAAAACTGAACAGCGGAATTTGTTTCACTTTAGGTTGATCAATACAGTCTATGATGGAACAGCGCAGCTTCCACAAGAGGCCGCCCGAATGAGGAGGCCGTTCAAAGCAAACACCATGACTGCACCTTTCAAGCAAGTGAGTAGCGAAATGTGTACTTTACTTGATCATCTTGGATGTTACGTACGCATCGCATAACACACATCACATGCATATTGCATCTTCTGATGGGCGAAGGAAGGCACATGGGATCAGGTTTTAGCAACCCGGAATCTTTAGTGACGGCTTCGTAAACTAATGCATCCTTATTCATAAAAATCTGCTATTGTCTTCCACCATAGAACAGCTCGTTTATCAGAAAGTAGCGAGTTCGCTCAAGGAGTAGCATAATAGGATAAGGTAATGCTTGGAGACGGTGAGGTTATTTACCTGCTAGCTGGAGTGTAAACCCGTTTCACCATTCTGGTGTTCAGTTGTTTGGTTTGGAACAGTAATTGATAAATCGGGAAATGCGTCATGTTCTTGGTTTTCTCAGTGTGAATAAATAAGTTAGAGGATACACATTTTAAATGTGGATTCGCGTATTCATAATCGATGGGCAGTTTACGGATTTACTGGGGAATGAAAAAGATTCAGCATTCCAGGAATGCGGTGTGGATATTTCGCTCCTCAATGAGAAAAATAGTAGGTGGCATTGCGCTGGTCTAATAGCCCATGGTAAGTTGGTAGGACAAAAAGGTGCTAACTGGCTTCTTTCTTCTATTCCTTTCAACCTTCCTCTAACGCGTCGGACATTGGATTGCTTCGGAGCCTGTATGTACCTGCATTACACATATCTTGGATGTTTTCGGTGAGTCTTCACTTCACCCAGCTTCAAGATCAAAGAAACACTTTTTACATCAAACGGTTCTGATGGCTATCGCACGACAGGGAAAGATTTGTTTCACGTGCAGTTGCTTCGATGAGACATATTGAAAATAAAGACAATATCTAAATACAATGAAACCTGCGGTCCTCTCAACAGTTGCTCGGCTTAAATCACTCTCTAAATCCGTCGAGCTGACTCTACACTTGCAGGAAGGTTTATCTAAGGCCATTTGTGCCTCACATTTCATACTACCAGGCATTTGGCTTTTGCTTCAATTCTTTCTGTTGTATATCGAGTCCGGGAATTTCTGAAATGTAAGTTTCCTTCCTTACTTCTCTTCGCTCTCCCACATTATTCCAAACATTATTCAAGCCACATTATTCCAACCACATTATTTCAAACCGAGAAACAAACCCACTGTATCTATATTGCCAAACTTGAGTGAAAAATCAGATATGCTAATCATCCTTCCCAGTCGGTTATTGGAAGCATGAAGTCCGAAATTGTATATGAGTCGACACAAGGCACCCTCACTAGTGCTATTGATGTCACACTAAGAGCAAAAATGGAGGTCAGTCAGCACATTGAAGGCGGTACAGGAACTTTCTGTACCGATTACACCACGTTACTAACTGTCTCTCTGCTTAGGAGAAAATTGTTGCCAGGTTCAGCTAAGCGGTTTCGAATATGCTAACCAGAACCATGTGAAATTCCTTTTGTTGTTTTCACCAGAAAAGCAAGAGCGTGACGGAGACTGAGACATCGCATTACAGCATGGAGATCAGCAACTAGACAAAGCACTTCCGAAGGAATTAACGGCATCCTACAACTTTCGGGATGAATTAACTGTGTACGTCGGGTTGCTGTTTAAAGGAAATCGCATTTTGATCCTACCGCGACTTTGCAAAGAAATGGTAGAACACGCTAATTGAGCCCATTTAGACGTCAACTACAGTATAAGTAGAGCATGCGAACTGATGTTCTGGCCCGGGATGACAAGTCAAATCCGAGACCATATATCAAGCTGTTCAGCCTGCCGGTCCCATGGCGCTCGCCAAGCCAAGGAACCAATGATGATGCGTAAGATTCCAGATCGACCATGGCAGAAAGTAGCGGTGGACTTGTTCTGTGAGAACGCGAAAGGCTATTTAATCACTGTGGACTATTACAGTGACTATTTTGAGATCGATTCACTCACTGCTACCACCACGGAAGCAGTTATCAACAAGCTTAGAGGTCAGTTCGCCAGACACGGAATACCGGAGGAACTTATCTCCGACAATGACCCGCAATTTACTACTACTGTGTTCCAGACCTTCGCGAACAAGTGGGAATTTTCGCATCTACAAACGAGACGTATCACAGTCAGTCTAACGGAAAAGCAGAAGCAGCGGTCAAACAAGCCAAGAGGCTGTTGTTGAAAACCAGATCAACTCATGAGGCTCCCTATCTGATGTTGTTCTAGATTCGCAATACGCCATTACTGAACATCGGTCTCAGTCCAGTGCAAAGTTTGTACAGCAGAAGGACAAGAAGTCTACTGCGTGCGTCTGCTCAAACCTTGCACCCTGTCTCGCCATCGCATGAGCAACTACAAAGAGGCTTAAAAAGCGGATGGCAGATCAGAGACGGTATTACGATCGCGGGACCCAGGCACTACCGGAGCTATCAATAAATGATGAAGTGTGGATCCAACCAATGCTGGGTGTCAGCGAACGATGGAAGAAAGGTGTGATGACCGCGAAGTTTTGAGAAAGATCTTAGGAAGTCAGTACTGGAGGGAAAGTAATCAGAAGCAAACCAGTGCAGCTGAGGCGATACGGAGAACGAGAAAGTGGACCTGCAGCAATGCACTTGACGTCTTACGGAGAGGTCACAACGACAGAGGTAGCAAAGACGACGCGGAGCGGAAGAGAGTACGGGGTCGTCTGCGACATCGATGTAGATTATCCTAAAATAGGGAAGGATGTGATAGGATTGTGCAAACATGGCGCTAGCTTGCCGCAACCGAGCATTTGATAGGACACCTGAACATATTTCGTCTACGCACTGATTGGCATGCCGTAGCGGGCTTGTTTAACTGCTTCAAACAAAGGATCTCATGAGTGCAGCAGCGTCGTTAGTTATGGGAATGACTTAGTTATTTAGATCGTGGTTCCTACATGCCTGTCAGGCTGTCATTTTTGTTGAGCATTTTTTGTCGAATAAACCGTTTGTCCCTGAAGGACCGAGTTCTACGACACTGAGTACGACCGATAAAGTAATCCCTTGACAAAAGGACGATGGAAGAACATAGTATAGCACCGGGTACCTCTTTTAACAGTCATTCACGGTTTACGCAGCCGAATGAATTGCTGCTTTCTAGGAAATTGTCTCGGGTGAATTTGATTATTTTGCCCGTTACCCTGGTGCACAATACTGGCTAGTTCGTCTTGCGCTGACCACGAGTTGCGGTAGGCGAATTGAAGGGGTCCATTTGACCGCTCTTGTGCCAGCATGTTCTCAAGGCTGACTGTTTTTCTAACAGCTTTATACCTACCGAAAGGCAATCAGTTAGTCGATATTCGCCTGAGCATCTTTATGGTACTTACGTGATACTGACGCCTCCTCACCAGTCGGCAATTTATACTGTGGAATGCACAATGTATATAAAGTAGCCAGAGGTTTGGCCAGAAGGTCAGCACATATCTTGAGGACAACGGGAGACAGACTGTGTAGACCATTTGCTTTCCCTTGGTGAAGATGTTCCATCAAATTGTGTAGTGTCGCTGTCAATAGGGGGAAATGAGTGTGCAGACAATTTAGGTTAGACAAAGGATGATTCAGAAATCGGATCGTTGTACCTGCTGCAAACGTCATGGTTCAGTTTATCCAAATCTACGTCAGAAGTTGATGTACTTCGAGTAGGCAGGCTTATTTGTTGTAACACCCTTTAGAGTCCGCGGCAGCTACTATTGCAAGTATAGCGTGAACGTACACGTTGTTGAGACGGCGCAACTCTTCCCTTCGAAGAGCAGATAGTGACTTTAGTACACTGTCCTTATTTTTTCTGAGAGCTTTCTCCTTTTTCTACGCGGCCGCTTCAGGCGGGGGAAGAAAGCCTGTCTGTATGGACGAACAGACTTCTGTATGGACAGAAAATGTCAAAACAGAAGTTCAAGTAACTTGTCAACCAATAGCAATGGGTGAATACACTGGCGACAAAAATAAATTGAAGTCGATGGATGAAACCACTTCTCGCATTCGGTCGATATTATGTGCAGTACATTGCCTCTACCTGAACTTGCGATCATTGCAACAAGTAGTTACATCATGATTTGTCTTAGAGTAGACCACAGGACACAGCTTAACTGTTGAGTGATCGGAGCTGTCAAGCGGCGCCTGAGTACACAAGGAGAACAGCTCCAGTTTGTTAACAAATACCAGATCTAGTGTCGCATTAGATCCACTGGGGCAATCTATGGTATTTTGTAGTCCAATATTGGTGAGAAAGTGTTGCCAAATTGGTTAAAATCACCAGCAAAAATACTTAGCGTACAATCGATGTGATCTACGACAGCTACAGTAAACTCATCGTAAAACGCCTGTGCTTCAGGTTTCGGACAGTTGGGGAAAATGCAGATCTTATCCAGTAAGATGGAGCAATACGCAATGATAAACCTTGGTCTGCAAATCAAAATAGGCAACTTATACATCGCGAAGAGAGGCGAAACAAAAGTTCCGTAAATCTACACCAGGAAGTGTTGGTGTAAATGATGCCTCCAGCACCACGGCTACGGTACGCGCAATGGCGGTCGACGATGACATTTGAGCCCTTTTACCGATACAAGTGCGTCACTCACTTCCTCGCGAAGTCAGGTCTCTTGTACGAAAATGTTGCTAATCTGGGAATATCCTCGGGAATTGCTGGTACTTGTTAGTCCATCCGTTTTCTCTAAAAGCGAACAGATGTTCGGGGTAAGTAAAATGGGTCTGTTCATGCTCCCCAATTTTTTTCCGAAGAGCAACTTTCCATCTAGCGCGGTGTTTTCTCACATAATTATTGCGGTCTGATAAATTCGTTTCAGTTTATTTTTTATAATGTGGTCTTTGGAAAGGGCACAGCTTGGGAGCGATCTCAAAATATCGCGTGCGCAGACCGACGTGATAACAACTGTGGCCGGATAAAATGGTGAAAAATATGATAGTTTTATGATACCATAAGCATCTGTGTTAATAATTTCAAGGAAGGAACTCGTGGAGCACGGCCAAATGTGAAAGCCCCTCAAGATTGAAGCTCTTGCGTCAACAGCGAAACATAACCACAATAAAATCCTATACAAAACAAATTTGTATTCCAAACCCTTTTGAAAATATGAAATCCTAATCGGTTCCAAGCTTGCTCCTAGATATGAAAGTGATTTCAGTAGAAGTCATTTATATCCGTCAACAACCGTCATACCCACGTGGCATGAAGATTCGGTGGCTAGAGAAGGGAATATTAGTTCGGAGTATCTACTTATGCATAGCTACTGTGAGTAAATATCTCTGAAATACTAAAAGTTACTACAACATGGGCTTAGCAGCAAATTTCTCTACTTCTGAGGTAAGGCCTTCTCAATTATCAGAAACGGTTCATGGTAGCCTGTGATTTTGGTCCATTACCCTGGAACACAGGTTCGCGATGAGGCATGCAGCCGAAATATATAGGAAGAAGATTATGCAACAATTGTGAACGAAATAGTTCTCTCTGAAACCCCTGTAACTCTACTGGCGAAAATATAGGCGTTGCAAAAGTTGCTCCTTCAAAGATAAGCAGTTTACGAGTAAATTAACAACCTTAAAATGAGGACAACATGTTTGACCTGTTGGTACACTCCCATAAACCATGACATTTTTGAGCTCAGGTGTTTCCTCCTTTGCCTCAACTAAGCAACAAGGTTTTCATTATAATGCATCCCAATCTCGGTCGATCAGTTGAGCCAGATAGATGGACGTAAAGGATTTTCTGCGTCCAGTAACCGGGTTCCCGACATGTGCACCTCGCATCGGCCTACTGACTCATTACTTGGTCAAATCTCATTCCAGGTATAAACCCGCTACTTCAAGTCAGGCCAAAAATCTAACCACCACCTCAGAACCATCCGCAAATTGTACTTGCTGTAGCCGTTTTCGGTAAAAGAGATAGCTCCAGTTGCCTTTAGTTTATAGATCGTTTATCACTCATTCTACAGAGCAAGTAGTGATTTGCGGGATTTGGGGCATCCGCCGTGTGTCGTGGATTGCGGCACGCAATCTCAATCGTGGCCTCGGTTGTCTTTGAAGTCAGCTGCTGCCAATGCGATCACTGGGACCGTCACCGAAATGATGGGTTTCCGAGTGGTTCTCTCCCATCCCCGTACTCCATAACCGACGGATTCGTCTTAGTTTGGACTCATCAGGTAGAGATAACGGAGCTGGGAGTACAAATCGGCGCATAATGCTTTGGCGGCTATCGCCATGAGCACTAGGCCATTGAGCTCCACAAGCACTGTATGACGCAGCGTTTAAGAAGTTAATTTTCGGGTTTTGAGCACACTCCGTGGGCCTTGGCTTGCGGCACACATACAGTGCTCGTATCTTACCGTTTGGCCAGCTCCCAGACACACCTCTGACTCACTGCTCTTTATTGCAAGTACCAGTTGCAGGCAACCTGCTCCTGAATCGACAACCGAATACCCGCTCATCCATGTTCTAACTAGTGCAAGTCAAGCCAATAAAGAAAGCGTTTTTGTGCACTCAATAATGGTGCCTATCTAGGTTTGTTGCAGGGGTGGATACCAATTAGATTATGAACGACACGATCTGAGTTTAATTATTGACAAGTTATCCTAAGCCACGCAAATCTCAAAAGCTCACAAACGGAAAGTAGTTAACAAACTTTGCTAGCGAATTATTCAGTTGGTTGTTGCTGTCAACTTGGGCTAACCTTTTCATTATGCACTTAAATCGAACTTGTCTGGATTACCATAAGGAGCTAGTTTGCTTATCAATTTTGACCAAGCGATATACATCAGTTTGCGAAACGTTTCCATTCACTACCTGCATGGTTCTGAGACATAAAGTAGAGCACCTATGATGTCCCATTTGAGCCGCATATTCAGTTGACATTTAACCATCGCACCCCACCCTTGACATCCTGTTCGCGCTCTAGTGTTTCACCAGCAACTTCTCACCTCTGTTAACCATCTGATACCAAACATGGTGTAAAATTCAGTGAATGCCACAACTTAAATTTTTTCCGCCAGATAGGTTTTTAACACTGCCGTATTCATCATCTTTGAATTCATTTTCAGATGGAAAACATTCAGACCTTCTTGAACGCTGCCGCAGCTTATGGAGTCCCTCGGGCCAGTTTGTTTCAAACGGTAGATCTGTACGAAGCACGTAATATGGCACAAGTATTGAACACTCTTCTACAACTAGGAACGGAGGTAATCCCGTGCGAATGACTTTCAAACATTTGTACTTGCAATGGCATAGTCAGATAGGGGACAGCTTTTATAATCTAATATACTGAACAGTTTCTTATTCTGGACGGAGGTCATAAATGCGGTACTCCGGTATGGTCACTTGGTTTCACCTAACATCCACTTGTTTCCTGCACTTTGTCATTTTTGTCGAACTTGACTCTACGTCTTTCTTCTTGCATGATCACTAAGCTAATTGTCCATGCATTTCCAGGTTGACTTTCGAGAAACGCAACTACCCAATCACGGGGGCTATACTGTGCACTCTACAGACAAACCTCTGCTTAAACTTCGGCCGAATCGTGTTTACTTTTGTCATAGATTTGTGCTTCACGAACGGTATGCTACAGTGTGTCTCTTGCCCATGGTTCGCGCAGTTATTCGAGTATACTGTAGATAGGTAGTCCAAAATTCTTTTAAAATAGTCTGATACCAGTGTCTCCGGTAGCAACTACTCATCCTTGATTTTGCCGCACAGGGGTATCATATTTCAACAAAGACAACGAATGTGCTTGTAGGTTTCCTCTGACTTCATTTTTTGATACAGAACACAACGGTTACCACTGAGCGAATGCAGTTTTAAATATCTTGATCAACCTATCAACTACAGAAGGATAGATAACTGAATATGGTATCTTAAGCTTATGACTGACAGCAATCTTGACCAGTCATGAAGAGTATTCGGCTTGCACTCCGGCAGGATGGCACCCACAAACAGCACTCATTACGAATAAAAATCGAGTGCTTCACACGAGTAACCTATCGGGACAATCAGATCGATAAGGCCCGATGTCCAGCATACTCAAGAAGTTCCGGGTAACCGTATTGTTCCGTTAAATTGCTAGGGAAATTTCTACTGTTCGGGCGACTCCTACTAGGTGTCACCCTAGGTGGAGTGTGTCTGTACATAGATGTTTCTAAATGGAATCACCTCCTAGCAGTCCAGTTGGCAATTTTTGTACCAAAACGACTCACAATTGCTCCTGTTTGCCCGATAGTTGTGCGAAACGATGGTGCATCGACCTACTCATTTAATGGTATCATGAATTCTGGAGGCGCAGAGCGCCTAATCGATTGTAGGTCCCAATGCATAGTTCAACGGTTGACTTCGGTGGCAGCCACAAGTACCACCTGAGCAACCAAACAATGTACTGTCGAGCCAACTGAGTGGCCTCTTAAATCAACACGCTTGAGCTATATAGAGTGCTTGTTAACGGGATTCAAGATTCTTGTGACATGTTCAAACTCAGAATGACAAGAATTGGTGGACGTAACAACTAATTCTCTAAATACTTTCTCCTTTTTTCCAGACCAAACAGTAGCATGTGTTCAGCAGTCCCATCGTTGATCAGAGGTAATAGGACATCTTCATGTTTCGACGGTGGTAAATCTTGTGTGCTTTTAGCACGCGAGTGTTTTCGTATGTGAGGCATTATCCGCACATTTTAACCTGGTTCCAAGGGTTACTAGATTGCTGCTTATACGAGAGAAGTAACACAGATATTGTGGCTGCTGTAAGGGTTGATCCAACCTAAGACTTCTGGTGCTGACGTCTCTTTCAAATAACTGCTCACATAAGTTTCTGAGGGTTGCTTTGCTCATGTGAATACCCCTAAATGATCCCAACAGTTCCGTCTTACCCTCGGAGCATGAAATGTTTCCCATACCATTTGCTATGCGATTTTCAATCGAACGTTGTGCAAATCACATGGGACATTAGGCGAACCACATGCTTTCTTTGGTGTGCCTCGTGAAAAATCGAGCATATACATTCATTTATTTACATTAGGCGCCTTGCAAGCCACGTTGGAAGCTATGCAAAACAATTAGGACATATTGCGAACCAAATGGGACACATCCCATTCTAAGCAGAAAATCAGCAATTTGTTAGTAAGAAATGAGGAGCAAAGCGACTGGACGATGTTCAGACCACATTGTAGTCATGCTAATGCAACCGAATTGTGTATGTAGCGGGTGCCGCTACAAACCCTTCTCTTGTTGATCGTGAACCTCCATCACCCAGCTTGAAGGCGGTGAGTGAGTTCCCCCTCTCTCCTCGTCGGCCTTCGCCTAGTTAATGTGCTTGCGATTTCACACATGGACCAGTGTTGCTGTGTGACTACCGGAAAATCAAACTCCCGAATCGCGTAGTCTCTCATGACATAAACAAACATTACTTAGCTTCAGAGGGTCATTGTGAATCACTCGTTTGGTAAATGGATTGCGATGCGCAATTTTTATGTGGACCACGATTCCCATCGAAGTAAACCTTGTCCAGTTCGATCACTGTGACGGTATCTGATAAAGCAGATACGTGGTGACCCTTGTCAACCATCCCTCTCTAGGCCTTCGTGTATTTTGTGTGGGTGTGTGAACAAACCTATGCAGTTGTATGACTATTGGAACGGTGTAGGCTATCATGACTCCACCAAAGCAAGCACAGCTTTATTAACCATGTGCTGCGCGAAACGACTAAAATGAGCGATGAGCGACGATAAAATGCGACGCAACGGTGGCGACGGTACAAGCGAACGTCACCGGCACAGAAAGAAATTCTCATCAAGCCTGTGTTCGTCTACATCAAGACCACGAAGCTGCTGATGTCGCCGATGTCAAAGAGAGGAGGGTAAGAAACATCGTTAACGCCTACAAGCAAGAAGGCACCAACACTCAGCTCCGATGCGGCAGAAACAACAGAGATAAGCTGACTCCCGATGTCCTGCAGCGCATGGAAGAGACCGCTGAACGGCATCCCGAGGACACTTTGGTGTAGCTACAGCACCGACTGAGAGAGAACGGGATCTGTCTGTCCTCAAAAGGCTAAAGATAACGCGCAAGAAGTGCCACTACGAACAACACTGGGTCAACGGTGCCACGACAAACGCAAGCCGGCATGCCTACCTTTCTGACTTCTCGGTATACGCACCGCAATACAAGGTGAAATGCATCTTCGATATCTATCTGTGGCGGAGTCAGATTCGCCCAAGAATAAGTATCCGCGAAAGTCCTCTAGCTCAGAGTAAGAGGTCGCATGGTGACGCATCGTCTGCTCAATGATCAGCACCAATGGCACCTGCAATGGTGCGGTGATTTGCAGTATAACCCGCTGTGCACACAGTTCGATTGCATTAGCATGACTATAGTGTGGTCTGAACACGGTCCAGTCGCTTTACTCCTCATTTGTTAGTAACAAATTGCTGATTTTCTGCTTGGAATGCGATGTGTCCAGTTTGGTTCACTCAATGTCTTATTTGTTTTGAAAAGCATCTAACCTAGCTTGCAAGGCGTCTACTGTGGTTTGCAAAACGCCACTTTAAATTGGAAATTGGATATATATTTTATAAATATGTTAACGGCAGCTTATTCCTCAACTGTACGCCGGCCATTTAAACAGGAACGATAGGTAAATGGTTCAAAAGATAACTGCTTCAACATAATGCGATATACAACGTTTTCACTTGCTTAACACATTGCAATATTGTTCCCTCATTGGCGTTAGCTAACCTACTGATGGCCTGTGAGGCGCTGCTATTTTATCTGTTGATGACCTTTGACATTATCCATATTTGCTACTGTAACTAATAACTTGATAGCTTGAAATCTCTGGTTGTGTCCGTAACTTCGTGTTTACGTGTACTAGATTGTAGAGAATTGCCCGTGCACGTGGGCCACGGCCTTTCTTTTCCTAAACCTGTGTTAAACATGTCCCGCAGGGTCGATTGACGTTCGGAGT
This sequence comes from Dicrocoelium dendriticum, assembly GCA_944474145.2. Lineage (NCBI taxonomy): Eukaryota > Metazoa > Platyhelminthes > Trematoda > Plagiorchiida > Dicrocoeliidae > Dicrocoelium > Dicrocoelium dendriticum. The sequence goes on from OX104063.1 coordinate 93,584,564, forward strand.
CATTTACGTTATTAATCTGCATACAACCTCCATTAATTCCTGATAATCCAAGGCTATGGAATGTGGTGGGTGCTACGCAGGTTACTGATACCATTCAGCATGCTTAGAACAGGCTCTGTGGCTGGCTTGCCTCATGGTCAACACTGGTAAGCCCGTCAACTTTTCTGCGCCATGCATTGGACGAACTGGTGTCAACGGAGCATACGTTAGGCAGGAATCTGCCAAAAGTATGCACTGATTATACAAGAGTTTATTCAGCGGTAGACTGACGAAAGGCTGTTTGTAGAATGTGTCGCCTAATTTGCTAATATTTAGGTACTGTGGTTTCTGTTGTCTACTAAGAAAAATACTAGTTCACATTCTCGGGTTCAGGAGACGCGCTTTTCGGCATGAACGATTCCCTCTGTGCTCCTTCTTTTCGAGTCGGCTAAAATGACACAGTCTAATTTCACTTAGATTCACTGAATGTGCTATCCTTAGTTAACATATTTACACCCGAAACTTTTTTTGATGAACGCAGTTTCAGTATCCTGTCTACACGCTCCGCGATGCGTTACAGCCTACTATGCGCATGTTTCGCTCTCGGAGTTACTTGTGGCGCTATAATTTATCTAACTGAGCACGCGATGTTGTAGTCAACTCATTTTGGATCAGCAGATTTCGGCTCACATGCATTGATGAGCATCGGGACAAGTGCTTAGATTTGGTAGCGTGTGAATCAGCAAGGGTTCTCAGCTCACTTGGGTCGTCAGAGTCTCAAACAATCGCCTTTGCATGGATTATGACACGCCTTCCAATGGTATCATCGAACCTTTGTAAACATAGATCGATAGATCTATGTTAGCACACCTTGGATACTATCCCTTCCCGGCGGGAGCTGAGTAGGCAATCGGACGATATACGGCTTAGTGACATTTTCATTTATTCACCCTACAGTCTGTTTGGTTCCCAATGACCACAACTTAACCTATTGCTCTTTCCATCTACACAACGACGCTGCGACATTTCAGTTCAAGCTTGTAACTCAAAGCAGAGGTATCTTCAGTATACCTTGATCGCGCCCATTTACAAGGTACAGCATATCAAGTTACAATTGTGTAACAAACGCCGCATATATTGTATGGTATATAGTCACGTAGTTTTCACTTGAAGTTCAAATTAGCTAATCGGTGGCTTACCCATCTATATAATATGTTTCACAGGTATTATTAGTTTGTCTCGCAGTTAGGCCACTACACATGGAATTGCTTTTCCGTGAGCATATGCTAGTCCCATAATCTCGTTATACGTGCACCGCTGCTGGTGCTGATGACGCCTAGGTTACAGTTAAATTATACATGAATGACTAAAGTGTCTATGTCGTTTGTCCCTATATAGTACGTCAGTTTTGGCTACACACGATGCGAATGTGAGCAAGGTACCTCCTAGTCCTAAACAGCTACCCAGATGATTCGTGAAGAGCAAACCATAGGGCACACCCCACCTGAGATCGCTGGGTTCCAACATTACCTCCGTCGTGGAACTGTCCAATGCTCATTCACTGGGTACTTCTAATGCCCACGCTTCCGCAATTTCTGCACCATTGATATGGATGACTAAAGGTTAGGTGTCGGCTCCAAATTGCTTATTGCTACAAGTTCTACGCATTCGGACCACACTCGATATGAGGTGAATGGGTGGAGCTGAAGGTACTGAAGCACAGGCCACCCAACATTCCTTTGAACGAACGGACGTGCCGTGGCGATTCGCTTGCCAACCTGAGTTTCAATGTTACAAACACCTACACTCAACGCCGAAACTACAACAACAACAACAACAAAAACAAAAACAACAGCAACTACAACAACAACCGCTATTGCCACTACCACTATTACTGCTACATCTGGCAGGAAAGAGCCCCAGGGTTATCGCAAAAGATCACTTGCATAGTCCTGCTTACGCTGCCCGGTGTGTCCACTCATTTTCTATGATATCAGTAGGTAAGCCAACATGCTGGCCAGTGGATGTGATTCCGGGTATAACGGTTGGAAATTACAAGACCACTTCATGAATAATTCCATATGGTAACATGAAACCCATTTTCTGTAGAGCAATATATTTTACTTTGTATTATCGATTACGATGAAAATACTATGAGTCAATTGACAAATTGGCAGCGTCTCATCACATTCTCTTAACCTTTCAGTGCCAACGCAATAACTTCAGTGGTGAAACGTGTGGCCCAAAGCCCACCTACGAGAACAAGAGAGAGTTCACTGAGGAACAGTTGCGTGCCTCTGAGGGCATTATAGGCCTACAAGCTGGAACCAACAAATTAGCCAGTCAAGCCGGAATGAGCCACGGCGGGCCGCGCCACATCACCGATATCAAGGTGGATCAAGCAAGCAAGGAGGGCTTGTCGGTTATCGGACTTCAAATGGGTTCAAACAAGGGAGCCACTCAGGCGGGTATGAGTCATGGAGGCCCTCGTCACATTACTGACATCAAGGTGGACCAGGCAAGTAAGGAGGGTCAAGCAGTAATAGGACTTCAGATGGGATCAAACAAAGGTGCCACTCAGGCAGGTATGAGTCATGGAGGTCCCCGTCACATCACTGACATCAAAGTTGACGCCGCCAGTAAGGAGGGTCAAGGTGTCATTGGTTTGCAGATGGGTTCAAACAAAGGAGCAAGTCAAAGTGGCATGAGTTATGGGGCGCAGAGACACATTGCAGACATTAAAGTGGGTGAAATGTCCAAGGACAGTGCAGGTATCATTGGATTGCAGATGGGTCCGGCCAAAGATAAAGTTGCTTCGCAGTCGGGGATGAGCTTTGGGGCACAACGTCATATAGTCGATAGTCACTGAATTGCTCTATATGACTGTGTTTTGGAAATTTGAAAAAACCCAACATGTCCTTTTTTCTGTTATTTATCCCACCAACTCTCTCCATCTTTTGTGCAAGCAAAGCCACCGGATGAGCTGATTGGTCTACATGGAGTGACCTGTGATTACTCACTTTCCAACTGTTTCTCATCAGTAGTTTAACAGCTCACATTTATTCACCTTCGCATTTCTGCTATCTTTTGTTTTCGAAAAGTACTGTATGATTAAAGGTTCATTCTGCATTCGCTGCACCAGGTCTTCAAGATCCCCATTGTCAGTTGTGTCTGACGTTTATTTGGTTGGCACGCAATAGTTGTACAGCGAATGGTGAATACATTTTCATTTTTTCCATTGGCAAAGTGCGTTTATGTTTGAATTTCATGGCAGTCATATTAGCAGGAATGTAAAGCGATCTCCCATTCACCAGACGATCACAGTGCACTGTAACGCACAGAAAATATCATCTTTGAATTAGTGGGATCATTTGGAATGCGCACGTTGTGTGAGTAGATTGCGACACGTAACCCCTATGTGGACCGCGATTCACATAGAAGTGAACCCTGGTCAAGTCGATCACTCTGACCGTAACTGCTGAATCAGATGTATGTTGGGTGGTGCCCGGTCGTAAGTATGTCCTATATGATTGCATTCATACACAATGCATAGTTCAAAATGGCACCCAAAACAGTCACTGGCCGCTGTGAAAAGCGTCGCTCATCCCGACTCATCGGGCTTAAGGGCAAGGGATTCGGCTAATATTTCGAAGCCCCCCGGGGTCGACTGCAATGCTGCTATTCGAACTTGTTGAGTACAACAATTAAGCGAACGGTTATGCAGCGCAACAATGTCAGCTGCTAACATATCATATTCATCGCTCCTAAATCTCTCATCTCAGCAATTATTATAGCTGTGGCGGATTTTCATCCCTTTCCGCTAACTGCTGTGCTACCTGAACAGAAATGACTGTCCTATCCAAAGTATTTGCCTCTGGAGTTACGGGTGTAATCATATCGTAAAAGAGGACCACGCTCCGTTTCGAGGTTTATCACAACACATTCTGGTAGAAAGCTGGGATCAAGGAAGCTGTCAGCTTTGGGCCTAATATCTTGAGGAGCGTAGGCCATTTTACTTAGTGTAAATCAGTCAACCCTTTCTTCAGCCCCTGGCCTCAAGGATTGCGCGTGTGCATTGTAATCCGGAGGTCACAGGTTCGAATCCGTGTAGGTGGGGCGATCTCAACGTACATTCAGCCCACGTGCGGCTATTGGTGAGTGTGTAGCATCGAAGCATCGTTACGGTGTGTCGGCGTACTTTTGGTGTCTAAGCGGCCACTCTTACTGCATCGAATTCAAAGGTGAGCAAATCCATTAGGGTCGCACCGATCCAATTGTTTAGTCGGCCGAGAAAACAAGAGTTCAGTAGTGAACGCAACTATCCGGTGGGATACCGAGGACGAGTTAACCCGCCCATCTCATGTTACTCATAACGTCGCACATCTGTTCGTGAAATAAAACGTGGCTAACGGAACTGCTGGAACTAACTTGAGCCCATAATCCAACTATAAGATTTAACTTCAGATTCGTCAGACTCACAAGCATGCTACAATCTCATTTCGCTGCGAGAGTTCGATAAGGCTGGAAAGTTAATATTTTTGTGCATATTAATTCACTGAACTATTTGGAAGCCGGTCTATTGTGTCCTTAAAGGGACACGGGGAGTCGTTAAAAAAGCCTGCCATCCCTACAACTTGATTGCTCTTAAACTGCCATCATAATACTCCTGGTATATCGGACTTACGACTGATCACAATGGCTGAATATTTTCATTGGCACTGGTGTAATGCGAATAATAACTCCCAACTTGGTGTGTAGCATGCATGTTCAAATTCATTGATCTACAATTGGTCCGTCGTGACATATTGACAGTTAATGTAATCGAGGATGAATGAATATACCGTCAGACGCGGTCAGGCAAGTCTAACTCGTCATTTTGAGGATTGGAGCGGCACATCAAATGGACCATTATAAGGTAGTAAGCCCAGATGCCACGACCACTCTGCTCCTGCGTAGCAGTAAAGATTTTAGGTCGTTTCGCTTCCAGATTTGCACCAAAAGGCTGGTTTCGTTTCACCCTGCGATATTGGGGTTGCAGTAGCATTCGCTGCTGCGAGTGAATGCTTCAACTGCCAGGTTGCGACCATGATTAAGAGTTCACTTTGACGTAGAATAATTCTTACTTTGTATTACCAGGTGCATGTTTGGGTTGCTAAATTCTACCTCATTCACAGCGGCGGTCTGCTTCTATCTAAATCAAGGTCGCTCATTCAGCGTGACACTAATCAGCGCAGTGATCGATGTGTGTTATTCCCCCTGCTTTGGACCTGATTCATAATTGTGTCCTTATTCAATTTCTCCAGGTATCGAGGTTCAGGTTGAACCAAAAACCAGCGCAATTGTGTCCTGGACCTGAACACAGTAGTTAGGCCATTGTGTTCCACCGGCTGACTGCATTTAGCGGCAGAGATCCATTTTACGCTACTTTGCTGAAATTATCTTGACTAACAGAGGTTATAAACTGAAATCTTTTAACAGGCCAACAGCGAAAAGACACCCAATTCGTACAGGATAACAAGGAATAACATAACTGTGACTTGGTCCAATGTGGAGCACAGACTAGCCGTCGTAATCCGCGGGGAAAGTGTTAACCTACTTCGTGGCATTAAAAAGTAAATTAATGGTGATTTATTCAAACAAACATTTCGGCATTGCAAATGCTAATAATCCGTTGCTATTTTGACCGGACCGACCAGGTACGGTAAACAGCCGGAACACCCTCAGAATTAAAGCGGTGATGCTTGTCTGGGATTGGGTTCTAACCTTTAACAACCAGTAACCATTCGAACAACCGGCACTAAGGCACTTAAGACGGAGCCAGCCTATAATTTCGGACTTGGTCATGTGGTGCAACCCATCAATCAGTGCACCCAACAAGACAACGTCCAGCGACAAGTTTTCCTCCAACGGGACAAAGAACATTTACCAATGGATGAGGATCTTCTACCTGAATTTTTATCAAAATACAGCTGTTGTGTCGGAGCCCAACAACTACTTTCACCCACTAACGGTAGTGAGAACACGAACGGTAATCCGGGTACAAAACTATGTTATACGCCGCACGCCAAACCGGCCACCAAACGTCTGTGAATTCAAATCAAGTGGTATAATTCAAATCAGGGCATATACAAAAGCTATGCAGAAAGGCTGATATTCGATTAATCAAAGCTAGTCATTACAGTGGCGAAGGATCGATACGGTGCCTCACGTACGAGCGAAATGCACAGAGTAAGAGAACAACCAATAAGCATAAGATTCACTGTCAATACACGCTAACCCCAAATGTGAGGCAAAAGAAAACCTATACGAGAAACCATTAAAGAGGACGGGATGAATCGTGGTGAGTGAAGCAAACTCACCAAGTAACGGGGAGTGGTGGTGGAATTGTCCTAACATCTCTCTAACACTGACTGAAAAGAACAACGATCGATAAGCGAGCCGATCGAGGCACCATGTAGCTGCGCTGCTTTGCGAGCATGTGTTCGCATTTGAGGTTGTAACATTTATCACCAGCAATTATCTACTTCACTGGACACTCCATAAGGGATTGTCACTGTTGGCTAGTTAGTAATGATTAGGTTGTTAGGTCGTCCGCACAGAGGGGGGTCAGTCGTCCCATTCGAGAGGGTTTTTGGTCATTCGCGTTGAGGGAAGGTAATTATAAAGTTAAATGACCTGAGATGTCCATATATTTAGTTAAATAAGTGTATCCATCTTTAACACCGCCATTCTTTGCTTAAGAAGTTTTACTTTTTAATGAACTCCTAATTTCAGTCCTCACGAGGGACCGTCTGAGCTCCCTGAGTGACCAATTATTGTGCTCCTGACCCTTCAAATTGGACACTTTTGGACTGCTTTTGGTCACTCAGACTAATTGTGTTTCGGCCCATGGGCTACAGTAGTACATAATTACAATTTGGGAATGGATTTCCGCTTAATGTTAACGGTATTTGCAGCCAGAAGAATACATTCGCGGCATATGGTGATGGTGTGTTGGAAAAAGTCTGCGTGAGCAAAAGTTTTCCAAAGTGTCCAATTGGGACGGCCGGGGACACAAAAAGTGATCACTCAAGGAGTCCAACCGTCACTCTAGTGTACACTTTTTGGTCACTTATGTGGACGGGGTAGTTACACGATTTGATACATATGCTTTTGTTATTAATTTTATGACGCAATCCCTGTAAAATTCCATTTACCCCTTGGGGTTAATTATCCTTCGGGTCTAGTCACACCCCGTGGCTATCTTGCCCAATCAGTGGCCCAGGTGTATGCGAATCCTCCAACCCATTTAAATGCACAGCTAACCTATTCCGTGCATACATCGCTATGGTAACATGGGCGCCTGCGTTTCAGCGCCGTTCTCAAGTCCTTGTCTTTTGTAGAACAATATTTTTGATGAAAAGGGATCATTTGCCTTGAAGTTTGTGTGACACTGTCCTCTGCCATATCCAGTATTTAACTTCCACTTTCTTTGCTCACACAATTTACCTTATTGGAAGCCTGCGTCATCCACGAAACCCGCTTTCTTTTTAATTCCTTTGCAACTATTTCTCATGTCTCATCCTTCTCGTGACTCCGTACTGCAAACGTTCCTTCCCTCAACCGACCGCGTTTACGAAAAGTGGTCATCGATGATGTCCGCAACCGAGTGTCACCACAATAAATAGGCACGATCGAGTTCGCCGCGTTACTAACCATGATGTCTGCCTTTTCTAAGTATTTTCAATTTCGAGTAACCGTTCACTGCGGCAGGTCTACTTTCCCCCACTGGCCTTAGATGCATAGGTGGATCATTGTTACCTGTCTTCGGACACGCCATTGAAACCTTAACATCATCCTGTCGGCATTCATTACAAATCATGCTTGCTTGAGTTTTCGTACGTAATTAGATACATTGCTTTCATTCTCAACACAGAACCAAACTAGAGAGTATCATTGTCTGTTGGCACATGTCGAGGGATGCGCAGATAAGCTAAGAGATCAGGTTGTGTCTAGGGTCCGTCGATGTCTACGAGCGTATCTTTCCTAGCATGTATTCCATAAAACGCACTATAAGCTATTAGGCATTCAAAATGTAAACAAGTATGTTTACGTTGCGATTTTGATCCTTACCCGGTCACTTTGCCGACACTGTCTGTCCTCAAAGGCACCAAAGACTGTCGCACATTTTAGGTGCACACTTTACTTTGCTCTGAAACAACCGTTAAGATTGTGGTCGTCGGATCTAGAGATCAACATGTCAGTTCACAATGTCCTGCAGGTGACGGTGTTTGCCAGATTGTGTCAGGTGACGCGTGAACACCTGTCTCCAATAAAAAATGTGCATGCATGTCTGGGCTACCTAGTGCTCGTCGCGAACCAGTAGTAATAGTCTACAATGAACCTAGGCTGCACGGCTGGATACCTATGGTCTGAAACAAAGTAAAAAGTGTGAGAATTAGGTGAAAAAGTGTACCTCATCGAGATATGTGAAAAGGCCAGTTGATTCATCATTTTCATCTTGGGTGTCCAACAATTACCATCGTGTACAGACTAGTGAGATGAAGAGGTTTCGGCACACTGCAAACCTGTGCTTACGAGAAAAGCATAACAAATATAATACGCTCGTCCCGCCGCCACCGCTAACTAAATTGAAGTGAGGCAGAGGTTGTATGCTTTCATCAGACCAACGACTGGCTTAATTTAGGATGATGCTGAAAAGGTGAGTCATCCTTCTGGCCGATGGAAAATATTCTGCCTCTAGCAGTCCCGGAATATCTATAGGAAAGTTACACGTCTCGGTAGGCCCTTCAAGTATGGCTCCAGAAAATAAGACTGGAGCAAAATGTTTGGCCGCTAATATCACTGCCGTTTGGCCAGTTTTCACGGACTTAAGCAATTATCGGTCCGCTGATCTACCACTGAGCTACCGAGGGCTGACGATTAGGTGCGCAAATTTTAAGACATGACTTCTGCTTGGTGCGCGACGTATTACCAACTTTACACTTCTCACAAACATCCAAAAACTAATCCACCATCACCCATTGGACATTTGAAGGACAGGTACTTCGCTCCTTTGGGAAGTGACGGGTGAGTGAGCCAATCTGCAACACCAGGACAGGTACTGTGAGCTTATTGGCAATACGTCGCGCACCAAGCAGAAGTCATGTGCTAAAATTTGCGCACCTAATCGTCAGCCCACGGTAGCTCAGTGGTAGAGCAGCGGACCGGAAATTCGTGGAACGGGGTTCGATTCCCCGTCGAGGCACATTATTGCGCGTGAATTTTAATCGTGACTTCTACTTTTTACCAACTTTACACTTCTCACAAACATCCAAAAATTAAGCAATTATGTTCGGCTTTCGAGAAATTCCAAAAAACCAAACTACACTGTTTGTAAACTTATTACAAACAAACGATCTTGGAGGGATTACCGAGTTGTAAATCCTTGACTAGATTCACCAGGATCCGATGGATTGCCGCGTCGCAAATTTGTTATGCTTATCCTTTGACCCGAACGTGTCGTTGGGCCCTTAACACTTCAAGAGATTGTCTGCTTTTATGCACATGACCACAAATCGTACCGGAAACTGCGGTCAGCAAATATGACAGTGACGGTTAAAATAAACCAGTCACGTAAGGGAGGTGAAAAACCCCAGCTGCAGTTGTTTTAGAGGTGGTCAGGTACTCGTTCACCATGTCGAATTACAGAGCTGAGTGAACACTAAGGTAGAAGCAAAGAATGTGCCCACGGGTGCCGAGGATATTTGAGTTACGGTGCTGGATTCCGCTTTTTATTCGGGAGTCCTGTGATATACGTGGTTTCTCTGTGCCAATTGTGCACCAATAATATTCTTTTGGTGTACTTTTCAAGCTGTTCAACTTTGATGGATGTTGTTTGGCCAATTTTGAAGTTCTCATTGATTGGCCCAACCGCCGTTTGTGTCCGCCATCTTAGATTTGTTCTACGTTAATTGGCAACCATGATCATCACACCGGTAACCCGAAACGAAGTATTTTTTGCTAATCAAACTTGGGCTAAGGTAGTAAAAGGAGGGTTGACTTGTACAAATGGTCAAGGCTGGTACCATTCGAAATGCGTCAACGTCTGTAGAACCGACATAACGAAATACAATATATCGGCTTCACTTTGGTTCTGTCTGAAGTGCACGACGGTTCCACTAGTAAAATGCGTACTAGCGTTAACACAAAAGTACGACATAGTAGTCGCCGAAAGTACACATCGTTTGAATGCAGAAATGGCTTCTCTAGCGGCGACAATAGCGCATTTTGCATCTCATCCGTCTCCTTTAATTGCTGCCTCGAAACCAAGGAAAAAGGCCAGACATTCACCCGGCCAAGCAGTACGAAAACCTTGGGAACCACTAACCAAGTCGTCATCGCTACCGATAGAAGCGTGCCTAGTCCCATCGCCCACATCCTCTCATCCAATGTATCGACTGATACCACATCGGTAACACCCACCCTTCCGACTGACTGGTGCGCTCTAAAGAGCGATCCACCTATGCAACCGTTGCTGGTTGGAATAATCAAAGTGCGACCATAGTAGCCTCACCCAGTACAGCCACAAAACGGGTCAAAGACCAGGTGCAGCCTCACTAAATCCCTCGACAACCGTGCTTCACACATCACCGAAGACGAGGCAGAATTACGGGGCCTTGACACTTATGTGTATCAACGTTCCTTAGTCCAAGATAAGCTCTTTAAGGGGTAAACAGCTGAATGAGTACAAACAATGGAATTTCCTTCTTGATAAAATCGGAGTTCAAGCCAGTACGATTAAGGTACTGCGCATCACTAGACATCCAACCTCGAATCATTATGGAGAGTCCCGGCTAATGCGAGTAACATTGGGATCAACAGATGATGTAGAGACGGCGCATTTGTCGGCATACTGCTTGCGGACTGAAAACAGTGCAATACGCATGTTTCTGGATGTTTTATGGAACGAACGCCAGAAGTACAAAAATAATTCAAACGACAACCACAGAGAGTGTAGCAAAAGTATTGTTTTCGTTCATGGCGTGCCCGAGCTACCGACAAGCAGCAACGAAGAAGCTCACATTCATGACTTGGAGGAATGGCGCTACATCCGTGAAGCTCTCTTGGCAGTCGATGTCACGCTTCAGTCGATTACACGGTTACCTGTGTCACCAAACTACAGAGGCAGTGGCCCGAGGATACTGAAACTAACGATGCAGTCACAACAGTTGGCCGTGAAAATCCATAGCTGCAGTTACTACGTAATAAGATTCATCCGGAACTACGAATGAAGTCAGCAGCTACAGCGCCGCAGTCACTCGCTGTTCCCGCGGAAACGAAACCACCCGCGATTCCATACAACCACAACAGCGATTCAGAAACCTGTGCGCTAAGACCCGTAGCTATCGAGAAGGCTGTCGATGGACTACATACCGCAGATGCAAATGAGACCAAAAACAGATTGCATTCCTATCGAGACTGGAAAATTTACTCAAAAACGATTAAGTGCTGGCCTCTCTCGGTCGGCACAAATCCACATGATTCATGTGCAGCTAGTCAACAGATTTTGACATCCCAGAAGCATTCCTGTATGTACACAAATGCACAAGGTTTACTGAGTAAACTTTCCGATATGTAGCTGCGTCAAGCATCAAAAGCCTACGACCTCATCGCTATAACGGAGACATGGTTACGCCCTGAGAGAAGTGACGTGGTGATTGCACTTCCAGGCATGTACATTGTTCGACAGGACCGACCCAGCAAAGGCTGAGGGGTGGCGATGTACTTCATCAATGACCTCCAATGTGAGCTCATAGAGGATCCGGTCAGCAAGTACAAGATTCCCTTTAGTGCCGTCTACGTTTAAAAGACGGTGACACTTGCTTAGTGGCTGTCATTTACCGCCGGCCTTCCTCCACGCCAGAGATGAACTCCCATCTGGCATCAGCAATTAGGAGGGTGATAAATACAACTTACATTCTCGTTACTGGCAAATGAAAGATCTACACTCTGGAATCCCAAGCTGCTGCCGGAGAACAGTTTAAGGCAGATCTACAAGTGTTCGTCTCCAGTTACCCGCTGAATGGCCACATCAACACTCCAAACCGATTCCGAGAAAAAGCTAAACCGTCTATACTAGATCGGATACTCACCAATGGCGAACTAATGGTCGAGAGGACAATCATCGACGTCCCCTTGGGCCGCAGCGATCATGCAGTCCTACTTTTCTATTTCGTTTGCTATGCAGAATACCCCGTGGAAATTGCCGACGCAACGAGAACGTATGTATGCTACCAGATGTTAGCTCGGCTGGGTGCGGTAGCCAACTGGACCTTTCTGGCAGACGAGGTACCAGCCAGTACATGGGAACATTCCGTCACCCAGTTTATCTGCTTGCCGAAACGTCAGTAAATAAGAACTTCCGCCTGGGAAACATGATCTCGTTACTGCAAAGCAAGACTCGGAAGTGTATAGCGGTGCGAAACGCAATTTGGCTTATAAACAAACTCTCCCCGAGCACCGTGAACTGGACGGCCTATGCGACCGAACGTAACCACCGTACTCAGCTTGTGCGCAGAAGTTGACAGTAGGCATGACCTCAAAGCACAATCTCTGTATCAACACGTCAATAGTCTACGTAATGTGAAACGGGGAATTCCTCCTCTTCAAACAGCAGACGGACCCACACGGACACCGAAGGAGACAGCAAAAATACCCTGCGCCTACAATATACTAAAACATGTCAGTGTTGCGGGCACGTCAAATATTTTCGCAAAAACACGCCAGAAACCCTGGCAGAATGGCTGTGGAAACCGAGGTCCAATTCCTCCCCACAACGCAGCCGAGCTCAACCACTCCGAGACGCGCCCCAACTGCTCACCTTTTGACAATGGTCATTTGCAAACTGCCACCTCTTCGTGGTGACTGTTTTCCCTAACTTAATAACCTATAGCATTGGCTATGATCGCCCTTTGTCGGTCGTAAAAGAGCCTACAGAGGACCACTTGCCTTTTCTTTCTCTTCGCCTCAGTTGGGAGTCGGTCGGGTCACGTGACTGCGTGTGAGTCGTCAGCTGGCCAGCCTTCGCGTCTAAGTCATTAGCGCGCATCTATCTTAAACCCCCTCTCGTCTGCGTCCGTTCCGAGGCTCAGCGTCTATCCGAACACGTGCGGCTAGGATCGTTCACAAGCTCGTTCAATTTTCCGTCTCACCGGCTAAGCTAGCGTCATCGGGTCAGCGCAACTCCGTTCGAGTGGCCAGCGTTATAAGTCGTCATCGTAGGCGTACTCCAACCGTGCCAGCGACAATCTTATCACACAATTATCTCAAGAGGCGGCGTTCCCTCAATTATAACAGTCAGTGCGATCACTAGCATCATAACCCTATGACGATGGTTGTTTTACTTCCGAAACTCACACACTTCTCATTCACAGCAGAAGCAGTACTAAATAGCTGTTGCGTAGGCGCAAGCTCAGCTCTCCTTGAGTTGATAACATACACAGGAAATCGCTGGCAGCGGCAGGAGAAAGTTTAACTAAGTCTTTGTCTCGATTCTTCCAACATTGTTTTGAGGACATGTACGTGTCCGACATGTGGGAACACGGGCTGAGCAGTCCAACTCACAACGGAGGTAAGCATGCTAATCCAGCCAACTACCGTCCCATAATCTTACTACTGGTTATTTCAAATGTCTTGGAAGCTATTATTTCTGATGTGCTAACGACCTACTTGGAAGCAGTTAACTGCCTAGCACCAGAAAAACACGGCTTCCGACCTACTCGATCATACACCACAAAGCCATTAGTAGCACGATCCAGATGGACAGAACAGTAGACTGTGGCATTGGACTATAATTTTTCCATTAAAGTTGGACATTCGGGCAAAACATTTAGGCCTGGGGGTCAACAGGGTTGCTCCTCCGGGGCAATCATTTTGAGTCTTCGGTATGCGGAAATGAACCACTCACTGGCTTTGTAGGGGCTGTTTCATTGGCCAAGCGCCTTCAGCAAATAGGACCTCAGACGCATATCGGTGGCATGGACCCAATTGAGACGCCGCAACCGAAACATGAGCTCACACACCTCTGTGCACAGTGGACGGGGGTGACACCATGTGCGACTGTGTTCCTCTACCCACAGAAGGGCATGTAACCAATCAGCGCACCCCAAAGGCACAGACGATTGGAGGGTAGGGAAATAGGAAAACGAGCCGCAGCCAAATACATTAGCCACGTAGATTCGCTGGTGGAGTGGGTTTCTGCGGAGCCAACAATTACTCTCGAACTCCTTCGCTTGCGTTTAAAGGCGGAATTCGAAATAGAAGTCAGTCATAGCACTGTCTCAAGGTATTTGGACGGAAGACTGATAACTACGAAAAAACTGCACACCATTGCAGAATCCATGAACATCTTGGAGAACAAAAAGCGACACAGATCGTTCGTACTGCAGCTCATGGATTATGAGGTCGAAGGGAGGCAACCTGTGTAGATCGACGAAACAAACTTCAACCTATTTTGTGGTCGTACCAGGGGCCGGTCTCTATGTGGCAGTCGAGCGCAATGTACGGTGGCGAACAGCCGTGGACCGAATGTGCACCTTGTCGGTGCCATGACGAAAAATGGCTTGATAACATGTACCATCTTGAGAGGTAGATACAACAAGCAGCGATGCTCTGGGTGGCTGCGGGAAGTTCTCGATACCAACGAAGCAGCGTTTGTGCGAGGTTGCGTTGTGCTTTGCGACAACGCACCCTGTCACACGAACCTGGAGCAAGTGTTTTCGAAGGACCGTTATCGCTCTGAGAGACTTCTACGTCTTGCACCATACTCTCCAGCACTCAACCCCATCGAAGGAATCTGGAGCATTATAAAGGCACATGTCAAACAGGGGATGAGGGGGAGATATGCCGAAATGCTCCGGGGGGACCCTCAAGAACTTTTAAGTAAAACAGAGTGGCGGCTCCGTATTCTCGAGTGTGCGGTGTCAGAAGCACGGGCCTTGATTACGCCTGAACACTGTGAACGAATAGTCGAACATGTCAGGGAGAATTACGGACGTCCTGTTCATTTGGTCGATTTGTAACATATTCCGCTGTTAGTAAACTTATCGTCTGTAAACGAGTGCTTTTCTGACTCCATCGTTGTATCGGGTAAGGGCGCGTCTTATACGCTGCGAGAGGTAAACAGTTGTGCACCCGCAGTAGCCCCGCGGATCCCAAGAAATGTATTTGCTATGCTCGCGTCGCTTCCCCGAATTAGTTGTCGCGTTATAGAACAACCCTGCGAGGGCTAGAAAATTATTTGCTTGCGTTACTACCGTTGTATAGGCAGTAAATATGATTTATCGTTGGTGGTTTTTGTGTTAGGAAAGCCAGCGGATAGCGGCTTACATATGGACATGGAAAAAACAAACGCTGATCTGTGCCTACTTGATCGCAATGGGGGGAGTGTGTGGCTGTTGACCAATTCGTTCAGCCTTTTACGTGAACGCATGCAGCTAGACGTTGCTTGACCTCGTTCAATGATGATCAATGCGGAATAAAAGAGCACGTGATGAAAGCGCAAATAACGTTTACCGGGACCTAACGTGGAGTAATTGCGGAACGTTATTTGCTATTAACTGGATCGAACAATAAGGCTACGGATTGAAGGGGTTTTGCAGCGGAAACAAAGCGTGAACGTTGCAGCAAATCGCTTCGCAATTATTATTAGTTATGCCTATGCAACGACACTAACAGTATTTAAAAAACGGTTGCATGATGCACTCATCAACTTACACTTTGTTACTTAACACTACGTCTCCATTCTACACCTGGAGTTTACCATGGAATTATTTGTTCTAAACTGTGGGTGTTGTGAATATAAGAGGATCGCAGGACTACAGCGAAGTAAACGATAAGTCCTTACTTTCATATTTAAAGTATTAACTATTTACTATCTTTATTATCATTATTGTTATGTTGATATCCCAACCAACTATACGACGGGACTTGTAAACCAACGCTTCTTAACCCGTATAAATTTATTGTTCATTGTTCTTGTCAAACACTAACCATTGTTGTCCACTGCCTAAGAGTGTAAGACTGTAATCTCAGCGTTTAACCAGACAATACGTGCTCGCCATGTTACAACAAGAAGCGCAACCCGTAGTACACGGTGTGGAGAGGCATGTACTAACACCTAGCAATACTCGATGCGTATAACCCTTCCGTAATCAACCATGTTTGGACCCTTCATTCGCCGTAAACTGCCTATCGTTCTGTGTGTCACCAAGAGACAAGCGAAACTGCGTTGGTAACCATCGAGCATGCCCAAAGGATGCAGATGCAAGTCATCGTGGACCATCTGATCTCCACTCAGCCCATGACTGTGCCTACTGTGTAAGCTGCAGCGAACAATAGAATCCTGCTAACAACACTTGTGTATCCATCACGTCAAGCCACAGTGAACTGGCTGAGCGCACCTCAGCACAATGTGACAGTTACCAAGACATGCAACAAAACACAGACCGAGTATGATGAGTGAAGTTCTGTTGTTCCACCTTAGGATACCGGTGTACAGTGCGAGAATGGTTTGGCTGACTCGAGTGCAGCTAACCCGACTTACGCAGTGACGCAGCGTTTCAAGTCTGTCTATCCCGGGGTTACTGCGAGCAGACACGAATTGGTCAACAGCCACACACTCCCCCCATTGCGATCAAGTAGGCACAGATCAGCGTTTGTTTTTTCCATGTCCATATGTAAGCCGCTATCCGCTGGCTTTCCTAACACAAAAACCACCAACGATAAATCATATTTACTGCCTATACAACGGTAGTAACGCAAGCAAATAATTTTCTAGCCCTCGCGGGGTTGTTCTATAACGGGACAACTAAATCGCGGAAGCAACGCGAACATACGAAATACATTTCTTGGGATCCACAGGGCTACTGCAGGTGCACAACTGTTTACCTCTCGCAGCGTATAAGACGCGCCCTTACCCGATACAACGATGGAGTCAGAAAAGCACTCGTTTACAGACGATAAGTTTACTAACAGCGGAATATGTTACAAATCGACCAAATGAACGGGACGTCCGTAATTCTCCCTGACATGTTCGACTATTCGTTCACAGTGTTCCGGCGCAACCGAGGCCCGTGCTTCCGGTTGACTTTGATTTCCAATTCCGTCTTCAAGCGGGGTCAAAGTCTTACAGTCTTGGACGGTGGACAACAATGGTTGGTGTTTGACACGAAGATGGATACAACCAACGGATAGAGTCAGTTCA
Source organism: Dicrocoelium dendriticum (assembly GCA_944474145.2). Lineage (NCBI taxonomy): Eukaryota > Metazoa > Platyhelminthes > Trematoda > Plagiorchiida > Dicrocoeliidae > Dicrocoelium > Dicrocoelium dendriticum. The sequence goes on from OX104063.1 coordinate 93,601,788, forward strand.
CTTGCTAGGAGCCAGTTAACGCGTTGCACACCACTGTCCCTTGTTAGTTCGTCCGCCTGTGAGTGGGACCATGCTGTAATCAAATCAAAAGGAAAGATATGTCAACACCCGGTCGACCGATGACAACAGCCCTTGCCCAACACTTTATTTTGCGCTGTATAACGATTATGTAAAAGGCACTCAAGTGCAAGTAATTTGTGACTCATCGGAAATTGTACACGACTTTTCCAAGGCAGTTGATGAAGCCATCCACTCCGTTCTGCTACAAAAGATCAGTGCGTACGTTAACAGTGGTTCCCTGCTCACCTGGTTGCAAGTTTACTGGCATGGCAGAACAATCAAGGTAACATTAGCCGATGCCCATTGGGACAGCTAGTGTGTCTCCAGTGGTATGCCACAAGGATCCGTCCTTGGCCCACTACTATTTTTAGTGTACACAAATGATCTCCCAGAAAATATTCACTCGCCCTGAAGTTAATTTTAATGCCACGCTTGGAACTTTCGGAGGCAGTACTTGCAAAGCGAATCAACCGACGGGAAAGATTGGTCCAGATCTGTCCTGGCTATTTCATCCCGCTACGTTACCTAGTCTCCGCGATCATCCGCGGAAACTGCACAAACCACCATCTGATCCGATTTGGGCAGAAACGCGTTTATTGCGCACAGTTAAAGAGCGCCATAACTCGCTACCAGATCACCACTAACGGAATCTACGGTGAATGGTTTCGTGAGTCACCTCGATGCTCTCTGGTGGCATCACTAAGCCTTCCCTTTCTACTAACTGATTTGTCATCATTAATTGGATGTTCCGAGTGCAATGAGGTCATTGTTTTTGCTTCATCCACGTCTCGAAACACTACGTCAACTCATGCTGCAACGACCCGCTTAAGGGGAACATTCACGGGATATGCCTATCTTGCTGTTCCCATTTGAACTTGTCTGGCATGCGCCATGGGGAGCAATTCATCACCTGCGTAGGCATCACTAATTCAAAATGTCGAGGCGATTTGGTGGAACCGGCTTTCTTAAAACCAACAACGACAAGGGATAAATCATATTTACCGACTATGCAACGGTAGTTACGCGCGCAACGATTATTCTAGCTCTCGCAGATTTGCTCTACAACGCGACACGGAAAACAAATCTGTGCTCCACATGGCTACTGCGGGTGCACAACTGGCTACTTATTGTAGCGTACACAATGTACCCTGGCCCAATACAACAATACAGTTAATAAAGCACTCGTTTACAAACAGTAAGTTTACTAGCAACAGATTATGTTACAAATCAACTAAATGTACAACACGTCCGTAATTCTTTCTGACGTGTTCGACCATTCGTTCACAGTGTTCAGGCGTAATCAAGGCCCGTGCTTCTGACACCGCACACTCGAGAATACGGAGCCGCCACTCTGTTTTACTTAAAAGTTCTTGAGGGTCCCCCCGGAGCATTTCGGCATATCTTCCCCTCATCCCCTGTTTGACATGTGCCTTTATAATGCTCCAGATTCCTTCGATGGGGTTGAGTGCTGGAGAGTATGGTGCAAGACGTAGAAGTCTCTCAGAGCGATAACGGTCCTCCGAAAACACTTGCTCCAGGTTCGTGTGACAGGGTGCGTTGTCGCAAAGCACAACGCAACCTCGCACAAACGCTGCTCCGTTGGTATCGAGAACTTCCCGCAGCCACCCAGAGCATCGCTGCTTGTTGTATCTACCTCTCAAGATGGTACATGTTATCAAGCCATTTTTCGTCATGGCACCGACAAGGTGCACATTCGGTCCACGGCTGTTCGCCACCGTACATTGCGCTCGACTGCCACATAGAGACCGGCCCCTGGTACGACCACAAAATAGGTTGAAGTTTGTTTCGTCGATTCACACAGGTTGCCTCCCTTCGACCTCATAATCCATGAGCTGCAGTACGAACGATCTGTGTCGCTTTTTGTTCTCCAAGATGTTCATGGATTCTGCAATGGTGTGCAGTTTTTTCGTAGTTATCAGTCTTCCGTCCAAATACCTTGAGACAGTGCTATGACTGACTTCTATTTCGAATTCCGCCTTTAAACGCAAGCGAAGGAGTTCGAGAGTAATTGTTGGCTCCGCAGAAACCCACTCCACCAGCGAATCTACGTGGCTAATGTATTTGGCTGCGGCTCGTTTTCCTATTTCCCTACCCTCCAATCGTCTGTGCCTTTGGGGTGCGCTGATTGGTTACATGCCCTTCTGTGGGTAGAGGAACACAGTCGCACATGGTGTCACCCCCGTCCACTGTGCACAGAGGTGTGTGAGCTCATGTTTCAGTTGCGGCGTCTCAATTGGGTCCATGCCACCGATATGCGTCTGAGGTCCTATTTGCTGAAGGCGCTTGGCCAATGAAACAGCCCCTACAAAGTCAGTGAGTGGTTCGTTTCCGCATACCGAAGACTCAAAATGATTGCCCCGGAGGAGCAACCTGTTGACCCCCAGGCCTAAATGTTTTGCCCGAATGTCCAACTTTTATGGAAAAAGTTATAGTTGTAGTCTCTCTCGAATTCGCAAATGTGTTAGACCGGTTAGACCATAACATCCTGCTCTGCAAATTCCAGAAGTTTTGTATAAGTGATCCTCTCCTAAGATGGATCAGAATCTTTCTTCTGCCCTCCCAGCGGGAAGTGCTTGTACGTGCTACACTGTCAGATCCCATCCGATTTGAATGCGGAGTACCACAGTCTCGGCATTCGGACTGCCACTATTTGTAACGTCTATTAAAGATTGCACATACCTCATAAGCTCGAACTGCCTTCTTTATGGCAATGTTATCTAGGTGCGGAGGGAGATCAATACACCAGATATTATCACAATACTTCAAGCTGACCTGGATAGGGTATACGCTTGGTCAACTCAGAATCTACTTCGATTCAACGTGGTCAAATGTATAGTGCTGCGCCTACGGCACAAGTTGGTGCACTTCTACAAACTCGGTAACAAGGAGTTTCCAATGTCTTCCGACGAGAAGGAACTGTGAGTTTTGATCCAGGTCTACTTTGCATATACGAATCAGGTTGAAACGGCTTCAAGGAGAGGCATCCAACACATGGGCCTCCTGAAACATGAATTCGGACGATTCGACCCTTTGATTTTTCCAGCACTTCTCGGCGCATACATACATACGGCTACATGTGGAATATGGGATACAGGTCTGGCAGTCATGGCTAAGGAGAGATCTCCCCACCTTGGAGATACCTCAACGCCGGGCAACCAAACGTGTCAAGCGTCTGTGTAATTTGCGGCGTGAAAGAGGGTTACAAATGCTCGGGGTCTTCAATAGACATTATTGGCGATTGAGCTGCGACGTCATTTTATCTTAATAGATGTTGAGAGATCCCAATCACACGTGCCCTTACTTGCTAGAGATCAGCCACAACAGCAATCTGAGAGGCCAACATCTCAAGCTGGCGGAGCAGCACAGTCGTTTGGACTGCCGTCGGAATTTCTTTTCCCTTCGGGTTTGCGAACATGCAATGTCCAACCAGCATCTGTCATACGTGCTTCCACGCTGGCAGGGTTCAAGGCCCGAGTCGATCGTGTCCTTATTTCGCTGCACCAACTTGCATGAACCAGTACCCATGGATAAACACAAGTGTCTGTAAGCGATTTCACTGGCGGTCAAATCCCAGATTTCGTTTAACCTTTTTCACCTCCTGTGTGTACACAAGGAATACACGATTTTTACCAACCGTTTGCCGTCATTTCTTATGGACACCTTGGATTTACAGTCCATACTACGTATATTACTTTGAGTTCGCCGGTGTAAACCCAATTTTGCTAATAATATTTTTGAATCTTGTTTCCTAATAACCATCCTACGGGACCTGTTATGCATTAGCTTTTTTACCCGTGTAAAATCATTGTTCCATTTTTCCATTGCAGTTCAGCCGATCACGTAAAGGAGCGAGAGAATGTTTACGAGATAGAATGCATAAAACATGGGATTAGTGTTCAGGGCGCATCGATACAGAGTGGTGGTGGGAGGCTGTCATTCAGCACGGGCTTGGAAGGGATGGTGGAAACCAATGCGAAATCACTGACATGTGTTGCTGTTGCATCAGCAATCACACAGCAAGGCGGGGAACCGAATGAACTTGTAGCACGACTTACGATGTGTATTAGCCGAAACCGCATTAAATGTACCAGGAATTGCTCGAAGTAATCAATGACCATCGTTTCATTTACGCACATCACCTCGTCGTTTATTAAAAACTTGCTCAAAAATAGATGTTTGCTGTATTTGAATGGTCGACAGCATGTAAAAGTAGTATTCATTTTCCGTAATCCAGGGCGAAATATCCAATAGTTAATGAGCAATTAACTCCCAAACCAAAAGTTTTCTGGGGGTAAATGTTTATAGGGAACCCGCTTTGTGGGTAACAGCCTCACACAGGTTGAAAATCAATGGACTAGACGAAATGGGAAGTTCAGCCTTGTGTTGGTGACGTGCACGGTAACACTGAATATACTTTTACCAAGTTGTATTTTTGGCTAAGTTCCGTTATACCGTTCGTCGGAAGGAATTCCAAGAGAAGTGCTCGCCCCAGTGCATCATACGACTACATGACACTACAATGTTAGTCAAAGCGCCATGGGATACTATCGATTAGCCGTGAATATAATTCCATATGCTGACCCACGGACAGACGCACTAGGAATGCAAGAAAATAACATTTGGTTACATGGTGGTTGTTGGACCCATCACAGATAGACTATATCACATTTACCAATTTAGTTATGTCATCCTTACCATCGACGTTATCCCAGTGGTTTTAAACAGGGACTCTTAAGAGCAAGGTTACAAGTTCTAGTGCCACAGTTGACAGATATATTGCGAATTGCTGACCTCTCCCGAACGGCTGAAACGGATGTGAAATGCTTTATCAGACGTGCGCTACCTGTCCAATTGAGTATAGTTTTGGTGAATTCCAAATAAGGACTAACAACAGAACTCAGCAAACCTTATGTGTAATTTCCACGTATAGAAAAGATATATATCTAGCCTTTTCTCTAAATACCGTAACCTAGCTAAGAGGAGTAACGGGGGTCTCCAAGATGAGATAATCGACTATTAATTGAAGCGCTATTAACAATTTTATTCGACTTTCTCGAAAGATACCTAGTGCTGCATCAACAAATTTTCACACACAGTCAACAGGTCAAGCACTGGTAGTTCCATATTAGGTGCGGCTATTAGCAAAAATGTTTCCATTTTCATAAGCTTAAAATATTGTACCATTATGAGTTTGTGTGTTGCACCCATTTAAAATGACTGCTATCACTATTGGGTGTTTACACAAACTAATTGCCGAATACGAAATATCCCAATTACGTGGAATTCGTGTTTCCGGAAGTAACTGCCTTTAGACCGGACGGTATTGGTGCACCCATACTAATTTATCAGAGAACGATGATGTTTTTGGCATAACGTCCCTTTGAAACTTTTTAACTGCAAACCGTGTTTACAAGAACATTATGCAGAAAAAATGGTTCCTTTCAACTTTTCCCCAACCTCATACATATTAGATCAACCTTTATTGTGACCAAATAAGGTGCTGCATAGGGGACCCACGCAAAATTTTCTCGAGGTTTTCACTGTCAGCCATCGGTTGAAGGAAGTTGGCGTGCTTTATAATCTGATTACTGTTGTCGTTGACTGCACTGTCGGCAATATATTATTCGATCATGCATACAGTGCTGTTCTTGAATACTGTTTTGCGGCATTTTTGCACAAGTCATCGCAAAATACCGACCTAGTTTCAGAATTTTGGCTTTTGAAGCCAGCGCAGTTTGTGGCACTACTAGCTGTCCTAATCAGTGACAGTCGAGTCTGGCTGAACGCAGCGCGAAGGCTGCAGCTGTTGGTACCATCAACTGTGTACTGGCCTGACTGAGGAGCAATACGCAGTGCTGTTTGCTAGCGACAGTTTTCTTTTTATCTGAGTCAGTTGCTGTGGATGGCGGCAAGGTCCTCCGGCTTTGCTTAATCAAGACGTCGAAGCTCAGGACCCTAGACTGCAAAATTTGGACTATTCATTCATCTCGGTCCCCACTGTGTAAGAAGCCACGAATGCTATCCTTACGTGCTAGGCGGACTACCTGTTTGTACGGTGGCAACTACCACTCCATGCACCACTTGTTTTCATCTAGAGGGCCGATCATTGCGCTTGACACCGCTAAGCCGGAATATGCACAATGAACAATGATTTTAGTTGAGCTACGAAGTACTGTTTAAGAAGCCCCGTTGGGATGTCTGGTGGGTTATGGATAAAGGTTAATGAAAAAATGCGGTTAATAGTTCTACTGTCCAAAGAATGGATTTATCGGATCTGATGCAGTAGCTCTGCACTCCAAGTGTTATCATAGCTTCAATAGGCGAAAACTATAAATCCAAGGTATTTCCCGGGAGTAGGATAGAGAGTAATGTCAAGTATCAAAAGCTAAGTGGCGGAGTGAGCCATCCAACCGATTTTTAAATATGGCTAGCCTGGGTGCAGAAACAACCGATTCGAGGACAGTGTTCCATGGTTGACACACGCGAATGGAAAAGAGATTTTTACGGTAATCCAGGCGAGTGTAATGTACTTCTAATTACAAGGAGCGGCCTCTGAGTTTGATGTTACTGCTGCGCTGCAGTAATGAGCAGCACACATGATTTGGAATGTGTACCATCAAGTACACCATAAGCAAGTCGCCTCGTAGTCGGCGATACCACCTGCTGAATACTCCCAAACTTTTCAGCCCCTGCTGGTATGGAAGGTGACGTATTCCACTGATGTATTTAAGAGCGCGACGTTGAGGTTTGTCCAGTACAGTAAGATCATGCTTCATCTATGGCTGCCAGGCTTGGATTGCGTATTCAATATGAGGGCGAACATATACATTTAGCATCTATCTAACCAGGTAGTGGTGTCTAATTCCGAACATCTGTCGTAGCAAGCCGACGTGTTGGTTGCCAGTTTTCGATGCCTTTGCGGATTGCTTAGAACAAGCCAAGTTATCCTGACCTAGCAAGCCAGGGTCGCGTTCTACTGCTGATCGCAGCAGTACTTGTGTTCCTGTCTTGTGAGATAGGTATTCCGGTCTCGTATGAAAGGTTCCTTGCATTTGCGCATCTTGAACTTCAGCAGCTTGTTTTATTGACCGCTGATGTACCCTACCGGGGTCACAGTGAAGTAAACCCTGATCGACATCAGCCTAAACCTGGCCCGATATCTTGAAATCGTCAGAAAACCGCATGAACTAGGAAGCGATTTTCCGTGCGGGGTCATTGATGACTACCAAAAATATTCGCGGTCCTGGAACTGAGGTCTAAGGCACACCAGATTCCACTAGTATGGGGTCAGATAAGAAACTTCGGACACACACCACTAACTGTCGTTGCAGGAGAAAGTTGACCATCCAGCTCAAGGGAGGGCCACCGATCCAGTAATACTGGAGCTTGGAAAGGAGGATCTGATGATCTAAACCAAGCATTCTCAACCAGAGCCATATGGCACCCCTGAGAGTCATTGAGAACTCCAATTCATTTGTAACTGCAGAAGTAGTTACGTTGGCAGAACAGATCGATCCTTGGGTAAGCGCATTGGAGAGCATATCCCCAAAAGGATTGCCAAACTACCGACTGAATAAGCAGCCGAACGAGCAAAGGTATCTAAGCTACCGGCATCATCTATCGCCAGACATGTTCTCAAAACAGGCCATCAGGTTGACTCTGGGTCAACATTTACAGTTATCTATCAAAATGAAAACCCCAGTTTCGTGGTTTGCCGAAGCGGTGGCATTTAACCGGCATCGCCCCCTCCTTTGTCTACAAAAACAATTAACAGTCTCCCTAAAACTTTCTTTGGGAGCATGACCCTAAGATCAAGCTCGTTGATCTGTTATTCTTGCATCTACGTAATTTTTCTTTGTGACTAGTTTCAAACCTTCGATTTTTCTGGCACCTGATTCATATTTATGTTCTTAGGTTGCGAGTGAGCAGATACCACGAAATGGTTCCATCTCGCAATACCAGTCTTCTCATTGTCCTATTTAGAATGATAAAGAGAATTCAGTGCTTTAAATTCCCGGGGGGCCCTGGGATGAGAAAATGTCTTAGGGAGGCCATGGAGTTGTGATAATACAAATAACAAAATACAGTTAAAAATAAATTTCTGATTGTTTTTCTCCGCACACTAATCTACCCTGGTAGCTACAGGTCAGTGAAATGAATTACGCGCGTGCAAGTGCCTGTTTACGAAGGTGGGAAAGCCAGGCTGATAAGACTTTATGCTACGGTGCTGGCGTAGCTCCGCTAAATTTGCGCAGATTTCTCCGAGGTCATCTTAATCATACCACCACCACACGGTGACGTAGACTGCGCAGCTAACAACCATTGGTCCACAGCACTTTGATGCCTGTCCACAGTGAACCAACTGAGGTTTTCTCAGGATACGGATGGGTCTAATGGGCAAGCTGCAGTATACCTAGCGAACCCTCATCATTACAGTGGGGCACTTACGGCGCAAAGCCACACTGACTGTTTTTCTCAGGACACTACCACTGTGTGAAAACTTATGTACCAGTCACTCTTCCTCGTTCTAGTCTCAGTGCGGTAACTCTAGGTTGCGCAATTTTCGTCTCCAGTCTCAATTGGAAGTGTTCCACCATTCTGTATTTCTAATGGTTTAAAAAATTATTAGTGTGAAAACACATTTAACTGACATTTAGAATGGAGGAACACCAGCGTCAGCTCGCGTGTATCTCTGGCGGCTAAGTCACGTTAGCCTGCAAGTTCCGAATTCTAATGGCTAATCTACGCGCGTGGGGTATCATCTTACATGATAACTTTCGGTTACTTTGGTGAGTATATATAATATATTGTTTACATAAGGAAAGTTCCCTTTATACTTATAATAATCAAATGACTTGCCAGCACGCATTTGGCGCCATGTTTGACAGTAGCTGGTGTAGGTTATTCACTTCGTTGTTGACTTACGCATGCTGCTTTCTTAAACTGTCCGGCATTTTATTCCGCGTTTGTCTCTTCTGTCCTTCATTTTATCTGTTATCACTGTTTGTAACAACTTTCCTGTGGTACATATGTGTCTAGTGTGTATTGTCATTTTTTGAGTTCCATTCGTTTTCTTCATTGGCTTTTGTCAAGAATCTTTCATCAGTCATTTTAGCCATCTACGGTATTTTAAAAGCCATCCTCAGAAACCACCTTTGGGTGACCGTTAACAGTGTTTCTACCCTGTTTGGTAAGTCACTGGACCTTAACGATTTTTGTTACCCCAGAATTCAGGCATAGCATAGCATATACTATAGCATATACAAGATAGCTTTTATCTTCCCATTTAAAAGACAGATGGCTTCCATTAACACTCGTGCAATGAGGACAGAGTGCGGAAAACCGAATAATCACAGTAAGCAATAACGCTGCGGTCACGAGTGACGAGGAACTTGTGCCCTGTTGCACACATTCCGAGCCGCTTGGGATACAAGAGCAGGTAAATAAGTCCAAAGGACAAATGACAGAGAGTTCAGTTAGTGTTGTCCACCTTATATCTCCACTGTCAGCCAAAATAAAGATGTTGGAGAAACAGTTAACGGAACAAAATGAGAAACTAAAGTTGTTTGACTCATTCGAAGATATCCTTATATCAGTTGCATACATTATTCAGTCTCCGGCTAATCCAGCGCAAAAGCACAAAATTGGAGCATTAAACTTCTTAAGTGCAGTCGCCTCTGAGGTTATCCAAAGATGCAGAAAGGAAAAAACGCCATCGCCCACAACTTAGCTGACAATATCGCGATTGACAATATTAGGCATACAGTTTCGAAGGCTGCAACATCGCTGAGACCGATAGTAATTGTAGAAGATTGAGGAAAAACTTTTTACATTTTCCTTGTCCGATTCTGTTCAGCTTTCGTGGCGAAAGTCTCGCAAGTTCGTTTATTATAAGTCAAAATACTTTAAGATCTGTTCCGAAATTTTGCAAAGTTATCCTATTCGAAGACAGATTGTAGCGACCGAGCAAACACGGCAATGAAGCACGATCTTTATTGGCGCGAACACACACTGTCCACCCACTCACGCGGGCACACATTAATGGGTCAGATTTCCTTCCCAAGTTGCACCATCCCTCTTGGCCTCCGCTCGTGACACTTCTATGCTCCTTCTGGAGTACGGGAACGCATCTTCTGTATCCGTTTCGCCCGTGTATCTTCGTTTCCACACCTCCGATTCTGGCAAGGCCGGAGTCGTTCGATAGTGTGCGCTTTGCTTGACCGTGGGTGTATCACTCTCCCCGGGGTTGTTTCTTGAAGATGCGATACCGGCGGTTTTGTCCGATTTATTGCGTCTTAAACTGCTTTGTCTGCCTCGGGCTCACCCACGGATGCCGCTCCTGTCCCGTTTCCGTCTCGTGCTATTGGGCCTGGGTTTCTCCAGCGAATCGCCCCCATTGCATCGGTCTCTCTATTCGTCGGCCTCCGTTTTACTGGTCTAACCGTCCTTTGGGCAAACGCTGCCTTCCGCCTTCCTACACCCGCCCCTTCTCGAAGTTGGTGTTCTCTCACATGCCACGGACGTAACATAGCTGCATTCATCCAGCGTGGCGACGCCCCGTCGTGAACTTTGACATTCTCTCCTTTGCTGTGGAGTACCGTATAAGGGCCTCTCCAGTATTCCCTGAACTTCCGTGTACCCGGACCTCCAAATTCCGGACGTGCGTGATTTCGTATCGCTACGTTGGCACCTGCACTGTATGGTTGCCACTTGTGGGTCGCGTACCTGGCATCGTAGTTGCGCTTATTCCTTGCTTGCCGAAACTTGATTTCGCTTCTGGCGGTTGCTTCCAGACGTGCGCGGTGTGTTGGTGGGATATCCCATCCCTGCGTTTGCGTAATGCATGCATCGAGTGGAATTCTCGGCTGCCTGCCGAACAGTAATTCGAACGGGGCAACTTTGGTGGTCGCCTGCTTGCCGGTTCTATACGCGAGGAGGACCCTGGGCAATGCTTGCTCCCACGGTAACTTTGTACAGTTTATCCATGTCTTCATTGTCCGATTAAGGCGTTCAGTCAACCCGTTGCTCTGTGGATGATACGGTGCCGTGCGTCGTCTCTGGATGTACCACTTCTACAATACGGCCTGAAACGCTCTGGACTCGAAACAGGGTCCTTGGTCGGTTAAAACACACTGCGGGACTCCATACCTTGCGGGTATATTGGACTCGAATACCTGTGCCACTGTTTCACCTGTTTGATCCTTAATCGGTATGGCTTCTATCCACCGAGTAAAATGGTCAATCATTACTAGGATGTACCTGTTTCCGGACCGACTGACCGGTAAGGGACCAAAAACGTCCAATCCCCAAAATTGAAACGGTTGGTTGACTTCGATAGATCGCATCGGGGGCCTCGCTGTATCCATATCGCGGTTTGTTTGACAAGATGGGCATCCACGAATGTATGCCGCGACGTCTTTTCTTATGGTGGGCCAAAATACCCTCCTCTGCAGCAGGACGAGGACTCTCTCAAATTCTATATGGGCGTCGTCATGGGTCACTTGCAGCACCCGCTCCCGTAGATTCTGGGGGATGAAGAGTACTTTCATTCCGTTTATTGTTCCCAACAGATTGCCGTTCGCGACCTCCAGTTTATCCCAAATCCGGAGGAGCTCCTCGATTTCTCCTGACGTCACCTCTGGCTTGGTCCCGGCTTGTAAATGAGTGCATACTAACCTCACCAATTCATTCGCGCGTTGGCTTTCCAGTAGGCTTCGATCCTCAGCGGCGACTCTACCCACCGGTATGGCTGTGTCCGGTAAGAACTCGTCCAGAGATGGGCGCGATAACATGTCGGGCATCACGTTCTTCGTCCCATCTATGTGCTCGATCGTAAAAGTGAATTCCTGGAGCCGGTACGCCCACCTTGCTAGTCGTCCTCGCGGATCCCTCGTCGTCATGATAGTGGCTTATGGTCGGTAACAACATGAAATTCCGTTGCTAATAAGTATGTTCTCCATTTCTCCAACGCCCACACAATGGCAAGGCATTCTTTCTCCGTCGTGGAGTACTTTTGCTCTGCGCTGGTCAGGACTCTGCTGGCATATTCGACCACACCGGCTGGTTGGGACAGTACAGCTCCGATCGCAACGTTGCTTGCATCGACCGCCACGGTGAATTTTTCTCCAGGGTTGGGTAGCCGTAAACGCGCTGGTGCGTCCGCAACGTACTGCTTAGGTTCGTTGAAGGCCTGATCTGCTTCAGGAGTCCACGTGAACGATTCGTTTTTATGCAGAAGTTTTAACAAGGGGCTTATCCTCTCCGCAAAATGGGGCACGAACCTCGAGTCATAGGTTGATATACCGAGGAACGACCGGAGCTGACGCTTCGATTTCGGGGCTGCGAAATTCTTGATTGCTTCGCGTTTCTCTGGAAGCGGCTGGACCTGGCCGTTCCCGACAATGTAGCCCAAACAGACAATCGACTTCTGAGCGATCTGTGACTTGCGAAAGGTTGACTTGAGAGCCATTGGAAACGTCCAACGCGCCTTTACGAAGCGCATATTTGGCTGTTCAACCGCTCTTTCATACAGAGATAGGTGCAAGCAGTTGAATCTTGAACTTCTGTGGTTATGAAGAATGCAATTAAATCTGTGCTTCCTCCACACACTCACGTGGCGGAAAGCATATGCTGGAACCTATCAATTGCACTTTCCGGAAAATACCATTCAACACCAGCATAAGGAGCAATTTCTATCTTCTTAGGTATGGCTTCATATGGGATAAGCTGCCAAAAGAGATTAGATGTGTTGAACATTTCTGCATATTCAAGAAAATGATAAAGGCTTATCTGTCAACGGACAGAGCGAAATGGATCTTAAAAATTCAACTTGATGATGAAAAGCTGTATGAAGAAGGGCAGGATCATGTATGACACCAGAGAACATCGACTCGAATGCACTAGAGTAAACATGACTATCTAGGATGAGCTGCTACAAACCGCTTCTTATGCTATTCTTTAATGCTACCTCATATGCGGGGTTTTACTCCTTTCAAACTTAATTCACACCAACCGTCTTCTGTTTAAAACCGAGAGCAAAATTATTTACTGGTGGGGCGTCAGGAACTGTTTTCATAATTTTCCCCACAAATTGATTAATTCGTAATATTGTTCTGCGATTCCTTTCGCTACATTTGTTCTGCAGTGCTAATCATTTCCCCTTCTTTTCTGAAGTTAACAGTCCAGAAACATATACGTGAATTCAGCGATGGCAATAACTGATTCCCTATGTGGCTTTTGCCTATGGACAACTCGTACAGTTATCTGTCTCCGGCTGTCACGTCACACAGTTTATCGTATGATTGGCTCGATCCATTTCTACGCCGATGTAAATCACACGTACCTATTTTTTACACTAACGATATAGTTTTCACACAATTCTTCTTTGCTATGTTCTTTCTTATTTCATGGTTGGCCTTGACTGGGCTGATCTCCTGTAGTGACGGATTATAGCTTCCAGATTATAATAGACTTTACCTATGCAAGACAAATTACCACCAACTGACTGGTGCATAAAAGTGCCATCAATGAATGATCCGTATGACTGACGGGGCTGAGTCCCCATCGCTCGTAATACATGTATAAAAGTAGCCCTAAAAAGAACACAACATATGATAAACTGGTGATAGCTCACATGATACTATGCCACACCGGCACGCGGCTAGGTATAGCATAGAAGTGCGGACGAAACCTTTCGAGTGAATACCTTGCATGGAAGCAGGTCCCTTGGTGACGGTTCCATGAGTGGCCATATTACTTTAACTGGACATCTGTTTACATCCGCATATGTTATGGTTCCTGGTTTTTTAATTTCTCCAATACCTTAATCCTGTCAATTACTTCAATACCTGTTTTGGATCTATTGTGTAAAGCGTGAAAAAATTGCTTATTTTTGTGATCCTGTTGTACTCATTGATCAGACCACATAGTTAACCTACACCTCGAGTCACCGAGGAACATACCATTTATTTATTTATTTATTTACACGTAGAGATTTGAACATTGCAGCCACCAACAGATTTTACAAGTATGCATACTAAACGTCATTTCTTATAATCTCACGGTTAAGCAAGGATAAATTTAGTGCCATCAAGTATTAATACTACCTGCGTGTTTCGCCTTGTCGAAGGATGTTAGTTAATGCAGATGATGGAACTATGTAAGAATATTAAAACAAAACAGCATAAGTATATTACTTATTAACAATTTACAATGATATATATCAGTAAGGATCTCCTCGGCAACGAATATGTTTCGGCAATACTCCGTGGAATACCTGTCATTTAGATACATCGCATCACTTCAACACCCCACTCTACCTGTGTAGTTTCAAGTACTTTCAAGTACTTCCAAGTGAAAGTATGTGACCACATAAACTAAAAATCATTTGGAAAGTGTTGATAAGTGGGAAGGCGGAAAGTTTTTGAATTATTTTTAGAAAGCTGCGGGATAGCTTCAGTTACATACCAAGTTTAAAGCCAATAGTTTATGACGGGGCAAAAAAAGGCAAATGGACTTAGGACGTCTTATAAAACAGCAAACCGATTGCCAAAATTTGCGGTCCACGTAATGTTGCAGAAGATATTATCTTTCATTCAGTATCAATAATAATGTCGGACCTGATGTATATGAAACTACAAGATGCAGTTTACGCCATTCTGCTCAACAACGCAACTATATCTAGGCGAATAGATCAGGTGACTCAGGACATAGTAAGCACCTCAGTTACTACAGTCCAGAAACATTTTGTTACGATTAGATAAATATACTTTATCTGAGAACGACGCCCTTGTCGCGACATCCGCCCGATTCTTCAATAATAATGAATTAATGGAAGAGATGCGTCTTGCTAGGATGCATAAAACTCATACGAAGAGCCAGCCTGTATCCGCGGTAGTCAACGGATATCTGTCTGAAAACTCCATCACCATGCAGAACATAGTTGCAGGTGCAACAGGTGTTGCTACTGCAGTGGTCGGAAGATATAGAGGATTCATTGCCCATCTAAAAATTATTCTCCCTTCTGTTCATACGATTAACTGTGATTCACTGAGATCACCTAGTGACTAAAAACGTAGGAGGGCGCTTAAGCGATTCACTGCCAATATTTATGATAATAGTTAAAAAGATCAGTCCGCACCCTTTACAAGCTCGTCTTTTTCAGCAGTTGTGTGAGGAGATCAGTGAAGATTTCCAGGTTCTACTTTTGCATACAGAAGTTAGATGGTACTCCAAGGCCAATTGTATGTGCCGTTTTGTAGTACTCTGGGACAACATCACCTTTCTTTCTGGAAATGATTATGAAAGAAAACTGTTAACAGCTAAACCAGATGTATCTTACCTGGCTGATGGTTTTACAAATCTCAACTTATTAAATAAACCTCTTCAAGGCAGGTTGAGCAATCTCATCTCGAGCAAAGATACAGTTATCGCTTCTCTTTAAGAGCTGGAATTCTATACTCAAAACATCGAACGTGGGGAATTTTCACAGTTCTCAATTGATTGTTAGTCTCAATCATTTACAACAACTCGGAAAAGATTTAGAAGGCAGGTTTCATGACCTGATTGATATGGAAATCCAGATGTAGATTTTGGACGCATGCGATGTTGGCGTTGAAATCGAGGAAAGTCTCATACAGCTTAAAAATGACGTACAAACGAGATCCAAATTCACGCTATAAAAAGGGATTTTTTTCGATAGACTGATGCCCCAGACTGTGCGGAGTGGCTGACATGTATCTCCATGCTTTTCCATCCACATACATAATTGCATGTGGATTAAGCAGACTGGTTTGGCTAACAAAAGTAGAAGCAGATTGGTCATCACAGCAAGAGGAGCTATTCGACTCTTGTTGTCAAGTTTGGGGCCGGACATAAGTAAGCTTGCTCAAGAGCATCAGACTCAAGGCTCGCATAAATTGCCCGACAAATATATTGTTAGGAAGTTAGCACACCTTCTAATTCATGATATACATTACAGTTAAAAGCCAACATTAAGTAAATACCATTTTAAATATTAAGTATGACTTTTGTTGACTTACACGCGAGTGCCTTGATATTTTCGCCCAGCGGATGTTTTGTTGCGGCTGTGAAAGTTAAAGAAAATGTGATTTATGACAGAAAAAGCGGTGGTACTAAAATCAAAATTTATCCGTCAAAACAAAAGATACCAATATGACCGTCGAAAATCACAGATATGCGTCTGTTTGGTGTTGCGGATTACTGTGGTGATCAACGGTGAGGGACTATAAGCAATGGAAAGGTTCAAAAGGGGGCCACGGCTGAATACATGTTGAGAATGCTTGCTCTAAAACAATCGAATGCCACCGATAAATCCAAGTAGATCATCACATCAACAGCTACTCCAGCATCAGTTAACTCTGTCCAACTACTTCGTGCGAATAATAAATTCGTTGTTCACGATCGTTGTCAACGAAAACCATGTTGCTCGGAAGCAATAATGTAATTTTTTAGTCAACACAGCAACGCATTGGCAACGATGGATTCCATTAACTTACACAGCAACGGAAGAGTAGATACTGGGCAGTAGTTTGAGGGTTCAGTCCTGCTTCCGCTACTGTAGATCGGAGTTATTATTCCAATCTTTCACATCGCAGAAACCTTGTTCTTATCTAAGTAGAGCTGAAAGAACTGGGCCAAGGAATATGCAAGTTGTGTTGCTGCTTCTCCCAGTGCCTCTGAGCAAATGGTGGCCAGTCCCGGGGAGCAGTGGCTGCGCAGAGACGTCAGTTGCTGCAATACAGCTTCAGTAGTAAAATAGATGTAGGTGAGTCCTAGAGGAGAGAAGACAAAAGCTGGAAGATCGCCTGATTGTAATACCCTTTGAAATGTAGGAGCAAAACCCGTCCTCAACGCGTTTGCTGCTGCTACAGCTGTTCTAGTTGGACCATCAGCCGTTCGGAGCGGATGAATTCCCTGCCTCAGCTTACGACGGTCATTAACATATTTGGACAGCTGTTTGTGGTTAGCACTGAAAGTTTTCGCTATTTTCTGCTGATATGCGACTTTGTCATCTCTGAGCAGTTGTGTGCACTGGTTGTGTTAGGCTACTCAGGTGTCCCAATTATCTGACCTTGATGATGATCCATACTCTCGCTAGGCTGCATCGTGTACAGTCACCCATTTTCTAGTTCTGCTCCCTACGAAAGAAGCGGTTTTAGGCCGATTGCAAACCCTTGTCTCTGAGGCATCCACAACCGGTTGATTGAATTTGCTGATTATTTCGAGCCAAGCGATTGTCGGGTGACCTTAAGCGAGGAAGGAGCAGGTTGTGGCACTGAGGAGCTGGGCTAAGCGGTCCTAGCGCGAAGTGATGCAAATCATCTCACGGTTCTGGTGTCGATTTCCCGCATAGCATATGACGTCGAAACGAAAGCTTGCACGATCACTACAACTTAAAGGGTAGTCTACAACCAGTTCATCAGTCATACCTTCCTCATTGGTGCACATAAGATTCTGCACACATGGTCTGGTACTCGTTCTGTAACGAGTGGGCATAATGATGATATATTTGATTTTGCTCAAGGTGACGTTGTGTCACGAGCACCTACACCCGTTGGAAAAAAATGTAAGCGGAATAGAGCTAAACGTAATCACACTGTCAGGCTTGAACGCTCAAAGAATGATAAGGCAAAGTAATCAAAGCATACAAGCTTACGTTGCAGTTACTTTAGCTTCGTCTGAGAGAGTGCGCGCAGTCTCATTGCCAGCGGAAAGCCGACTGCTGTTCGTGTGAATTAGAAAACCCATTAGTCAAATGCATGCCATCGCAGTGATACTTACGTGGATAGCAAAGCTAGCTTCCGTAACGAAGTAGAATCCACTGTCGTCCTTCTTACCGGAGGCATGTTAACTGATCTCCAGTGGTTCAATTTGAGTGTAAGAAAGCGTTTTCCACTTGGATTTCCCGGCATTCGTCACAAGTGGCGTGTTAACTCCTCGACTTTGCCCGATGCGCGTGGTACTTTTTACCTCGGAGAAACATAAAGCACTATCACTCTTTGTGTTTAACTGCAGAGATGGTAATGCTAGAGAACAGACAGACAAGCTAATGGATAGGCAGAAGTTAAGGGAGACTGCAAGTGCTCTTAAAAACAGACCAGCGAACGGAGTACAAAATCTGCATTTAGCAAGATTTCAGGTGGTAACCAGCAATAAATTTAAGCCCTGCCGTAGCGCATTCTTGCAGTACACGACCATGGATTGGACGCGCGAGATCCTTCAGATATGGATTAGCAATGTGTGTAGCAAAAGAAATAAGATTTATGAGTTAGGTCTGCTTGTAGCTGAGTCTCATACCGGCATGTTGGCATTCACTGAAATGGGGTTACCTAAGGATATTACGGCAGTTGACGCATATATACATGTCAATGCAATGATTAGGTCTGAGCAAACCGTCTGTCAAACAGAAGGAGATGTTGGTATTTACATGGGCAGCAAAATTAAAATTCTGATGACAGGATTGTTTCAGTAGTTGGACAAACTGTCGAGGAAATGTCGGTCATGATAAGCACTACATTGGATAAATTCCCAGTGGAAATTGTATATAAATGACATGATGGTATACACAAAGAGATGCTAGAATTTATTTTTTCTCAGACTGCAAATCGGCTTTAGGTGCTGGGTGACTTCAACCTCTCAGAAGTTACCTGAGATAATCTTTCGTACCACTCGGCGTTAGGTGAAATCGGCACTGAATTTTTTGGGATTTCAATAAAAGTTCCACCGTACCAGTTTGTGGACCCCCCACCATACAACAAGGAGGCCCAAGCGCCCACTAGTACAGGTCTTGTTCTTGATGATCCCCATTTCGTACGTTACCATTCTTACAGACCTCAACCGGGCGCCAGTGACCATGGACGCTTATACAAGAGTTGTAATTCAACTATACCATTTCCCGGCCAAGTTGTCCTCTTGGGCAACCGAAATAATATGAGGGGGCATTCAACATGAGTCTACTCAATTAATTTGTTCCGTGCGCACGCCAGTCACTTGTGCTGGTGTGTAGACGTGCGTGTATAGCCCGTCGCCTTCAGCCAATTGGACTTCAGAAGCACTGTCCTATGGGGTGCAGGTGTGACGCTTCAGCTCTTAAGTACGAAAAAAATAAATAGAGTAGACTAATGTTAAATGCCCCATCAGATTATTTCCGTTGCCCAGGAGGACAACTTGCCCGGGAAATGGTGTAGAAGTCAAACGAACACCGATGAGTCATAAGCAAATGTGTCGAGCAGTGAGTCAAGGATTCAGCTTTGCTGTGAAAGATTCCGCTGAATGATAATATTAGGAGACATAGGCAAATTTTTATTGTTAAACTCACACATGTTTCTACAACTTGCATAAAACTAAAGAGAAGAAACAAGCCAAGGGAAAACCGCCTAGAAAAATCCACCGGCAGGAGTGATCAAACCCAACCCGGCGGTAGCTGATGCATCTATTCGGACACCTACCAGTTAGCAGGGGAACGATATCCAGCACAACAAAATGTCCACAATGTTCTCAATCTAACATTTCACTTTAGTCTTTCACATCTCATATTGGTGACGGTTCCACGGGTATAACCCAACGTGGCGAAGAAAATCATCATCATCATCATCATCAACAGCAGTACATCAGCCATTTGAACTGATGCTTCGCTGCCATACAACAATGAGGACCTATGAAATAAAGAATAATAAGAGGGAGAGAAGGGGGACTTACCTGAAAACATTAATGCCCT
This sequence comes from Dicrocoelium dendriticum, assembly GCA_944474145.2. Taxonomy (NCBI): domain Eukaryota; kingdom Metazoa; phylum Platyhelminthes; class Trematoda; order Plagiorchiida; family Dicrocoeliidae; genus Dicrocoelium; species Dicrocoelium dendriticum. The sequence goes on from OX104063.1 coordinate 93,621,607, forward strand.
AAGCAAACATTCAGGGTCAAGGCGCCTACACCTTGTGTAGTCAACATAGCGTCACAAACAGCTGGCTATCGTGCAAAGATAAGGCGGCATCGGCGAGAGAGCTTCCTTGCGGCTTTCACTGTCCCGCATCATAATCAGCCATTACCCCGCAGATAACTCAGCACCAAACACACTTTAAACAGGCGATCCGATTAGGAGACGGGAGCAGACGCGCCACTGGTGTCGGTTACGAGCAATGTCCTGTAAACTCTCGAGCCAAGCAAAAGGTGAGTCATGTGGACTCCAACCCGGAAGGCGAGACGGACCAATGGCACCCAGTTTGGTCGTCAGTGACTTTATTTCCCGCTGCCAAGTCAACTTCTGTCCACCTCAAACCTTCCGCCATTCTACACATGGTAGACTGAACAAGGTCCTCTTAGGTAAGCTGTGACTAGGCATACGTATCATGTGTCCACGCCAACGCAATTTATTCACTGCTATCTGTTGTTCTAGGGAGCTAGCATGATTATCGCCACCTAGTACTCGCCTACGCACATCATCGTTGCGCACACGTTGGTGCCATCCGACACCAGCAATGCTTCGCAAACAACGATGATCAAAGACTTGAAGGCGCCTCAGATCTTCAGAACGAAGGGGCCAATTCTCACTACCATAGAGCAGAACGGCCCTAACAGTGACCTTGTAAACACGGCCTTTCAGACGGAGGGAAACTCCCTTCTGTCGAAAAAAATACCCTAGGTTCAAGAACACAGCTCTGGCCTTTGCAATGCGTGAGCTCACGTCAGTTTCAATGCGCCCATCATTGCTGATGCAGCTGCCAAGATAAGTGAATTGATCAACCACCTCGAGTTCCTCGTTAGCAAGCGTCAAGGGGTCATCAAGTGGCTGGTGGTCCTGCAGCAACACTTGGCACTTTGAAGGTGCGAAGTGCATACCAAATAATGGGACCACTCTGGATAGGCTATTCAGGGTTGATTGTGCCGCCTCAACATTGTCGAAAAGCAAGACGATATCGTCCGCATAATCTAGATCAACTAACCTTTCACCAGGCAGCACTTCAACGCCTACATCGTGAGATTCCGCAAGGGAACACTCCATGATAGATTCCACGACGAAATTGAACAAAAACGGGGAAATCGGGCAACCCTGTCGAACGCCACTTGTAGTTGAAAAGCTATCCGATAGGGCACCATAGACCCTGACGCGGCCTGTAGTGTTCGAGTATAGAGCACGAAGGATGTTCACATATTTCGTGGGAACATATTTCCGCGCAAGTAATTCGAACAGAATGGATCGATCGACTGAATCGAACACACTCTTGAAATCGAGGAACACAGCTATTGTCGGACTGCGGTATGCGTGGCGCTGCTCTAGCACCTGCCGCAAAGTCCATAAATGGTCTATACGGCCACGTCCTGGGCGAAAACCGGCCTGCTTTTCCCTAATCCGAGATTCCCGTTCTGCGATGAGGCGACGAACGATAATCGAGGCCAGTAATTTTGTCACAACTGGCGTTAGGCTAATACCCCTGTGGTTCGCACAGTCTGTGCGGTTGCCCTTCTTGTATACTGACACTATAATCGATTCGCTGCAATTAGCCGGGACACTCTCCTCGTTCCAGGTACGATCGAATAGGGAGGTCAGTGCTTTGCAGAGGAGCTCACCTCCATCCTTCAATAGTGCAGTTGGGAGGGAATCCGGGCCAGCAGCACGAAAACGATTGAGGGCTGTGATCGCGTTTCGGACCTCGGCCTCCGACGGAGGCTCTAAACTAACCGTCCATGGCTCGTCCTGCATCACCTGAGTAGGAAGAGATCAGGGAGCAGGGGGCCAGCTGAACTGATCTTAATTGTGTTCAGCCCAACGAGCCATACGGTGCTCCTTATTGTGTATCAGCGCACTCGCGCTGTCCCTGATTGTCTCACTGACGCCTGGTTTTCTGGGACCAGTGGTGCGGATTAGCTGGAAGAGCTTGCGGTAATTGCCTTCTGCTCCTGCCTCCTCCATTTCTTGAGCCCGACTGGTCCACCAGGCTTCCTTGGCAGCACGTAGGCTCCGCTTTAGTTCACGCCTAATACCACGTCTGGTCACATTGTGTTCAGAACCAGCCGGGAGGTGTCTTCTAGCTTCCAAGAGGTTCACGGACCTCTCGGATATCCAGTGACTGGTGCGGTGACGACTGATAGCGCCACAAGCAGATGCTCCTGCGTCGTGCATGGCGGCCGAGATCCTATTCCACTGAAGTTCAGTCTCATTAGGAAAAGACAGCGACAGTTCGGCGAAGAAAATAATCATATTCCAACCAACTCTCTCCCATACGGATCACACAGGTCAAATCTGATCGAGCTAGACAGAACAGATCCCGAGCGGAATGACATATACACCAAGTTAAGGTTGGATAAGGCATCTGATAGATGTTTGGTTGCAGCTTTGTGAAATTCCTTTCAAATGAGTTCTTAGACCGCCACCTCTTTTATTTTCCTCCTCATTCGGCAAGCACGTGCACCCCGAAAAAGTTAGCGCACTTGCACAATTTCGTTGAAAATGGATTGAATTACAAACAGCTGGTGGACCACCGATCACTAGAAATTTGTGTAGACTGCTTAGATGGCCGCCGACAGGATGCATGTTGATTTATGTTAGGGGGAAGAAGTGGAGCAACTGCCCAGTTTGCTAGTTTGGTACTGACGTTAAATTTGGTCAGACGCCTTTGCTACTATATCGAGTGACGCGGAACAATGAACAGTGAACAAGGATTTATCACGGGTAAAAAGCATGTGCTTGACAAGTCCCGTAGGATGGTTGGAGTAAAAATTTAAAATTGTACCATTATCGATTTTAAGCATCCACCGAGTAAAATGCACTACTGCATAACGATCGTTTGAAGTGGGAATGGGATGAGCACACGCGAAATACTATAGAGAGCTGTTACAGTTCAGTAAGTGCATGCGAAATAAAAAGGGAAACGAAAACCTTCACTCGTTTGTTTCTTCATTTGACAGATGTGATACGATAATCCAGTTTAGCTATATCCAGGCTAATCACATGGACACTTCTGCATGTATCCTCACCACCAAGTTGCCGAGACGGCCGTCAAGCACATGATTACGTTTGCGTTATTTCGTCCTCCAAGCGGAACGGAACAGATCAAGTAATACAATTTTGAAAACGTTTCATCAAGGCGTTTTTTGAAAAGCGTTAATGCAGGGGCAAGGATAACTTGAGTCGGAAGGACATTCCAGGCACGGGACACAGGATGGAGAAAACGTTGCGTCGACAATCAAGTCGACTGTAGTGCGTAGCCAGTTTAAGTTGATAAACTCTCAGGTTGGTATTTTGGCTCAGCTGCAACAGATTGCGATGTGATTGAGTTGGGTTTGTCAGTATTAAGTAAACCATGCTTAGGTCTCCTCGCCGACGTCGATATTCACTACTGTCCCAACTCAGGGACTGCGGGCTGCGTCGGTAGAAGAGATGAAACAACCCTCTAACGAGTTTGGTCGCTCTACGTTGTGGAGCTTCAAATGCACCGACGTCGCGTTTGCGCGAGAGACGTCAGGTTTGGATCGCATATTCCAGCTGAGGCCTCACATAGGTGTTCAGCATTTGGAGAAGATTGGTTCGAAGATGGTTCGAAATTTCTGAAAGCTATCCTTAAGAGTCCAATATGTTGACTGGCTCTTTTCGAGACCATTTCAGCCTGTCTCGAGCAGACAAGATTGTCCTGCACGATCAATTCAAAGTCGATTTTCTGGGAAGCGCATTGCAACTGATGGTTTCCAAGTCGATATTCATAGGTAAGCTGATGGCGCATACCTACGGCTTTGTACTTCGACACGTTGAACTGGAGCAGGCTATCGGATGACCAGGTAATAAGCCCTGTCGAGATTGTTCTGCAATGCCATGTAAGCAACCGCTGTCTTGATGTCATGACAGATTTTGATATTACCTGAAAATAGTAATGATTTCGACTGCAGTACACTGCCGATATCGTTAATGAATGTGAGGAATAAATGTGGCGCCAGTACCGATCTTTGGGGCACGCCACAATGGACGTCAATTGGGTCGGAAATAGAGCTGCGGAATCTCACATTCAGCTGACGTTGAGTGAGGTACTTGCTAACCCAACCGAACACAGGCTCACCGATTCAATAGCTTCGAAGCACGTGAAGTAGAATGCGGCGGCCCAAACGATCGCACACTTTAGAGAATTCCAAGTAGACTACGTCGACTCTCACTCTGGCTTTGGCTGACTCTGTCCAGATTGCACAGGCCAGCAACAAGTTTATGGTGCAAGACCGATTTCGGAGAAATCCGTGCTGTTTTGACACTAGGATGTTGTTGCTCTTAAGGTATACGATGACCGCATCTGCGATTATAATTTCTATTAATTTGGATCAAACTAATAGGAGAGTGATTGGACGGTAGTTCTAGGTCTCCGTAGGATTACCACTTTTGTAAATAGGGGTGACTAGTCCATGTTTCCACATTGTGGGAACCTGCATTTCGTCGAGACAACGTTAAAAGAACCGAGTTAATGGTTCGGCAAAGTTCGTGGACGCTGTCTTCAAGGTCTCCGGTTTGATGTCGTCCACGCCAGGTGAGTTGTGCACGCGTAATGACATTAGCCTTCTCACCACATTGGCTGCCGTGAACATTACATGCTTTAACCCTGGTAGCGATGGAAGCTGTATCAAGAGCGAGTGAAATGATGACGCACACTGGAAAGTGTGGATCAAACTGTTGACGAAGCACATTGGCACATCTTGTGTAGTTTGCTCCAGACCATCTTTAACACATAAAACCGGAATCCTGCGCTACACTCTGCGGAGCTTGTTGACGTGTCTATACAGTAACTCGAGATTTGTACTGAATTTCGCCACTAAGTTCTGTCTGTGCTGGAGTTTGTCTTCGCAGATCAACTTGACGCAGTGGTTTCGTCGAGTTGAGTAAGCACCGCGGGTCACGTTAGTTGGACAGACATTGGAAGCGTGCCATGCTGAAATCCCTTAAGGCTATGCACTTTCTAGTACGGCTCCTCAGGAACGAATTCACTTGCTACCATCACTTACATTCACTTAACAGTTATGACAAAGTCGTTTAAGTAAGCCAAGGTAACTGGTGCTCGCAATGTTTTCGGTCAGTAATAGTAGCATCAATGATAATGGGAAGACGGAACATTTTTCTATAATTTCCTTTCCGGGGCTTGGGATACCATAATTGTCATGTACAATTAAGGTAGCCGACGTCACCCGTGTAAGCGTGTACTACACCAAGTGGGAAACTGTTCAGGTGTTAGCGGTTGTTTTCATTTTACTTGTCTGTACGCAACTGCAAGAGGTGATACATTAACTGGCTGCCGACATGCATAATGCGAACGGATTTAGCCTCTAATCAAGGGCGATAGCCACTCGAGTCGGTACTTAGCAACCACATAAGTACCTCGTACTCGTCGAACCGGTTTTGGTAGATAGCACAACCGTTTGGTGTCTCTGAACCTTGGTAGTACGTAATCACTAGAGTTCACGGAATGGCTCATGGTACAATGTCGTCAATTTTATCTGCCTTTCTCATTACCCGATTTTCCTGCAAATATTTTTGATCCGAAAAGCCAAACCACTTAAATAGCTAATGCAATCGGTCAGCCAACGTCGCATCAGTTCTTGCGCACAATAGTTGCACCTGCATGTCCCATGTTTCCGCGACATCGACAATACTGAGTTCCCTATGTAATGACCTCGGCGGATTATCCACTATCCTAACCTTTGCTGCAGCTGACATTACTTTTACATAAGCGAGGTTCTATGACTTTACCATTTTTATGCATCGCTGTACCCACGGACGCCGCGGATTTTTGGATCAACGTGTGCTGGATACTACTTTTGCCTCAGATTACTGTGTTAGCAGCGTTTTATCTGTGTGAATTGTGCACCATTATTCTTCTTTTGGCCTATTTTCCAAGCGGTGCAAATTTGGGAGCTATTCTTTGGCTAATTCCGGAGATCTCACTGGTTTGCCATACTGCCATCTCTGTCCGCCATCTTGGATTTGCTCTAGCTTGTGATGCCGTCTCAAGCTACTTGTGGTTCGTGTTCGAAAGTTGTGGGAAATAAGGCTCAAGCACTTCGATGCTTCAGCTGTGATGTTTTGTTCCATATTTCGTGCATTGGCTTATCAGTTGACGTGTTTCGAAAATCGCTCGACATCCGACATCGGTTTTTTCAAGTTATATGTGATAAATGTCGCGGTACAAGACATCAGAATACGCAGCGACCGCAAACAACTACGGAAAAATCTCTCTTTCAGATAGAAACAAACCGTTCACCACGTGGGATCAAACGCCCTCGTGAAAGTACCTCTGTCACCTCGCCTTCTACTGTCTCTCCGTGATCTGCACCACCACCAGCGTCTTCGACCCCGGCCGAACCCCAGGTTCAATGTTGCTCACCGATGGAACACTCAGACTCAGAAGCTACGAAATGCCGCTTCACTGATCGGTCCGTGAATTTCTCAGAGCCTGTCTGTGAACTTCTGAACACCGATGATCCATGGACCACTCAAAAGCGCACGGGCCCACGTAATCGAGTTCAGACGTCACCTGCTGATAAACAACTACCCAATCAGTTAAGCGCCCCTAGTTCTGATCCCACAGGTTCATCACTATTTTTGCTGAGGCGTCATAATCTCATGGTCTTCCACGTACCGGAATCAAAAGATGAGAACCCTCAGATACGTTATGATCACGATGTTGAGTTCCTCCAGGAGCTCATCGATAGACTCTTGGATGTGGGCGAGGACAGTGTGACGATTAAACAAGTAATCCGACTTGGCCAGAAAACTAACCAGTCATGTCGACCTCTGAGGATCACCTTTGCAAATCCCAATATGCCGCAGCTCATACTGTCTCGTCTTTCAAGGCTGAAAGGCATAAAAGTTCACATCCGCCGAGATTTGGAACCCGAGGACCGGGATCGTTTGAAGACTGCGGTCATTGAGCTCAAACGCCGTACAGAGGAAGGTGAGACTGACTTACAAGTTGTAAATTTTCGGGTGATCAAGAAGGGTGTACGAACCCGTATCAACCGGTTGCTCAACCTCCAGGCACGTCCCGCAGTACCTCCCAGGACCTCCGTGTCGCATTCGCCAACGTGTGCAGCCTAATGAACAAACGTGACGAACTGTGCCGCTTCGCTGTCTCGGAGCGGCCGGACATTTTAGGACTTGCAGAGACATGGCTGAACTCCGACATCATACCCCAAGAAGTCGTGTTGTCAGGATACTCTTGTTTCCGATGTGACCGAAAATCAAAGACTCACGGTGGTGTTCTGTTGTACATAAAATCCTCACTATCTGGCAAACTTATCAGTACCTATCGGAGCGAGGATAGTTTATGCGAACAATTGTGGTGCACAATCCGTCTCAGGCGCGCAGAACTAATTGTGGGGGTTATCTACCGGAGCCCATTAAACCGTCATTGCGATTGGCTACCACATGTACAGAAGCACATGAGTCGCCCTCAGTTCTTACTGATGGGGGATCTAAATTTACCTAAGATAATTTGGCCAGATGTTCGACTTCTTCCTGGTCATGGCAACGTTGAGGCTCAATTCGCTAAAATGACTATTGAAATTGGGGCAACGCAACATGTCATCCAACTGACGCGCGTAACTCCGTACTCGGCATCATGTCTGGACCTAATGTTTACGAGCTGCGAGCAAAAGCTAAAAGAGATCAGAGTCATCGAACCTCTGGCGAACAGTGACCACTGCTCTATTGTAGCAAGCTTAGAACTGTCGTTACCATATTACAATCAACGGAAGCTGACATTCAACTATTGGAAGACGGACTTCAACGGACTTGTCCAAGCCGCAAGTCAGACTGATTGGACACTACCACATGATGCGCCACTTGAGGGAAGCTTAACTCGCTCTGTACTCGGTTCGTTCCCCTTAAGTATCCAAAAATCGGACCTGTCAAACCGCATTGGTTTGATAGGGAATACAGACAGTTAGCGCGACGACGTCGTAAACTTTGGGATAGATACATCAGCTCGGGTTGTGATGAAGATTACGCGGTGTACAGGAAACAGCGTAACTTATGTAACGCCGCAAAGAACAAGAAACGCCGGCAGTTCGAAGAGGAGCTAGCATCCTCGGCCACAACTGCACCCAAGCGAATATTTGCCTACTTGAAACGTCAACTGAAACCTGG
>OX104063.1:93629854-93667910 GCA_944474145.2 Dicrocoelium dendriticum
AAGTGACTTCAGTTGTGCAGCCAAATTCAGCCATCATGCCATGCCCTAATTCAAAGCTTGCACTGCCCCCACTGACGTTCTCAACCTGTGTCCACAGTACGCGGCCATTACTGTGTGTAAGGGCGGGCGCTCATGGAATTTGCTAGTGTCCATCCAGATGAACATCTGGCCTCCAGCCATTTTCGCCACTTGGCACCTGATTCAACAGAGCCGTGAATCACGTTGATGTCCCGGATGTTGACCGCATGGGGTCAAAGCGACTGTAGACTCACAAACGGATGCACGGTGTTTTCGAACTACGAGGATCGCATGCGTAAAAGGTTTCAGTCTCACAGATGTCAAAATAATGCCAGCCGCAATATTGGTTAGGATGATGAAAAATACGCAAAGCGGTTGTTCAATAGGGAACCGTTTTATCGATGTCACGGTAACATGGGGCATGCAGTCACCAATTATTTGTCTCTGATCAATAGAGATTAGGCGGATAGTTACATGTCTTGATACAAATTATTTTCCTTTTAATTTTGTTTGGCATCAGACTGATGACCCAATCCACGTACTTATTGTTACTCCACGCGAAAGTCCATTCTATCTATTTGGGGGTAATTACTCCCAGGTTTAGAACTACTGCGCTAAAATAATGGTATATAATTTGAACTGGCGTTTTCACTTCTATGTATGGCGAAGTCGTTGTTTCCTCATTCAGGAATATACGACGATGTTTAGGCAAAAGTGAAGTCCAGTGTTTGATCAATTTGCTTTCCGGTATGGCGTCGCAAGACGACTTTGGGGTAGCTTGATACATCGTAGCAAACAGAATAGCAAAATCCGCGTTACCATTGTTGACAGACCACGTTTATTTTGCTGTTATTGCTGGTTGCCGAATGAGGAAGTGCACGCAACCGATGTTAAAGATAAGAGTACCGAGCATAAAAATGGTAGTCATAGAACCTCGCTTATGTAAAAGTAATGTCAGCTGCAGCAAAGGTTAGGATAGTGGACAATCCGCCGAGGTCATTACATAGGGAACTCAGTATTGTCGATGTCGTGGAAACATGGGATATGCAGGTGCAACTACTGTGCGCAAGAACTGATGCGACGTTGGCTGACCGATTGCATTATCTATTAAGTGGTTTGGCTTTTCGGATCAAAAATATTTGCAGGAAAATCGGGTAATGGGAAAGACAGATAAAATTGACGACATTGTACCATGAGCCATTCCGTGAACTCTAGTGATTACGTACTACCTAGATTCAGAGACAGCAAATGGTTGTGTTATCTACCAAAACCGGTTCGACGAGTACGAGGTACTTATGTAGTTGTTAAGTACCGACTCGAGTGGCTATCGCCCTTGAGTAGAGGCTAAATCCGTTCGCATTATGCATGTCGGCAGTCAGTTAATGTATCACCTCTTGTAGTTGCGTACAGACAAGTAAATGAAAACAACCGCTAACATCTGAACAGTTTCCCACTTGGTGTAGTACACGCTTACACGGGTGACGTCGGCTACCTTAATTGTACATGACAATTATGGTATCCCAAGCCCCGGAAAGGAAATTGTAGAAAAATGTTCCGTCTACCTATTATCATTGATGCTACTATTACCAGTTACCGGTTACCTTGGCTTACTTAAACGACTTTATCATAACTGTTAAGTGAATGTAAGTGAATGGTAGCAAGTGAATTCGTTCCTGAGGAGCAGTACTAGAAAGTGCATAGCCTTAAGGGATTCAGCATGGCACGCTTCCAATGTCTGTCCAACTAACGTGACCCGCGGTGCTTACTCAACTCGACGAAACCACTGCGTCAAGTTGATCTGCGAAGACAAACTCCAGCACAGACAGAACTTAGTGGCGAAATTCAGTACAAATCCCAAGGTACTGTATAGACACGTCAACAAGCTCCGCAGAGTGTAGCGCAGGATTCCGGTTTTACGTGTTAAAGATGGTCTGGAGCAAACTACACAAGATGTGGCCAATGTGCTTCGTCAACAGTTGATCCACACTTTCCAGTGTGCGTCATCATTTCACTCGCTCTTGATACAGCTTCCATCGCTACCAGGGTTAGAGCACATGATGTTCGTGGCAGCCAATGTGGTGAGAAGGCTAATGTCATTACGCGTGCACAACTCACCTGGCGTGGACGACATCAAACCGGAGGCCTTGAAGACAGCGTCCACGAACTTTGCCGAATCATTAACTCGGTTCCTTCAACGTTGTCTCGACGAAATGCAGGTTCCCACAATGTCGAAACATGGACTAGTCACCCCTATTTACAAAAGTGGTAATCCTACGGAGACCTCGAACTAACGTCCAATCACTCTCCTATTAGTTTGATCCAAACTAATAGAAATTATAATCGCAGATGCGGTCATCGTATACCTTGAGAGCAACAACATCCTAGTGTCAAAACAGCACGGATTTCTCCGAAATCGGTCTTGCACCATAAACTTGTTGCTGGCCCGTGCAATCTGGACAGAGTCAGCCAAAGCCAGAGTGAGAGTCGACGTGGTCTACCTGGAATTCTCTAAAGTGTGCGACCGTTTGGACCGCCGCATTCTCCTTCACATGCTTCGAAACTATGGACTCGGTGACCCTGTGTTCAGTTGGATCAGCAAGTAACTCACTCAACGTCAGCTGAATGTGAGATTCCGTAGCTCTATTTCCGACCCAATTGACGTCCATTGTGGCGTGCCCCAAAGATCGGTACTGGCGCCACATTTATTCCTCACATTCATTAACGATATCGGCAATGTACTGCAGTCGAAATCATTATTATTTTCAGGTAATATCAAAATCTGTCATGACATCAAGACAGCGGATGCTTACATGTCATTGCAGAACGATCTCGACAGGGCTTATACCTGGTCATCCGATAGCCTGCTCCAGTTCAACGTGCCGAAGTACAAAGCCGTAGGTATGCGACATCAGCTTACCTATGAATATCGACTTGGGGACCATCAGTTGCAATGCGCTTCCCAGAAAATCGATCTTGAATTGATCGTGCAGGACAATCTTGTCTGCTCGAGACAGGCTGAAAAGGTCTCGAAAAGAGCCAGTCAACATATTGGACTCTGCAGGAGAGCTTTCAGAAATTTGGAACCATCTTCGAACCAATCTTCTCTAAATGCTGAACGCCTATGTGAGGCCTCAGCTGGAATATGCGATCCAAACCTGACGTCTCTCGCAAAAGCGCGACGTCGGTGCACTTGAAGCTCCACAACGTAGTGCGACCAAACTCGTTAGAGGATTGTTTCATCTCTTCTACCGACGTAGCCCGCAGTCCCTGAGTTGGGACAGTAATGAATATCGACGTCGGCGAGGAGACCTAAGCACGGTTTACTTAATACTGACGAACCCAACTCAATCACATCGCAATCTGTTGCAGCTGAGCCAAAGTAGCAAACTGAGAGGTCATCAGCACAAACTGGCTACATACTACAGTCGACTTGATTGTCGAAGCAACGTTTTATCCCTCCGTGTGTCCCGTGCCTGGAATGCCCTTCCGACTCAAGTTATCCTTGGTCCCTGCATTAACGCTTTTGAAAAAACGCCTTGACGAAACATTTTCAAACTTGTATTACTTGATATGTTCCGTTCCGCTTGGAGGACGAAATAATGCAAACGTAATCATGTGCTTGACGGCCGTCTCCGCAACTTGGTGGTGAGGATACATGAAGAAGGGTCCATATGATTAGCCTGGATATAGCTAAACTGGATTATCGTATCACATCTGTCAAATGAAGAAACAAACGAGTGAAGGTTTTCGTTTCCTTTTTTATTTCGCACGCACTTACTGAACTATAACAGCTCTCTATAGTATTTCGAGTGTGCACATCCCATTCCCACTTCAAACTATCGTTATGCAGTAGTGCATTTTACTCGGTGGATGCTCAAAATCGATAATGGTACAATTTTAAATTTTTACTCCAACCATCCTACGGGACTTGTCAAGCACATGCTTTTTTACCCGTGATAAATCCTTGTTCATTGTTCATTGTTCCGCGTCACTCGATATAGTAGCAAAGGCGTCTGAGTAAATTTAACGTCAGTACCAAACTAGCAAACCGGCCAGTTGCTCCACTTCTTCCCCCTAACATAAATCAACATGCATCCTGTTAGCGGCGATCTACGCAGTCTACTCCATTTCTGGTGATCGGTGGTCCACCAGCTGTTTGTAATTCAATCTATTTTCAACGAAATATGCAAGTGCGCTAACTTTTTCGGGGTGCGCGTGCTTGCCGAATGGGAAGGAAAGTAAAAGAGGTGAGTGTCTAAGAACTCATTTGAAAGGAATTTCACAAAGCTGCAACCAAACATCTATCAGATGCCTTATCCAACCTTAACTTGATGTATATGTCATTCCGCTCGGGATCTGTTCTGTCTAGCTCGATCAGATTGGACCTGTGCGATCCGTATGGGAGCGAGCTGGTTGGAATATGATTATTTTCTTCGCCACTTAGGGTTATGCCCGAGGAACCGTCACCAATATGATATGTGAAAGACTAAAGTGAAATGATAGATTGAGAACATTGTGGACATTTTGCTGTGCTGGATATCGTTCCCCTCCTTACTGTTAAAGGTCCGTATAGATGCCTCAGCTACCGCCGTGTTGAGTTTGATCACTCCTGCCGGTGGATTTTTCCAGGCGGTTTTCCCTTGGCTCGTTTCTTCTCTTTAGTTTTATGCAAGTTGTAGAAACATGTATGAGTTTAACAATAACAATTTGCCTATGTCTCCTAATATTATCATTCAGCGGAATCTTTTCACAGCTCACTGCTCGACACATTTGCTTATGTCTCATCGGTTTTCGATTGACTTCTATTTGAATGACAACTCTTGTATAAGCGTCCATGGTCACTGGCGCCCGGTTGAGATCTGTAAGAATGGTAACGTACGAAATGGGGATCATCAAGAACAAGACCTGTACTAGTGGGCGCTTGGGCCTCCTTGTTTTATAGTGGGGAGGTCCACAAACTAGTACGGTGGAACTTTTATCGAAACCTTGATAACTTCCGTGCCTATTACACCTTACTTTGAGTCTCATTGCTTATGGTTTCATTTCTCGTGCGCATAGGACTCGGTTCCGTTTTTCGTTTCGTTTTTGGGGGAGTCGTTCTTTTTGCTGTTGACTGGTTGCCTTTTCGCATCCTGGCACTTCCATGCTACCGACAACTTGCTTAGTTTTGTCTGTCTTTAGTTGCGCCCCACCCCTTTCCAAGATTTACTCCGCAACTGCCTTCACTCGGAGTCTTTCTGACCATCAGGGTTTGTCACTGTGATGAGGGCTTTCCTCCTCTAACTCGTGCCCTTAACTCAGTGTCATGCAATCGCCGTGAATCTCCTTACCGTGCGGGTGTATACACTGGGCCTCGCCGGTTGACCACGTCGTACGGTCCCTTCCACTTCGGTAGTAGTTTCCTCTTCACTGGGCAACGAGAGGCAGCGCTTTGATGTTCCCTGTATTTCCTCTTCCAACCCATCGGAAACTGGATACCTTTCTCACCATTGTTCGTCTGGGACTTCCCCATTCTCTGCGCCTGACCTTTCTGTTATCCTGTACCGCCTTGGGTGATGTTCGGCCACCTGGCCACATTCCAACCACTAGATCCACAGGTCGGCGAGGTGTTCGACCGTACATAAGTCGGAATGCTGTTTTCCTTGTGGAGGCGTGTTTGGGTGCTAGATGGGTCAGAGACGGCAGTGGCAATGCTTCCTCCCAGTCTCCACGCTTTGCCGCTTGCCACTCTTTAACCGTTCTATTGTTATGATATGTCAAGGCACTTTCTGCGGGTGGTATATATTGTCCGCACTTTGGTGGTACAAACTTTCCCCAAGCTGTTCCGGAATTCCTCACTGTCAAAGCGCGGACCCTGATCTGTTAATATGGCTTTTGGGATCCCGTGATCCGCCATCAAATGTTTCATGACGGCTTGGGTAATGGTGGTCGCCCGTTGATCCGGGATTCCAGTTGCTTCAGTCCAGCGCGTGAAGTGCTCCGTCATCAACCAGATTTGTTGGTCGCCCCGCCTGGTCAACGAAAACTCTCCCACCAGGTCGATCGACCAGAACTCACCAATTTCCAACTAAGGAATCGATATCATTGGTTGTTGTGCTCCTCCACAGTCGATTTTCAGGCGTTGAGATTTTTTGCACGAAAGCACCTTTACCTCAACCTCCCTCTTCATGCCCGACTAACAGGCGCGTTGTCTCATCAGATTGTAGTTCCCAGAACAACCGGTGTGCGCCATCTCATGACAAGAAATCATCAGCCTCCTCCCTAGTTACGTCGGCGTAACCAGCACCGAAGTGTTGCTACCTCCTGGTATCCACATCAGGATCCCTGCTGCATCTACTTGTAGCTTTGCAAGATTTCGCGCAAACTAGCCCATCTGCTTGTGTTGGCTCTTGTTTAGGACTGATTGACCGGTTATTCGTGCGGTGTTCACTTCGCGCAACAGTTTGTTACTACGTTGTTCGGTTGCAAGATGTCCCGGATCCTGCTCCAACGGTATACTATTAATGCCAAAAGCCACATTCGGAAGGTCGTCTTCGTTAATCATGCATGACAGAAATTTGCACTTCGGTTACCCTTCCCCAGCAGGGGGTTTATCGTGAAACTGTCTTGCCGTAGGGGCCGTGCCCATCGCGCTAGCTTTTCGCTGGCCTCTTTGGCAGCCATAATCTATTCCATTTCTTGTGGTCCATTTCGACGGGAAATCGCTGACCTAGCAGATATGGTCGCCATTTCTATAAGGGTCGGACGATTGTAAGACATTCCATCGCTGTTTTTGTGTAGTTGCGTCCTACTGTTGTCAAAATTCTGCTGGCGTACTTAATTATCCTATGGCTTTGTTTCAAAACCGCACCGACTCAGACGTCGCGGGCATCAGTGGCCACGATGAAAATCTCTCCAGCAATGGGCAATTTCAGGGTCAGCTCCTGCCTACACGTTTCCTGTAGAATGCGATCAAAGGCTTGTTGGGCTTATGCGGTCCAAGTGAATTTATTATCCTCTTTCAGTAGCTCGTACAAGGGTGAGACCAAATTGTTGAATTCCCTGACGAATTTGCTGTAGTACCCAGAACCGCCCAGGAAAGCTTGAAGAGTACGTTTTGAGGTAGGAACTGGGGTGCCTTGTACTCTCAATATTTTCCCAGGCAGTGCCTTCAGCTCATTTTGTCCCATTTTATGGCCCTATAAGGTGACAGTCTTTCCAATCTGGGATTTTGGTCTATTTATTCGGAGTCTGGACTACGGAATCCGTTCCAAGACTGCTTTGAGATGACTGTTGTGCTCCGCCGTTGATTGGCTAAACACCACGATTTCATCCTCCTACACCGCCACCTTCTCCAAGCTATTCAGTAAGTGCCTTTGTGCCCGAACTAGAGAAAACAAAACTGACGCAGCACGGATGGCACACACCAAGGCCGTTCACAAATTCAACAAAATCACCAGGAACTAAGCCTCGAAATCCAAAACCAGTAGCCACCAGGCGCAGCCATGGTGTCCTAAATATTGTATGCACTAATGTCCCCGAATCCAAATCCAATACAATTAAGGGTAAGTTGACGGACGATCGAAATCAGTGGGTTTCCATCTGTACGTCGATCGGAGTCCATGCTAATCCCACGACATTAAAAAGAATCTCGCGCCACTCAAACTCGTTGCACTACGGCGAACCCCGGTTACTTCGAGTAACACTAAACTCGGCGGACGAGACTGAGGCCGTTCTGCTGTCCGCGAATCGTCTGCGCAACGACTCAAGTGGAGTGCGCATACTACCCGAAATCCCGTGGAAAGAACGTTCAGGGGATCCCGCCAACAAAGATAGGTACAGAATAAGTCAAGATAAGAAAACAGTGATTGCTCACGGTGTTCCTGAGCTTACTGACTCCTCTTCCGACGATACTCAGATGCATGACCGCGAGCAATGGCACTACATCCGGGAGGCTCTTTCTGTCGAAAATGTGGTGGTCACCTCGATGACAAGGATCCCCATATCACCAAACTATAAAGGACGTGGTCCCAGGCTCTTACAACTTGTGTTACAGTCGGAACAAATGGCACAAACCCTACTAGCCAACTGGATCAAATTCCGTTGCAGATTGCCAACGGAAATTCGTCTGAAAGCAGCAAGAACACCAACACCTTTTAATGTCAATTCAGTAGAGGCACAACTCTTAATGAAAACGCCAGCTGCAGGACCCGACTCGGGGACGGTTTCAAGAGTAGCCATACTATCCAGAGGGGCCCAGCAGAGCACGAGCAAACACCAGGATTCGGAGCATCTGATACCTGCTTATATATCAAATACTTCTCGAGAGTATGCAACCCATCCAAAAAACGATTAGTCGCCGACCCTTTAATGGTTGGTGTAACCTCATTTGCTTCATCCACCCCTCCAGTCGCCGGCCACTCACTGGTCGGCGAAACTTCACGTATGAGTTGTACAACTTCTGAAACATTGATTAAATCTGAGAAACTTTCATGTATGTACACCAACGCCCAAGGGCTCCTCAGTAAAATTAACGAACTTCGACTGCGTCAGGTTGCGAATGCTTGGGACCTAATTTCCATTACCGAAACTTGGTTGCAGCATGAGGTGACTGATGCTGAGGTTGAGATAGCCGGAATGTCAATCATCCGGAACGACCGCCCCAGCAGAGGAGGTGGGGTCCTACTCTACTACCGCAGCGATCTACAATGTACAATAGTTGAGGACCTGGAAACACACGTTACCGACTCACTAAGTGCCGTCTCCGACTGAGACACAACGATACATGTCTCATAGCTATCGTTTACCGCCCCCCCAACGTCCACTCTGGAAATGGATTCCTGCTTGATCCGTGGCCTAAACAGAGTAACACGCACTAGGTACAGCCACACTCTCATCTCCCGGGACTTCAATCTACACAATCTGGAGGTTTCGGCATCGCCCAGTGAGCAGTTCAAAGCAGACTTGCAGGAACTGATCGCTAATATCCCTTTGTACAATCATGTCACCACGCCCACTAGATTCAGGACAGCAAACAAACCGTCCATATTGGACCTTGTGCTCACAAATGAAGAGCTCATGATTGAGAAGTTATTGATGGATAGTCCATTAGGTCTCAGTGACCACGTAGTAATAAGTTTTGACTATGTGTGTTATGCAGAGTATCCATATGAACACTCGGAACTAACTCATACAATCACACGCTACCACGTATTGAAAGAACTCGCCGACGAAGCTGCTTGGGAATTCTCAAACAAAAGTCCCCTTGACAACGTTTGGGCAGAGTTCGTTAATAAGCTCAGCGACATGGTCAACAAAGCATCAGAGACCAAACCCCTTCGTCCCGCGAAAATGCCTTCAATTATAAGGAGTAGGACTCGCAAATGCCTGGCGATAAGGGATGCAGCATGGCGTGCCTACAAGATTAACCCAGACTCAGAGACTTGGGGAAATTTCCTGATCCATCACAACCATTGCACCGCACTTGTCCGTGAGGACAAAATAACGTATCAACAGTGCCTAGCCAAAAAGTTCATGGCAAACAACAAACTTCTGTGTAAGCATGTCAATAAGCTTCGTAAAGTGAAGCATGGAATACCCCCACTATTCACGACAGGCGGTAGAGTGCAAAGCGCCGAAGAAGCAGCTAATGCCCTGCGGCTGCAATACGCCCCAATTTTTGATCTCGCAACATCTACCTGTCCCATAATATCAAGCTCATTACCGACACCTTTGTTTACAAATGTTATTTTCAACCCATCAATTTTGCTAAGGAAGTTACTCTCACTGCGCGAACATAGTTCTCCGGGAGCAGACAACATCCGCCCGAAGGCACTGAAGGCTGTGGCTAATAAGCTAGCTGAACCACTGTCACAGTTCTTTCAAAGGTGCTTTGATGAACAACGAGTCCCCACTATGTGGAAGTGTGGCATTATAACCCCTATTTTTAAAGGCGGTAGCCGTTCCGATCCTGCAAACTATCGTCCAGTGACTCTCCTCCCTGTGCTCGCGAAGGTGATGGAAGCAGTCGTCGCTGAGGCTTTAATGGACTATCTGGAAAAATGCAACATCTTGGTAGTGGAACAGCATGGCTTCCGTCAACACCGGTCATGCACCACCAACCTACTTATTGCTCGAGGTAGTTGGACGGAAGTGGCCGATGATGGGGTCGGAGTCGACGTCATCTATCTGGACTTTTCCAAAGCTTTCGACCGCCTCGATCACCGCATCCTACTTCAACGGCTTCAGAGTTACGGAATCAGAGATCCTGTATTTGGTTGGATTGGCAACTTCCTTTACCAACGAAAGCTCCAAGTACGTGTTAGGGGATCACTCTCTAACTCAATTGAGGTGGAATGTGATGTCCCACAATGCTCAGTGATGGGACCGCTTTTATTCCTGGTGTTTATCAACGACCTGGCAAGGGTCATCTCCTCAAATTTCCTGCTTTTCGCCGATGACGTCAAGATATGGCGGGGGATTGGTAACAACCCAGATCAGGATCTGCTCCAACATGACCTAGATTGCATTTACGAATGGTCAAAGAGTAACAAGCTTCAATTGAACATGGCTAAGTGCAAAGTGATGCATCTGCGTCACCAGCTGGTGAGCGCCAACAAGATTGGAGACCACACATTGGCAAAGGTTTCTCATGAGCGGGACCTGGGTGTATTGGTGCAGGAAGACCTCGGGTGTTCAAAACAAGCAGAGAAGGCGATGAGAACCGGAAATCAACACTTCGGCCTTCTTCGCAGAGCCTTCGGTCGGTTTGAACCCTCAATATTTCCCCAAATGCTTAACGCCTACGTGCGCCCGCATGTGGAATATGCTATTCAGGCGCGGCAGCCGTGGCAGAAACAGGATCTCATTGCTCTCGAGACTCCTCAACGACGGGCAACCAAGAACGTCAGGGGCATCTTTCATCTGCCCTATCAGGTTAGACTGAAATCTCTAAGAATGTACAGCAGTCGATATCGGCTTCTGCGGGGGATCTCATAATGGTTTACCAGGTTCTGAAGAACCCAAACCACATTTGCCGTCCGCTGCTGGAATTGAACCCCAACATTAAACTAAGAGGTCACCCTCTGAAAGTGACAATTCATTATAGCCGGCTTGAATGCCATAGAAATTTCTTTTCTCTCCGAGTGTGTGAGCCTTGGAATGCCCTCCCTAATTATGTCGTCTCTGCTCCCAATCTGGCGATATTTAAAAAACGTGTTGACGAAGCATTGTCTCACTTACATTTTCTTTTATGACTTGTTAGCCAGGGACTACAAAACGCAACCAAACAGTGTCTTGCCAAACGCCTAACTAATGGATTTATGGATTTATACGTTTAATACGCGAACATCTCCGCTATTTCACATAAGTCTATGGTGAGTCCACCACAACGCTTTTCACTTTATTATGCAATTTATTTTCGCAATAATTTCCATCCCACGGGACTTGTTAAGCGATGCTTTTTTACCCGTAATAATCCATTGTCCATTGCAGCATTAAACCTTGGAAGGTAAACGAGGATCTTGATAATCCAAAGAGGGTCCTTTTAAATTGGTGTTTTTTCACCAATGGTAAACGCTATTTTCTTTCGGTCTTCTCGTTTGATCGCCGTTTTCTGGTATCCAGATCTCAGATCTAGCACCGTCAATATCCTTGACTGTTAAAATCTCTCTAAATGTCAGCAACTGATACCACTGAAACGAAACAACTCAAGAAGATTTCATTCAGCCTTCGAAACCCACACGGAAACAACAATTCCCATTAGCCTTCTTCACCAAGATAAATAGAGAATTGCATGAGCTGTGCGCCTCTTCAATCACATCAGCGTTCAGCATTTCCTGTACTTTTCGCTTCACTTCAAACTTCTAGACGGATTGGTATTTTTCGAGGACCCTGGGGCCGAGACTTCTGGCGGATTAGTGGGATAGTGTACTCGGTCCAGTCGCAAAATCCATACGGGCTGCAGTCATCCGTAAACAATGGGTCATACGTTGTGAGTAGTGACTGCAAGCTCGGACTCAAATGTAACGCGGCAACAACCGATTGAGAAGGTATCGTTCTTCCTCGCCTAATAAGTGGCGGCGACTCGTATTCAGTCAATAACTTCCCTCCTGTTTACTTGACGATAGCCTTGTTGAATTCGTGAAAATCTGCTTCCAATATGGTTCGTTTCGCATCTGCGTTAGTTTTCGCTCCCTGATTTCCACCATGTGTTAGGCCATACCGTAAAAGTTCGCACGGCCATGGAGCACGCTTGAAGCTTTTCGCTCCGCCGTTGGTTGATCAACGCTACTGCGGCACCCGTATCGAGTAGACACCGTTTCACCGTTCTGTCCACTTCCACCATCGCTTCGATCGCCCCGCTACGCAACGCCCCGAGCACACATTCTTCCAACCGAGAAAAAAACAAGGTTGAAGGCGTGTATTTGGTACGGGCAGCAGCGCGCCTCACCAGACATCGTCTTCTCTAGTGCCCCAGTATCCCGGAAAGGAAAGAAGATTCCCATGTTTGCTCCTCCAAGCGCTGAGTGCAAGGACCCTTGAAATCTTACACGAGCTGTTGCATCCTCCTTACCAATTTATCTAACAGTTACAAGCCTCAGTCATGTTCTGCCTTCAGCGCAGCGAGCGGCTCGTCGCCCATCCTTCGAGTAACCAGCGCAAACTCATCTAGCCGCAATCACCGAGTAGCGTTCGCACTCCGGACGCGTTCTGTGATTGACTGTGGGAGACCGACCATGAACTGATCCACCAGTAAGTGCTGTATTGATGGTTCGTTCATTCTCGGCAAGGCCCGATCCAAGCAGCTCCTGGTGCTAACTGCAAACATGAGAGGACCCGCGCCTTCAGCAAACCTTGTCGCCCTGAACCACTGCATCGCCTTCTGAGAATCAGCAGGCTGTCCAATCCAGACACCCACACATCCTTCGAGGTGGTCCACTCCAACTTAAGAATGCCTCTTGGAGCCGTCTCCAGGACTGTTTTCCCTTATCCTTGAGAAGATTGCGCAGGGCCACCAGTTACGCCCAGTCAATAATGACTCCAACCGCTTTCACAACATCCTCGAACTCCCCCAAGAAGGTCCTCACATCCCCTTATTCAAACGGCGCCGGCCAGGGAATCTTCATGACGTGCGTTGTTTAGTTAAGGAACCAAGGTAGGAACCCGAGGTGCAAGCGAAATCGTTCATTGTTCCAAACATATCTTATACTAGGTGCATCGGTTCTGAACAAAAAGCCATTCAGTCATCTTCGCACTCGCTGTTGCAGGTTGCATGGCGCGGGTTTCTTTCTAAATCTAGTGGTTGTTTGGTGCGAATTGCTTATACGAATAGAACTGCGGTTCAAGTGTTCGTTTCCTTTGGGGGATTCATTACTTCCTGCTGCTGACTGATTGCCGTTTCGCATCCTGGCACTTCCATGCTACTGATAACTGGCGCAGTGGTGTCTGCCCTTAGTCCAACACAAGGGTATTCGGTCTATTGGGCGTCGTAGGCAATCTGCTTTAGAAGCTGGAATGAGGTTCCTTGGACAGTCACCTGAATAGATTTAAGCTAATCGGCAGTACAGAGAACGGATTCCGAAAGGGATATTAATGTTCAACCATTTTATTGGTAGCTCGGAAAAGTTTGGCTTATTCAGTGGAAAGTGGCCAAACACCTGAGGCTCTGCTCGTAGAGTGTTTCGTACACATCTGACAAGGTAACCTTGTGCCTATCGCTTACTGTGAGCTCTTATGGTGTATCTGGATGCGCCCTTCACTGGGTGTCTGTATTCTTGCAGGGAAGAGAGCAGGGTGCACTTCTGACTCGCAGTCTATCATTTAGGCAAGGTGTTCTTAGCGGCGTTCCTCAGTGCTGGGTCCTTGGACCTCTGAGTTACTCCATCTATGCAAGCAATCTCCCTGAGGAGCTTGGGGCATCATCACTATTATTTACTGATGACCGGATGTAGTAGAATGTCGTACATGTCCCTGTGTGTTCTGAATTCTTACAATATGCTCTGCACAGGATGTTAGAATAGTGTACTTTTTGCCTACTACCCACAATTAGGTACCATTTTACGTTCGTCGTTTCGGAACAGCTTGCCAACCTTCGAGGTACGTCTCCAACCAGATCGACCCAGGCTTTGTCCACTCCACTGCTTTGTACTTAGGAGACTACTGCAAGTAGCTGACAAGAAAGGGTTCCGTATATTGCGGTCAATACGCCGTCCCTTCGGACACTTAGCAGTCGACATCTCTGAGGAATTGTTCTCGGATTCCGTTCGGCCCCAACTGGAATGTTACGTCCAGAATTGTCCGCCTTGACCCGGCCGGGGCAAAATGGAACTGGATAGGGTTTTATGAGTGAGTACTAGCTTGATCGATGGATTACGGGAACAGACTTATCCTTAGCGCATATATATCTTGCGGTTGCAACAAAAGCACTACCGAATGGTTCGAGGAGACCTGATCCCCACTTACTGTATCATAATCTGGAAGTTTGGCGCTGATTAATCATGGCTATTTAGTCCGGATAGGGTGTCTTGCGTCCGCAGTCATCCCACGAAGCTGCACAAACCGCACGCTGACGGGTTTACAACAGCAATTCCTTTGTGTGGTCGAGTGATCGAGCGCTGGCACGCGCTTCCAGACAATGTGATTAGGAAACTAGGACTAAGAGTTTAGAGCCCCAGTCAAACGTTCTTAGTAACACGAAAGCTTTTTCCTCTGAAAATGCTTGTCGTCATATTTCAAGTTTATTTTCTGTGCCTTCCTTCAACCATTGCTCTTTTGCTTCATTCAGATCATCGCCCTTATTCTTCACCTTCCATATTTCTGCTTATCTGTTGTTTTATTCACCTCCTAGGCGTAGCAGGGACTGCTGGTGCAGTAAACGTGGGTAGTAACTGGTTGCCTTGGGTGTGGTTCTGACGTTTGTTTTAGATCCATCAAAACCTTGGAATATCTTAGCAACTCCTTGTTCAACAATCCGCTCAATAAAAAACATTAACGAAATACTCTTACCGTTCCAGTCCTACCTGATGTTGTTCTTGAGTGGTCAATTGATTTGTTTTGAACATTGCAACCTCAACCATTATTCCTTGGTAGTAATGCGTAAACGGTGGAATCATTGAGCCATAGTATAGAACGGTTTACAAGTATTAGGAAAAGAAATAATCGCGAAGAAAAGTGTCACCAGTGCAGGGGACCGGGCGTCCGTTAACTCACCTTGATAATCACATTGATACATTGGGGAATCTGCAAACCTAGATTTGGAAGGGACCGGTGAACACAATTTTTGTTTAAGTTTCCTCGTCACCCGATGAACGTGGGTGACATAACGTGATACAAACGGTGCAGTTCCTCGTCGGGTGGTTTTTAATGATGAATAACGTGGGTGCAGAAATGTCAGGTTAAAAGCGAATTCCGAAGTCGACAAATTATGAGAGAAAAATAATTCCGGCGGCATTTAAGCTGATTGCATTGAGTAGTAATTTTCACCTGATGACCCCTTAAGTTGGTGCTGTGGCCACGTTTTAGCAGGTAGTGGCGACGTGACCAGGGATTTTCAAAATCGGATAAATCAAATTGAAGTCTCCCTGCATACGGCGATAACATTAGATGTACAATCTCCTAAGTTTTCGACCTAATTTGGTGTGCGAGGTGGAATAAACTCCAAATATTCTTAAGTACAATACACTGTAAAGTCTTGAGTTCAGCCAAATCTCTTTTCTTTTAAGGTTACCAGGCTTGAAATGATCACTTCATTTGGAGTCTGGCTTTCCTGACTTTCATATTCAAAATAACGGTATGTTGATTCCCGATTTTCAAGAGCCCCACGAATTGCACAACCAAAGTCCCCGCCTTCCACAACCTCAAGGTCACATTCCTGTGAGACAGTCTGCCTCATTGAGTTTCCAGATACATACTACTTAGTTGACTGACGACGTAGCAACAGTGGATTCATCTTTGATTATCCAACAGCACCGTTCCATTTCGCCACAACAAACAGTGATCTACTTGATTTACTGACCGCTCATCATACTGTGGCAGTATAGGCGAAAATTAACAAAAATGTCGTTACTCGTACGAAGTTATTAACGAACTCAGGAGTAAACGCGACGCCAGCACTGAATCTTGTGGCACACCGCGTTTCACCTTAAACAGATCGGATAATGAGACCCAAACCCACAGCCTTAGAAGCCGCTGAAGAATAAAAATACGTGTCAGGATTCCCAACGTTGCAACTTATAAAGAAGGTTGCGGTGATCAAAGCAACCGAACGCTTCTGGAAAGTCATGCCAGATGACATCAACTCCAGTTCTGCCGTGGGCATTTCCGTCCACATACACTGTACGCTGGTCCTACGTGGTAGGTATTGATGGGAGACGTGCAGTATGATGTTAAAACGTTCTAGGTAGTCCAGTGGTGTGTAGGCCATAATCCCTTTCATCACTGTCGACAGTACTGGTCAGGTATCGCTGGGTGATCATCTACTGGTTCTGAAAGGGTACCACTTTTAAGGTACGGTATTACAACATTCTGTTGCACGCTGTAGTGTCTCCGCGCTGATAGGAACCGTCGCCTCACCTGTTAACAGTATAGGCTCTTTTACTTGCCAAGTTTTGTGGGTGTTCTCTCACTGTACTGTACGGAACTAACCGACTCCGTAGTAGATGTTGAGGAGTTTAGGAATGCAGTCTTCGCCTTCCTTTTGCAGGTGTTGTGAACATTGACCGCAGGCCAGGGGACCAACCTACGCTATCAACTCTCACTAGCCGAAAAGGAGAGACATGAAACTTTGACACTGGTCCACTGAAGCAAGGCGCTGAGTTTCGTGCACAGGAGCCTTTTGGAAAGAAGTTTAACTACGTCTAGGTTTGGCTTTACGAGTGCCTGCTACCTCTGCTTTATGGAATCAAACAGGTTGGAAACTAGTCATAGAGTCCGGTGTTTTCGGACTGGCAACACCCAGGTTCCATCTGCTGTACTTACGGTCTCAGAGATGGAACCAACCAAGGTTCAATTCAATGCGATTCACGGACCACATTTAGGCTGCGCATTGCAAACTTTGCACTCGAGGAGAGCTTCAAAATGACCCTTCCAATAAGTTTCGGTACTTAATTATTGCACAGGAAGTTTGCTAATCGATACTAGCTGGCATACGTGTTCCAGTTGCTAGCTAGTGGAGCTTAGGCGACTCAGCAAAGATCTGGACCTATGGG
This sequence comes from Dicrocoelium dendriticum, assembly GCA_944474145.2. Lineage (NCBI taxonomy): Eukaryota > Metazoa > Platyhelminthes > Trematoda > Plagiorchiida > Dicrocoeliidae > Dicrocoelium > Dicrocoelium dendriticum. The sequence continues at coordinate 93,647,059 of OX104063.1, forward strand.
CATAACGCCCTTCGTGGAACCCGCAGTGTCAGATGCTGCTAATTCGGTTCCTACCGCGGGAGGCTTTGTCCAAATAAAAGCACATATACCGTATATTACCGTGTATCAACTGATGAGCATAAAAGCCGACAGTATGACTTTGCAACGTTAAATTTGTCCAAAGTCTAAGTCCGTATACTAGCTGACCCTCAAAAAGAAAAACGGTGTTGTTTCTCACGCTTTCGACTTCATCGTTATATGCTCTCACTTGAGTGTACTCAAGTGAATGCTGCTCAACTGTTGGTCAGTTCTGGCTGCCTAATGTGTTATCACTGAGTTAATGGGGCTTAGAGAGGTCAGAACAAAGATTTTGACCGCACTGGACACTGTATTGATTAGATGTCAAGTCACATGAAACAGGTAAGACAGCCGACAATATGGGGTAAAGTGAAAGGGTATGTCAGACACCGCCTCGCATAGTCGTGGGCCTCATGCATCTGAATCGCTGTGGTGCAGCGGATGAGAGGGAAGTTCACGATCAGTAGTGTGGAACGCTGTTGTACTTTTAATGCACCAGATTGACTTGCATAGCATAATATCTAAGGGCTGTGATTAGTTGAGGCGACGTCACACGATCCACCTGAGAGGGAATGTGACCATATTTCGTGCGATCTCCCAAAACCGTGGAAGCGTGAAAAAATGTCCGGACAGAAACAATGTGCATATGCTGTTGGCTTTAAGTTGAAGTTATCACCTTTGCCGAGCAATCTACTAACTGTATGGCTTCACACCATTTCACGGTGAATGAAAAGCAAGTGAGAGAATGGCGAAAGGCAAAGTCAGAATTGTCACTAATGTCTGTAGGCAAGAGAGCAGCACGCGGTAGAACAATGTTTCCTGCACTGGAGGAAAAGTTAGCGCAGTGGGTTATGGAGTCACGGCACAGCGGGTTACATGTTACCCGTGCGAACATTCGGATAAGGACGCTTGCGAAGTTAAACAGTCCGGAATTCCAGCCATCGAAACTGGTGAATTTTGTTGCTTTCTCCGTTTTATGAACCCATTCGACATGAGTTTAGGGACCCGCACAAAATTTGCCCAGCAATTGCTGAAGGAATTGGGCAGTAAACTTGAATGATTTTCAAGGTTCGTGATTTAGCTGAGAAAACAATGCGACTTTGAACCGTTCCAACTAGGAAATATGGACGAGACGCCCGTGTGTTTAGATATGAACAATGAACAATGATTTATCACGGGATAAAAGCAAGTGCTTGACACGTCCCGTAGGATGGTAGCGGTGAATATGATGCAATTAAAATATGTCTGGGTCATCTATCGAACGTCTGCCGAGATGAATACTTTGATAATTAACATCAGTGTAAAATGAAAAAGAAATATCGCGCGTAAACACTCAGAAAGACACTGGAGCGCAGTGATAGTTGAGGTAAGGAGTGAGAAAATAAAATATGGTCGCTCACTTAGGTCCATTTGATACATAAATCCTGTTGAAATGCATTCTTGGCGTAATCCACAACAGAGGAGCTTAGGTAACAAAATGTTGGGAGCTGAGAGCAACATCTAATCGTTTTTTGAAAACATCCAGGGTAGGAGAGGATACAACTGAGTCTGGGAGTGCGTTCCATGGTTTGCAAACCCGAAGGGAAAAGTAATTCCGTGGACACTCTAGACGGCTATATTGTTCCTTCAACTTTAAGCAGTTACCCCTGAGCTGCGTGTTGTGGCTAAGTTTCAGCAAATGGCGGCATACGTGGTTGGGGTCACTCAATATCTGATACGCTAATATGAGATCGCCGCGCAGCCTTCGATAACGTCCGCTGAAAATTCCCAGCAACTTCAGCCTTCGGTGGTAAGAGTGATACCGCAGGCCCTTCACGTTCTTTGTTGCTCTCCGTTGTGGTGCCTCTATCGCTTCTAGATCGCGTTTCAACCAAGGTTGCCAAGCTTGGATTGCGTACTCAACATGCGGGTGCACGTAGGAATTGTGCATCATTGGGAAGATTGATGGGTCAAATCTCCCGAATGCCCTTCGCAGCATGCCGACATGCTGGTTGCCTCTTTTCGCAGCTACCTCAGCCTGTTTTGAACAGGTGAGGTCGCTCTGTACGATCACACCAGGATCACGTTCCTGGGAGCTATTCTGCAATTCGTTTGTCCCAAGTATGTAGGTGTAGTTATGTCTATGGCGTAATTGTACTACGCGACATTTGTCTACGTTGAACGCTAGAGCGTTTTGAACTGACCAGTTCGACACTCTGTTAAGATCGTGCTGGAGCCGTTCATGGTCATCCGGTCCTCTGATCCTTCGCCATATCTTGATATCATCAGCGAAAAATAAGAAATCGGAAGTAATTGATCTCGCCAAATCGTTAATGAACACCAAGAATAGACGAGGTCCAAGAACCGAGCCTTGTGGTACTCCACACGTCACGTCGATTGCATGAGAAAGTGATTCTCGGACTCCCACCACTAGCCGTCGTTCTTGTAGAAAATTGCTAATCCAACCCAGGATTGGATCGCGAATGCCGTAGTTCCGAAGCTTCTGAAGGAGAACTCGATGGTCTAAACGATCAAACGCTTTTGAAAAGTCCAGGTAGATGACATCGACTCCAACTCCTTCATCTATGCCTTCAAATCGCACCGTGGGGCAGAAGGGTGCTAACGCAGTTTGTTTAAAGACGTTGAAATAAGAGAAGACGCGGTTAACAATTATTTTAGCGTGTATGACGGATAGTTCCCGTCTATCGACTTTCATTATTTTTAAGCATAGGGCGCTGCCTAAAGGAGCGATGTTCCCAAGCGGCGTGTTTGTGCGGGCTCACGTGAAAGAATGGATGGACGAGAGTGGCACTATATACTGGCTGGATACAATTTGGGGAAAGCGAAGCAGTGTCCTTTTAAAGAAACCATCTGTGTTGCTTTGGGATTTCTTTAGACCACACCGAACTGGGAACGTGGAGCAATGATGCCGTGAACTGAAGTAGTCGGTGGCTTTAATACCAGGGGAACTTGTATCAATCTTGCCGCCACTGGATGTCTGCCTCAATAAGCGCTTTAATGATAGGCTTCATGCCAGGTGGATTGAATGGATGGCATCGTATGTTGTAACGCTAGCGAAGGGTGACAATATGAAAAGTTGATACTGTTACGATTGCAGAAATTCTCGTTTGATCAATCAAAATTGTTGTATCAGTAACGCTATGGATGGAAGTGAGGACTATGCCATTTTTGAGGAATACGACAATGACGAGAGCAGTGAAGTTGAAGATTACGATATTCACCCTGAAGTCACAATGACAGACGACCAGTATCAGAAACTGTTTGGAGATTCTGACTCGTATTCTAGTTTCGAAGCATTCTAGTAATTTGAATACCATTGTGCAGCGTTTGGATATGTGAGCCTATAAAATCTACCGGCACATGCTGTTCTATCATGACTTTTCCAATGTTGTTTTGTGTGGTAGTGTACGATTTCGTATAATCAGTATGTTTCTGTTATTGTCATCCGTCGTGAAAGCTACATGTGCAATATACCGAGAATTTTCAACACAAACCTAATGTATCTACCTATAGGCACTTCAAATCCCCGCCTGGGATACCGTCTGTCAATAGCAAGTAGTGCTAATGCAAGATAGGGGCATAGGTGTGCAGTGAATTTCTATGGATTTTACATGTGATCTTTTCAAATTGCGCATAATCTTTGTATAAGGCGACCCCCCTCCATTATATACATAGAAAATTGTCAAAAATTCCTCGGCTTATACACGGTAATATATGGTAATTGCTTTGTCACAACGCTTCCCATTCGCTCCATAAAATACCACTCTAGGTGTATGCAGGATGGCTACTCTGGCGTAAAAATACCCAATAACGGTGTTACAAATTAATAAGTACAACAGCACCGTCATACTGACCGGGTATAGGTGACAATAAACTCGGCTAATCCCTGTCATCTCACGCAGTCCGCTGTCACCAGGATCGACCATACGGAAGTCGTGGTGCTACCCTGGTGGTGTGGCCTGCACAACGAATCATGCGCACTATTAAGGAGTCAGCGAATAATTCAACTGATAGCGAGAGCCAGCTGCGACTGCGAAACTAGGTTGTGTGCGCAGGCGATGCGTACGCGTGAGTGCAACTAGCGGGCTTCACACGAGGTCAGCCAAGCGGAGTATGGTCTGCGCACTCTGACAGATCACGCATGTAGTGGTCAGAACAGCGTGATATGCTCCACGTGTATCAGTAAGCCTGGAAGGGCGTGGCCATTGTCTGGATGCTTTTCAAGGACAAGTGCAGGAACACTGATATGCAACACGGACAATAGCTGTGTGTGAAGGTCATCGGGTTGGCACGAAAACCGCCAAAAGAGGTCAACACTGTAACGGAAATTGGCAAACCGCTGTTCCAAACACGTCAGCAGTGTGTCCAAACATGACAATAAACGAGTTCAAATGATCTGCCTATTATTCCAGAATGATTTCTCTTCACAAACCTCAAATGAAGAGAAAGAACCAGCTCACTAGAATACTCTGAATGCAGTTCATTCGCATGTTCTGTTCAGCTGTTCACTCACAGGCTGTGGAAAGAAAGTTGTAGACAAAGAAAATCGAAATGCAATATCATTGGTAATAGGTAAATGATAAACTACTAATGGCACTGGCGGTGGGATCCGTTGGCTGTGATTATTGGGATCATCCTTTTCCAGCTAATACAATGTAACGGATGCTTCGTCAAGTTTTGCTTTTTTCTTAACCCTCGTGCCAGTGCCGTTACTTGACATGCGAGGATGTTGGCTAATGAGTCTGAATAATAAGTAACAGAGAATTTCTCATAGGTTACTTTCGATTTCCTAAAAAAGCGCCACCTAATTTACAGAACGTGGTAACACCCTGCTGCGCCCTTACGAATTAGCAACGTTTGCAGGTGGAATATTTGCGCTGTTGTGAACAGTTAGCAGGATGAATTCAGGGTAGCTGTGTGCCGAAAGGAGTTCCCCAACTGGACATGCACGCGTCTCTTGCACGAATTACATTTTGTGAGTTTATTTACAATGTGGCAACATATTATGATTAAGAAAGATTGAAAAAGCTGGAGGATGTAAAGACGCATCTGATCCTACCTGAATTTAACAGAGCAGCATAAGTGCATCATGAGAGGTGAACTATTACGAATTCCAACTTGGCTTTCAGTGGACAAAATAATTAAGTTCGTAAGCGGTTTGGGGCTTTTTTCATGTAGATTTCAGCGAGGGATTTACGAGAGTTTTATAATTTACACCATATTCCTTTAATCAGTCAAGACTCCATCCCCTATTGATACATCAATTTCGACACCTACCCCATCTTGCTTAGCAACGGTGAGCTTATGCGGTGAAATGGGTTCTAGGCACACGCGCAGGTTTTCCGAGTTTCATGCTTAGCAAGTAATGTCGCGTAAAGTCGTGACGAAATGCTCCGCCCACTACCGAGGTTAACGACAAATCACAATCTTTGCATTAGATTCCCACAAAACTGCACTACATCTAGTTAGCTAAATACCGGATGTCCTAACAGACTCATACATTTTGTTCAATCCCTTCGGTTTCCTAACCCTCTTACCTCATTACTGCTTTGTTTCAGATGGTAGCATTCAGCTGAAACCTTGGGCTATTACACACTGCAGCAGCTTGGCCCCCGAATTCATCACAACCGGTTAGTTGGCCAAAGCCTAGAAGAGCAGCGTCCGAGCACATCCTTTTGGCCGCATGGCGGTCACTCTAGTAACAGGGGCACCTGCACTGTGGCGTCTCAGCGTCCATCCTGGGGTTGACGGTGTTGCAAAGCCTTCCAGTTGACCTACTCGCTGGATCTTTCTCCATGTGAAAAGTGCTGCACACTAGAGGAACTAGGGCCAATTGATTGTGATGCGAACAAGAACTAATTGTCTGCCTAGTTAATTGGATCAGTATGTTTAGAATTTCGTAATTAAAGACAAACACATCAGGGGTTTAGTGTGACTCTTCAAACATGACGGTCAAAGAGGATCGTACTGTATGTGGTGCGTGCTGTTGCGTAAAGTTAGGAATGTGCAACGCGGATGTCTTTACTTCAAATACAGACCCAGCGATCTGAATGGCTGGTCTTTGCCTTCAGGATAACTGATGACCTAAGGTGTGTTCGTCTTTTGAAGCCTTAATTTGTCCCTAAAATCAGCAACTAGGCTGTGTCCGCTAAGTCACGAAAAGATGAGAATACCCTCCCACAATTGGGTTCTTTGTATGGTTATGTGGCAGTCCAACTAAAATGCTATTTATTTCTCCGCGTTTCGGTGTTTCACGACGGAAAACTTGCGTTTGATATAACATGGATGGATGAGGGAAATATCAGTCCACCAAACGATACTTGTTATTGCGGTTGGAGATGACCTATTTGGGATGAGTGCTCGGTGGCTGGTGCATTGGAAAACGTAACACAGCCGATGCTCTAAAGACTATTACTGCCGTTCGTCATACATAGTGTCAGTTCAGTTTATGTTACCAACGACTTCTGATGGAACAACCGAGTTTTACCGCGTTGGCTACGCTAGTAACGCTTTAAAAATTCATCCTCAATGGCATTAAACGCCAATACCATAACTTTCTCAAATATACCTGAAACAACCACCGTCCGTCCGATTGTAATGACCACGGTCAGGGCCTCGTCCAGCCTCCAAACGTTTCCGAAAATTCAGAAGGGCTTCCACACCAGTGGTACTTGGAACTTGGTTGCTGCCAAAGGTGACCGGCCAATCCTACTGGACCCAATGCAAATAAAGAAGACGAAACTGTATCCAAACAACCTCCATCGACTGTATACAGACCAGCTGGGTATTTGAAATCAACCAGAGTTGCACGTAGTATACCAGCGCTAGTTTGCACCAACATTCCAGCATCAATGTCGAAAAGGTTAAAAGGAAAACAACTCAATGACTTGAACCAGTGGACCTCCCTATATACTACTACACCTGTTGTAACCAAGCCGGTCAGTTTGACACGCGTTACCCATCACACAAACTTACAGCACTCCGGTGAACCAAGACTACTCCGAGTTGTGTTGACTTCTGCCAATGAAGCAGAAGCTGTCCTGTTATCGACAGCTCGCATCCGGAATGGGTCATGTTCCATCCGCCTATTCCCAGATGTTCCGTGGAACGATCGACGACAGGCGAAGTATGACTTGGACAAATACCGGTAGGAATTCTTAGCCAGGATCATACTTGTACACAGTGTTTCCGAGGCTGGAAGTCACGATGAGCACGAAGCGAACACTCAAGCCCAGGAACAATGGCGACAGTTTCGTGAGACCCTCTCCCTGGAAAACGTCAAAGCGCAATGAATCTCCAGGCTGCACCGATCGCCAAACTACAAGGGATATGGCCCGAGAATCGTGAAAGTGGTCTTCAATCTAGACAAATGTCAGCAATGGTAGTGGTGGGATGGTATGCGGGCCGAAGCAGCCTTCCTTCCGAGCTCCGGATCAAAGCGGTATCTGATAAGCAAATTCACCAGAACAGCCACTTAGTCAGACCACTGCCTAACAGGAGTTCGGAAAACTTCAATCAGCTAGGCAACGAAATTGGCGAACACACGCCATACATAACATACAAAGAGAGAAGCAAAGAGATAGCGGTAGGATTCATGAATCAGACACAGATTATTTCGTCATCCCTCCACCCAGAAAAGATTAGTGGCCGACCTTTGACTGGTCGGCACATTTTATCCAAAACACCCATCCCACGATTCATTGCTAAAAACAGAGAAATTCACCTGCATGTACACCGATGCACAAGGTCTCCTGAACAAGCTTGCCGAATTGCGGCTGCGTCAAATGTCACATGCCTGAGACCTCGTGCACTTTATGTAAACCTGGTTGCACTAACAAATTACCGATGCCGAAGTCGCGAGAAATGGCATGTCCATTTTTCAAAACGATCGACCTAGCAAATGCGGGTGGCAATGTTATACTACCGCAACGACCTGCAGTGCGAACCGATGGCCGATCCGGAAACGCTGATCGTAGACTCACTCTGGTGCAGTCTGCGACTGAGACGCAACGATACTTGCCTTTTGGCCCGTTGTTTATTATCCCCAAACTCCACCCCAGAGATGGAATTCCGCCTGGCATTATCCTCGGGGAGGGCCCTACGAGGTTGATACACTCATCTTCTCATCTCAGGCGACTTCGATATTCATGTTTTGGAAGTTCCGACATCACCCAACGAACAGTTTAAGGCCATCTTGCAAGACTATATCGCAAGCATTCCACTCTTCAGCTGTCAGTTCACCCACCCGATTCAGAGCCAAAATTAGACCATCTGTGCTTGATTTAGTGCTCACGAACGAAGAGCTCATGGTGAGAAATCAATGCTGGAGAACCCTCTGGAGCGGGGCGACCACGTAACCATAAGTTACGACTTCTAGTGTTATTCGGAGTATCCACAAACATAGTGATTCGTTCCGAACAACCACCCACTACGGCATACTTGCACAACCTGTGGGAGGTTCCAGCTGGGAGTTTCCCAACGACTGTTCCAATGACAGTGGTTTGTTGGCTTTTATTGGCAAGTTCAGTGATCTGATTAAATCTGCATCGGTCAGCATGCTTTCTCGTGCTGCAAAAGCACAAGCAGTCATTCGGAGCAGAACATGAAAACACATGACAGCAAGAGACGCCGCGTGGTATGTGTATAGAGCGAAGCCTAGCCCTGACAGCTGGATTAACTATGTCGTGCATCGTAATCACTGTACCATGCTTGTGCGTGATGACAAATTAGTACACCAGCAGAGTTTAACAGAAAAATTCTGTGCTGATAAAAAGCTTATGTACAGACATGTGAACAGCCTATGGCATGTGAAAAGTGGTGTTTCCCCACTAATATGAATGGATGTGCTAAAACCGCCGAGGATGCATCCAGTGCTATATGCTGCAATAGATCCCAATTTTCCGATGTGGTACCAGCGTTTGCAATATACCTGTCGCATTCTTCCAGAAGCCATTCTTTACACACGTCACGCTTACTTCAGCAACCATTCTGAGGAACCTGCTGTTGTTGCGCACCCATAGTTTTCCCGGATTTGACAACATTGTCCCGAAAGCACTGCAGGTGACAGCTACGAGGATAGCTGAAGCACTAACAAGATGTTTCCAAAGATCACTGGAAGAACAGCAGGTCTTTAGCATGTCGAAGCAAGGCATCAGCACCACGATTTTCAAAAAGTGGTAGTCGTTCAGAGTCAGCCAACTGTCGCCCAGTGACTCTTTTCTCGGTGTTTTTCAAGGTGATGAAATCGATCAAAGCTTTAATGGGCTTTAATAGGTTACTTGGAAAGGTCTAACCCTATAGCACCGGAGTAACACGAATTCCGTCAGCGTCGGTCATGTACTACCAACCTACTGCTTGCCCGTGGCAGTTGGACCGAGATAGCCGATAGTGGGACCGGTACTGATGTCATCCACCTAGAGTTTTCCAAAGCATTCGACCGCACAGCTCACCGAATCCTTCTCCTAAAGCTGCAAGCATACGGAGTTTGAAACTCTGTACTTGCATGGATCGGAAACTTCCTCTTTCAGCTGCGCCTTCAGGTTCGAATTCGAGGTACATTTTCTGATCCAGTTGATGTGGACTGCAGTGTTCCACAAGAGTCAGTGTTGACGCCGCGGTTATTCTTGTCCTACAGGAACGACCTTGCGAGTGTCATCAAGTCAAATTTCCTGCTTTTGCCGCTGACATCAAGATATGGTGAGCAAACGACTCTCAGCAAGATCACGATATGTTGCAACGAGACTGAGACTGCGCTTTTGAACGGTCAAAGGCAAATCTACTTCGGGCGCTTCGATCCTTCCATCTTTTCTCAGATGTTCAACGCCTACATTCGGCCTCATTCTGAGTACGCCATCCACGCCTGGCAGCCATGGCAAAATCAGGACCTTACCACTCTTGCACTGCCACAACGAAGGGCGACCAAGAACGTAAAGGGCCTGTTTCATCTCCCTTACCGATTGCGGCTGAAAACCCTCGGTGTCTACAGCGGACAATATCGATGCATGCGTGCGGACTTGATAATGACTTATATGGTCCTGAGGAATCCAAACCATTCTTGTCGTTACATACTAAAGCTGAATCGTAATGCCACACTCAGAGGACCCCAACTAAAGCTGGACGCACAATACAGCCGGTTGGAATGCCGCCGGAATTTCTTTTCCCTTCGTGTGTGTCAATACTGGAAAGCACTTTCCACATACGTTGTTTCTTCCCCCACGCTAACGGTATTCAATAGATGTCTGGATGATTCGCTTATCCACTTAAATTACTCTACATAATCAGAGATGTCTACGTCAACCAAAAGCGAACAAACGGTGCTCATTCTCAGCTTTTGTGCTTAACTACTTACACACTGCTTTTGTGGAATATAGTTTCGGATATATTACAACTGCATTCATCAATTACTTCAGTCCAATAAAGCGGCGCACGAGTAAGCGTTGTCGTTTCTTTTGTTCTTAAGACATACTTTCCCCACATTACTTCCCATATTACTCTACAGTAACAATGCAGTACACATTCTGAAATGTTTATATGAAGAAGGGGCACCTGAATCGCTAGACGCTTAAATTGACGATTTACACTTATGACTATTTTCACTTCCACGATCCAACGGGACTTGTAAAGCAATCGCTGTTTTACCTGTAATATATCATTGTTCATTTTTCATTGTTTAACACGGACATTGCAAAACCGTACATGTCCGCCACAATCCCAACTACGTATATGAGCTTGGAGACTACATTCTGAAAACCGCCTCACAAGAGAGGGACCTTAGATTGGTGATTCAAGACAACCCCAGTTATTCGGCGCGGTCTTTGAAGGGGTCCAAAACCGCGAACCAACATATTGGTCTGTTACGGAGGGCTTTCGAGCGGTTCGATCCCTCCATGTTCCCCCAAATGCTCAATGCGTATGTGAGACCCCATGCGGAGCACGCGATCCAGGCGTGGTCACCCTGGTAAAAAAGGCGACAAGGCTGTACTGGAGACCGCACAGCAACAGGCAACGAACAATGTGAAGGGGTGGTTCCATCTGCAATACCATAGGCGACTGAAAGCCGTGGGACTGTACAGCGGAAGATATGGCCCTCTACAAGGTGACTTCATCTTGACCTTCCAGATTTGGAAAAACCCGGCTACGCTTGCTGCCACCTCCTAAAGCTTAGCCGCAAAACAGAATTTAATGGTCATAACTTGAAACTTGCCACCCAATGCAGTCGGCTTGAGTGCCACTGGAATTATTTTTCCCTTCGAGTATGTCAACTGTGAAACGCTCTTTCGACTTTTGTCATTTCCGCGCCCAAGCTACCCAGTTTAAAAATGGACTCCACGATGCTTTACACCATTTACATTACTTAATCTGACTTCTATTCATTGAGTAACAACAAGACACAGACAAACATTGTGTTCACCAACTGCACAACATCGGGGTAGACGCATAAATCTATGTGCTAAGGTGGATAATATGGTGAATCCACAGATGCTTTTTTCGTTTTTGTATAACTTCATTGAACTAACGTTGTTCCCACAAACCATGCCAAGGGAGTTGTCAAGCCTTGGAATTTTTATCCGTATTATAGCATTGTTCCATTGAACACTCCGCTTGCCAGTGCATATTCTGCGTTTACTGAACGAGCAGCACAAATCACGCGATGGCGCGCTGAAACCTTGGTGCAGTAGCATTCCAAGTCAATGTAATGTTTAGTAATGTAAAGTCTCAAAGAAAATCTTATCGAAAATACCCGCTGCTGCCACTCACTCCACACCGTGTTGTCATTACGCACATCTGCCTCCTCCAAGAGAGGTCCGCGCAGGTACCCATGAACACATCGGTCATTCTTTGTCCAAGATACTTTTGCCAGACCGCAACAAAATTACTGGCGGAGTAACCAGTAGAGATAATCATTGGCAGGCGGATTATTTACAAACACACCACTGAGTTGCCGTGACCATGTTACCCAACTGTTTGATTATGTGAAATATCCTGAAGAGGATGACGACAACACATATATTGTCACACACTACAACGTGTTTTCCACGCTTGTTAGGATACAGCTTAGACCTTCTTAACTGGATATCCTCCAGAAGTCGCCTGGGAAACGTTCAGAATGACTTTTAACACACTGATAAAGCACGCAACGGAACAGAAATCCTTCCATTGTCATTTCGGAGCAGCAGAACATGTAAATGTATGTCATTGAGTACCATGGCATAGCGAGCTCAAAAGGACCGCCTGAATGCCGACACCTGGACTGCATACGTGACACTTCTGTGTGACATTTATCCGTGGGGAAAAGGTGAGGTAACAGTAGGTGTTCATGATTCGATTCTGCGCAAACCGCAAGTTCCTATACAAGCACGTTAATAGCCTTTGTAAGGTGAAGCGCAGAATCCCAGCACTGGTCATGGCTGACGGGTACATACAGCAATGGAAGCATCCGATCTCTCGCGGCTTGATAACTGGAATACTTTCCAGAGCACACCGAGCCGAAATAGTCTTCTCTTTTCCAATACTCAACTGTCAGGTATATACGTCACTTTCACCATACGACTGCGTCGAAGAAGTTGTTATACCTGCGCATTCACAGTTCTGCTAGAGTCGATAAAATTTGACCGAAGGCTCTGCAGGCAGTAGACTGTGATCTAGCAGAACTACTGGCCGTTTTCTCTCAACGCTGTCTAGAGTAGAGCCATATACCACCAGTATGGAAGTCAGGGGTCATCACACCTATTCATAAGGGAAGTAGTTGCATTGACCCTACCAATTACTGTCCAATAACGCTGCTTCCTGTGTTTTGCAAACTTAGAAAATCAATCATCGCATATGTGCTGGTACAGTATCTGGAAAGCCACGGTATACTAGCCTCTGAGCATGACTTCCGTCAACGGTATTCGTTAGGCTGAAAGAGTGACCAAGCAAGTAGCATTGAGTATTGAAAACTTACGTGTAATCAGAGGGCTAGACGGCTAAGTACACAAGATTTTTGTAGAAAGTAGAAGCCACGGTTAAACTTTGCACCAAAATCTGCCTCGACGGGGAATCGAACACAAGACTCCACCTCGCGGATGAACTTCGAACTTTTCATGCATATTTTAAATGGCTGTTACTTGTTCTGACCACTAGCTTCTGCGTTCATGTGGCAGCTGAACAAATCAGGAAGACAACGCAATATTCCCTTTTTGCACATTTGTACTTCCGTTTTCACTCTGCACAGATAAACACTGTTACTACTAAGGGTGTACATACTTCACACGCTCAGCGAACAGTGGGATTCAGAATTGCCTAACGATGTACTAAACGATGTGAACAGTTGCGCTTTTGTGCTTTCTGTGAACTGACTCTCGACAAGCAGATGGCAGTGCGCGCATATTCTTCCCGTTTTCCTAGCCTTCCTAGTTTGACAATACTTGGGAAAGTGGGTTTTTTCACCACATATTTCAAAAAGGCTGGCTGTTCCTTGAATTCATTAAATGTGTAAGTGGAAAAACTCTAACTTACAGAAAGAGTCCTCAGTTGGCGAAATTGGCGTTAAACGCAATTCCGACGGTACCATACACCGACAGAGTGCACAAATATTTCAGCCTGGTGTCCTGAGGGCGCTTTTCTCGTTCATTAGGTGTTTATGTTTTCACAGAAGTCTCACTATGTAGAAAGACTTACTTCGGAGGAAGTATGCTTTACTCGGGCCACTTAGATCAGGGGTGTCGAAACTTGTTGCAAGGTGGACCACATTTTGTGAGGTAAAAATATGTCGGACCATATTCAATCTGACAGTAAGTGAATAACAAAACTTATACTAGTATGATAAAAGTCCAAGCCTGAAGTTATTATTTCTTCGTGAAGCTGCGGGCCAATTGAAATGTTAACGCGGGCCGCATTTGACCAGCGGGCCGGACTTTGGACATCCCTGACTTAGATCAATCCCGATGTTCACACATTCCGTTGTAACTCTTTATCGGTAGAGTGGTAGATATTTGTGACCACAAGACCAAAAAGACCGCTGCAACTGTCTTTCCAGACGTTGTTTCGTCACTGCAGAGCACGTTAACACAAATCAACGAACTGTTTACCATCCGAGATTGCTGAAATAGGCAACACCAGATTTAAAGTTTTCGTGTTTACGGGTTAGTGGAAAGAACTAGCGTGCTCCACTCTAACTACCTTTACTTTACATAAGGGGAAGCACACCTAAGATTCCACACAACTTTCCGCTCTCTGCGACGCACACTCTTGGCTCTTTATGTATCATCCCGAGTAGTTTCAGTTGGCCAATCTACCTCCAAGTTTATCAATGGCATAACTGGCTACAGACAACAGTTGTGATGTTATGACATGCAGTTCTAAAATTGTTTGTGATAGCTTTAACTGCAGAGTTTATTTTGCTCAATGTTCCGCGATAATCTACAAGCACATATTGCTACTACTTTCTTGACAACTTCCTTCTCTCTATATGATAACAACGATAAGATAAACAAAAGGGATGAATGAAAGACTAAAGTAACGAAAAATGTTGTGGTATTTACTGATAATGGAACTGAAACTAACGTTATGGTTTTCGACTATATTGTCGAGAAATCCAAAAGGATCTATCATGGGCTGTGTTATTTACCGCTCCCAGACAGTACTAACTTCGCGTCAAATGCTCAATGATGAGCCTTGGAAGCATTCGCATAGGGAAACCAACCGGGTTTGCCTACAGTAGCTTGGTTAAATGATACTTCCATCTCTCACTGTTATTTTGTATTTGAATTTCCGTTTGCCGAACGATACATTCATGTTTGCTGTGTGCAATTCCTTATTCGGTCAGGATTATTTCTTTCCACGCATGGGCACACACAGGTACAATCTAAATCGCCACGGCTCATAAGCTGTAACATAACAGTCCATCAGCTCTTTTCTCATTGTAAAATCCTTGAGTATTATGAGGTTGGGCGTTGGGAATGTAAAACGCAGTTTGAGCAGTTTCGCTTCCACTCGCTCTTTCGAATGGATTCTAGACCGATTTGCGCATCACTGTATACTTGCTGGCTATTACGTACGAAATCTTATCAAAGCAACTGTAATAAATGCACGTGAAGGCTTCCACAAACCAAATTTTCCAATCCCGAATACACGAAACAGGATGATTAAATGTGGAACTTCTCTTTTCTCCACTGAGAAATGCTGTTTGCAAGTCAAGTCTTTCACAAACGGGGTACCAAAAACGGAAAAACTATTAAAGGAAACCTCAGTAAGCAAGTAGGGGATTTAAAACCAAGTCGGTTTGCCTCTTTTCACCTTTGTGGGTAAGGTAGTTCATTACAACAAAGCGATTTCGCGCTTAAGAATAAACTCGTCAGGTAAATGCGCCTAGTGTAGCCGACCCGCGCGGCTCTGTGTAGGTTGCGGTACTAGACTGATTGCATCTGTACCGGCACCATTACTGCTTTACCGTTTTCAACGTTTGTCAATAGTACTCGCGACTATGTCTGGCGATTCTATGATCGTCTGGCAGCGTCTATCCAACCGTATCATTATATTCCTTGACTTCAGATAATGTGACGGTGACAGAAAGCGCCCTTTGACCTAGAGTGACCAAAGTGTCTTTCGTTTTCTACCTCAATGGATTATAAAAACTTATTCTAAATAAACTCATATTGGAAGCACAGTTAGCGAAGAGATCTGCTTTCAAATATCCTCGTCAGTCTATTAAAATTAGAGGAAACAAACAAGCAACGCAATGTGCTAATGAAAGCTAGATTGAGGTCTGCTGCTGTTTGAACAGGACTGGTAACTTTGATCCACAGTTGGGTCGACCCGCTGTAGCTAGGCTTCACAACCGATATTAAGCTGCCAGTGTCCGACATTGAGGAAATGCCTTGGGGTCAAGGCAATCAGATGGCTCCCACGAGGCTTTCTGCTTATACAATTCGGACTGGATCAGCATGATGGTGATCTTCTCAGCCATCTTCACTAGTCTCTTTCTGAGCGCCATAGGGGGACATAGCAGCACGGAGTAACAAACGTTGAACGCGTCTGTTATGCGGATTTTGTGTCCGCTTAGGAACAAATATTCTATGGTAGTACTGTTGACGCTTCTACGTGTGCTTCTTCGTAGCGACCTAGGGCAGTGTTCTGCTACCTGTTTTGACAAACATCTGATCCTCTATCCACTATAGCTTGCACTACAAATGCAAGGAAATTGAAACAGAATGCATACTTTGAATTGAAGCGTTACAAATGCAGCAGTCTGCGCGAGCGCACGCAGGTGGGCGCCTGGGTGGGTTTTGGCCATTGCGCTAAGAATCATCTATACATTAAGTTAAGAGCAGCATCCCATTTAGATGGAACTGAGAGAAATACGTCTATCTTTTGGTACAGTCAATGCGGTTCACATGCGTACTCGCATGGTTATGTACATTTTCATGAACGGAAAATGGTATGCGTTTTCTCGCAATGTTTTGAAGATGCGCCGTTTCTCAGCGTCAAGTTTCTCCGGTTTATAGATTCAGGCAACACGATAATGCAAGCAAGCAACTAAGTTTCGTTTGTGCTGCAATGGTATAAAGATTAACAAGTGGATGTATTGGCCGACTCATATGGTTTCCAGAAATGCTTCTCTCTAAAAAGCCGTCATTCCGTCGTCTCAGCAAAACATCTACAAATGCCAATTTTTCTTCGCTTTCGATCTCATTGGTGAAATACACTGACCGATGTCCACTGTTGAATTCAGCTACTAGAGAGGAAACATCTACCTTCGAATTAAAAAATGACCAATGTATCATCCATGTACCTGAGATATGAATCAAGCGATTAGGTGATTGGCACTAACGGTCCACGTACTGTAGCCAAGACGATTTAGTAGTTTTGACGTCTGCATTTGAATGTGCCGCAAGCCTTCCGTTTAAACACAAGATTATCGGTGGTGATTTCAATCTACCATCGATTGCATGGTCTGCAGGAACTGCTCCTCTGAAATTTCATAATCTTATATCGCTTGTATATCATAATGAATAGTTTGGTCAACAACACGTCTCCAAACCAACCATGAGAGAAACAGCATCCTTGACTCCTCATTTTCTTCGCAGGGCATACCAGCTATTACAAAGTATAGCTATGGATCACTTAATGAGACATTCCTCGGGAGCGATCCATCGGGAGGTCAAACGCTGTATAAGATATTAGCGACTATTGGGCCAACAGAACCACACCACACTGCAGCTATCGTTAATTCCAACTCCCGTCAACTGGAACAACACGTTTAAGGATATGGTCTCGTCTTACGATGAACCGGTGATGAATTCTTCCTCTCCGAAATCCATGCCCTACTCAAAAAGCAGCAGACGTGTTCTATGAATAACAACTGGATTCTTTGCATTGATTCATTAAGGAGCCTATAAAGTGTGCCCGTGCCCGCCTAAAGAAAACAAAAACCAGAAAAACACCGAACGCAAATGTTAGTATCACACTCCAGCTTCCCATAAGAACCGGTAAGAATTCAGATAAACCACAACAGGCGCAGATAAGCACTGCAAGCAGCAAAGAACATTCGAAGACCTCTCGGACATCAAAATGTATGCAATCTCAAATTAGAATAAATACAAAGCTTACGAAGGCCCAAATAAAACAACGGAACAGCCCAAACAGTTTCGTGTCAAGAGGTTTCGTTCGCCGTAATCTCCATCATCAATATTTAATCATTATGCCGGATTGCACATACCTCTTGATTCCCCGGTGAAATTTGTGAGCTTCAGCCGCCTATGTTGCCGAATCAATGGTTGAAGCAACCGCAAGCCGAGCATCCAGCGCTTGTCACCACCATCACACATTGCTGAAAGTGTTATAGCGACAATTAGTGAGAATACACTATTAGCTAAAAAATCCGCCGGCTCCAAGTCCCCGCGTGTCTGTCCTCGACATGACCCGAGGACCTGAGTGGAATTCCTCCCCTTGTTGGATAAAAAGCCGTGGGAGGCGACTTGCCTCATTGCCTCTTACTAATGCTGCCAACCTTTGTACGACTCTCGGTTATTTGAACAGTGCAGTATATCCTAACAGCACGGGAGAGATCTTCCGTTGTAACCCCCGCGGCTATAAGAATAGGAAACGATTGCACGTGAAATAAAAAACTAAACCGCCTGCCAGCAACTCACACCACCTGTAATTATCTAGGAATTCCTGGAAAGGAATAGATAGAAAGATGAATTACTTTATTTTGCTTGAATTAAGGAACAAACGTCCATCAACGATATCACATACTAACCGGTTTTTTGTCAGGGCAGGATTGCTTGTGCGACATGCACAGACAGCTACTCTCTTATTAAAACACACAACAATACGGCATGCAGCATTAAGACAATAGGCAAACAGTGTTGTATTGTGCCCTGTTCTGATGACAAATGACTTAAATGACATTCGATCAGAGTAGCCGCCTGCAAACGCAGACTCACTCCTCACAGCTGAGAAGTAATAATAGGTATAGGGGAGAACCAACTGTGTATCCTTGGGTTAGTCGTCCAGACCTATAGCTGACAGACCATCAGGCTGGTGCGTATAGGGGTACGGGGGGTCATCTAAAAAACCGGAATAGCGATGTACACCTAGTGGAGAGTATATTACAGGGAAGTGTACTTGGTCCACTTCTTTTTCTCCTCTACTTCAACGGTGGTATTTCATAGAATAAGACATGGTGCTACTTTTCTGTTTGCTGATGACATTAAAATCGTCTACTCACAAGAACGTGCAGATACCCGCGCAGCCTTGTGCCACATTCAGGAAGATCTATCGGCACTTGAATCCTGGAGCAAACTGTGGCAGATGTCCTTTTCCGTGGACAAGTGTAATATTCTGTCGTACAAATGCGAAGTTCCACCAGATAGTCTATTATTACAAGGCACGTTTATATCACAGTGCAAAGTGATTCGCGACTTGGGTGTGCGGTATTCCACTACCTTCAACTTTTCGGAACATTGTGACTTCCAAGTTTCGAAAGCCATGAAGACTATTGGCTATATCTGTCATAAATTTCAACTCACAGAATCTCGTATCTGGCTTTACAAAACATATGTGTTACCTGGCATGGAATACTGCTCACTAATACAGTCGAATCTGCGGAAATCTGACCAGCATGCTCTTGAGAGGGTACAGCGACGCTTTACAAAGAAGCTGTGCGGATATTCCTCCAAGATGACCTACAGAGAGCGCAGTGAAAAACTTGGACTTGACCCAATTTGGCTACGGATAATGAAGATGAACTTGTGTTTCCTGTACAGAATAATTCACCATCACATGCACAATTATGCTAACTGTGTCCATATGTCCGTTAACACTAGATACGAGCTACGAAATAAGGAGACAACGGTCATGATTCCAAAGTTCAATACGCGAATTAGGGAGCGTTTCTTCTTAATACACTGCTCAAAGCTTTGGAACAAACTTCCAAGAGCTATCAGAACTTGTTGCACATTGCGTTTGTTTAAGCTTTCGATAAAAGATTATTTAACCGTTCAAAATGTGATAATAATGTTTCGAACAGCACAGTCCTTAGATAACGCTTTTGAGAACGGAGTTAATGGTGCCTGAAAATGCATGTGGTCAAGTGCACAAGTGGTTATATTTTGTTGGCCCGCAGCACTTTATTCTCTTTTTTTCTCGTGTGCGATCAACTCTCATGTGACTGCTAAAAACTTGTCAGACGATAGAACAAGAGGAATGTAAATATTTTGGACCGCTTCGCGCTACACAAATTTTCATTTTGTGCTCACATTTTTTAAAATTTATTATACCATGATATGAAACTGCTGTACCATTATTTGATCCGTCCCTTCTGGGAACGGCTTCTCGCATGCGCCGAGCCGATAACACAATTTATATTGTTTAATTTTAATTTATTTACTAGTTTCGGCGGCAAAGAAAGACAATCAGCTGGAAATGGGTCCTGTGACCCCCATCGCCAAACCATCTGTTATTGTCTGCAATAACTAACCCGACAAATAGGAACATCTGCCTGACTGACAAGAGAATTTGCGCAAAATTAGTTAGTTTTTCGAATGGTGCAATGCCAGGAAAAACCCGAGACATTCAAACTTAAGCGCGATGCGCGAAACAATGTATTCACAAAGGAAAATATGATACAGACTACTAACGGCAACAGACATGTATGGTGAAAGAGCGTATCTATTCTACGTCCAAAGCATCATGAAGATCATGAGTTTGCAGGCGAGTTTAAAAACCGTACTACGAGTTTACCGAAATATCAACACTTGGCGTATAATGAGTGGTGTGTATAAAGTTTCCTTACTTCTCACACGTGGCGAGGGGTCCCATCAAGCCATATACCACGAGCCCGTTCGCGTCACAGAATTGGAAGAACGAGTAACAATGTCAGTAACCTGAACAAAGATGCACTATAATGGCTTGTGCAGCCTATTGGGAAGGTTCACAATAGTCCCCTGGAGAGACGAGTCCCACAGCAAGTTTACAAACCGGATCAGTGTTACCCGAAGTATCGCTTATCAAATTCGCGATGACCTAAAACTCCATCCAGACACAGAGGGCGGGTCATCTTATCCGATTTTCTCTGATCTGTGCCCGTCTATCAATCCTATTTTCTACGCATCTACTTAGCGTTGACGGATTTTGGTACTTTTTTCCTTAGAGATAAACGTTATTTATAGGTGCCATCCACTATCTGTAGAGATGTGTGACACGATGACTCCCACAGACTGTAAGAACCTAAATGATGAGCCAGTGAACCTCACGCATTTGCCAGTAATAATATAGTGTCGGCTGTTTAAAATCGCAATTTCGTAAATTCG
>OX104063.1:93668409-93724555 GCA_944474145.2 Dicrocoelium dendriticum
GAAACTGCTGTACCATTATTTGATCCGTCCCTTCTGGGAACGGCTTCTCGCATCGTCGAGCCATATACAATTTATTTGTTTAATTTATTTATTTACTAGTTTCGCCAAGAAAACATCAGCTGGAATGGGTCCTAGTGACCCCATCGCCAAACCATCTGTTTGTCTGCAGTAACTACCGTCAAATAGGAACTGCCTACTGAAAGTGAATCGCAAAATTAGTTTTTCTATGGTGCATGCTGGAATACCGAGATCAAAATTATGCGCGACAACATATTCACAAAGGAAATTGACAGTCTCCAACAACAGAATGTTGGTGAAGAGCGATTCTACGTCCAATGCAATCATGAGTTTGCTGTCGAGGTTTAAATCCGCTACGAGTTTAACGAATTCAAACTTGGCGTTTAATGAGTGGGTGTAAAGTTCTTCTCATACTGGCTTCAACATTTCCACGAGCCACTTCGCCACAGAATGGAAGACGGAGTACATGTCAGTTACCGATCATAGAGGCACTTATGGCTTGTGCACCTTTGAAGGTTCACCTAGTCTGGAGAGACGAGTCCACAGCAGTTAACCGATCAGGTAACGAGTCGCTTATCAAATTCGCTTGTCTTAACTCCTTCAACAACATGGTGATCTTGATCCTGTCCTGTGCGGTCTTATCCGTTTTTCGCATCTTCTAGCGTTGACGGATTTTGGTACTTTTCTTAGAGTAAACGTTATTTAGCAATCCACTTTCGTATGAGATGTGACTATGACTCACACAGTTAGACCTAAATGTACCAGTGAACCTCACGCATTTGCCATGTATACGGCTGTTATACGCTAGTTCGTCTAGGGAGAAATATCGCTTCATTTGAAAAACGTGGATACAAACCTAGTGTTGAAAGACTAGGTGTCCAGTTCAAAAGATGGGCCCCTCACATTTTGTGCCATTCTCGTGGGAAAATGTTTCGTGACTGGACAGAAGGCAAGCGCGAAGGCCTGTCATTTGCAATTCCCATGGTTTGACGAAAACTCTCGAGCACCATAATGGACTGCAATTTTTGACAGGCTAATACACAGGTATTGACAAAAATATCAGCATGAAATCTCCTCTTCCTGTAGTTCCCCTGCGATTCGACCCATTCCACACTCTGAATGGTTTCCAGTTCTAAGAGTTGAAGGTTTTGTTTCATCAGATGATGAAGTCACTTAGGCTTAAGATAAAGCCAAGTTACATGAACCTGCTTCAACTTATTAAAACTCTGCAACTGATGCTATGCGTTCGTCGGCCACAAGAACTGAATAAATAAGTGCATGAGTTGGAGTTCACCAACACATCGACTGAGTGATTTGCTTACAAGCTAAGTGAAAACTATTTTCTACTCCGTACAGCAAATTTTTTTCGGAAAGTTGGTAAGCATTTTTTGGCTTTAATTTCAGAAGACAAGGGCTTTGTTCGTGCCATGACATTCCACGTCTCTGATTGTAATTGGAGATTGCCTCGAACGATACATCAACGTAGAGCTCAATGGTAAAAACTGCAAAACATAGCCTCAGGTGTGTTCTATTGCGCAATGGCAGTGCCGGCAGGCTAATTCGTGCATTTGTGGGAATAACAGAATGATGTAAAGAGAGTTATAACCACGTCAAATTTCATGCATACAACTGGATCTTTTGTGTCGACCTGAAGATGGCAGGATTCCTCCTCGATCAGCGAACGGGATGCACAAAGTTCCCATGGTGTCTTTGGATGCGTAACATAGTGGAGTTTATGAGAGCCAGTGGACACAGTAGGAGCGGTTAACACGCGAAACTCTGGGGGTTGGCATATAAAACACTGGGAAGAATGTACTTGTCAGTAGAGAGCAGATCCTACTTTTTTCCCAGTATTTTAAACGGTTCTATGTAACAATGTAAGATCTTTGTATACGGATGAGTACATAGTTTTTGCTTTTCCT
This sequence comes from Dicrocoelium dendriticum, assembly GCA_944474145.2. Taxonomy (NCBI): domain Eukaryota; kingdom Metazoa; phylum Platyhelminthes; class Trematoda; order Plagiorchiida; family Dicrocoeliidae; genus Dicrocoelium; species Dicrocoelium dendriticum. The sequence continues at coordinate 93,670,350 of OX104063.1, forward strand.
TTTTTATATCTTTGTTAAAGATTAAAGCTGGTGTTTTCACTAACCCTCAATTTCGAGCTGTGGTGCGTGATGAAGAATTTCTCTCAGATGAATGTGTGGTAGTAATTTGTAACCATAGTACAAAACGTTCTTGGGAACAAAACAGCTAGATAACTCTGAGCAGCAGATTAACGGAAGGTTGTTAGCCTTTCGCGATCTTGCATGTAACATGCGCTTCAACCTGCATTTCTTCCATGATCATCTTGATCAATTTCCCCGTAAATCTTGTTGCAGTAAGTAACCAGCAAGGGGAACCTTTTCACCAAGCTTTCATGACGATGGAAAATCGTCAGGGACTTTGTGACAAACGCATGACGACTATTGTTGGGGTAGAAAAGCTGCATGCCCCTAGAAAATACCACAGCACAAGAGTTGTAAACGCAAAATCTTGTATTATTATTACCTGTTTTCATCTAGCTGTGGGTTTTGTCCTGCCCAATATATAAGTTGTGCTGTGGATAGACATCTGCATCGATGTAACTGGTTACGACACATCAAGTCATAAATCATCATTGTGAACGCTTCAGTCTTTTGCAAAAGTCGTCATGATCGATTTTCAGCAGTCTGTAGCTTATGGAGAAAAACCAATGTGAACTTTAACTTCGGTATAGTCAAGTTATATAGGAACAAATATGTTCTCGTCCTGTGTTATCAGTCGATATCGCCTGTCACCCAGCTAGCAACGAAGTGGCTAATGGCAATCACATCTACAGTACCAAAGTGATGGGCAAGTGGAGTGCATCACCCCTATAGTGAACTGAGGATGCGGTTTAAATCAGACAGCGAAACCATCATCTCGTACCACTTGTAGTCTACCTTTCTGTGTATTGTTGCGGTTCCACGTTTCAGCAACGTTACCAAGCTGTACAACCGCTCCAGTGTTCAGACACTAAGGCTGCACTCGACGCAACTCCCTATCGTAGTATATCCGCGTGCTATAAACACTTCAATATAGAGTATAAGATGGCTCTTTGAAACCGGCCGCTTGAAATGTTTTCAAAACCGCTTCATGGGAACTGCACGTGCAAGTTGCTGCGTGTGGCCAATGGGTTCAATTGCGTGCTGTGCTCCGGCCACTCACAACCTCCCACTAACGGTAATTTAGCGATTGGCATCTGTACCTTTGTCACATGATGGGTGTGGGATTGCAACTCGTGTGAACTGTTGTGGAACTGGCCAATTCAGAACTAGATGTAAGTGCTGTTCCCGGGGCAGCCGTAAAGACATCTTGCAGCGTTGACTATTCGCAAAACCTTCATGTCTCTAAATTCATATTTCCACTTATATGCCCCACTAGTGATTCTGCTTGGTTACTCTTGTCTTTTGGTACTGAGCGAACACTTATAGGTTGTATATATCACTCATCCGGGGTCAGCCGTAGTCATGAGAACCAGTTGGTTGACCTCTTTAATTACATTGTCGGAATTTAATTCCTTCTCAAGTTCTCAGCATACCGCTGAACTTAACAATATCCAAAGGCATTGAGAGATTGGCTGACATGTGGCAGATGACGTTTGCAACATCGAATTGTAATATTCTGGTGCATAGATGCCAAGTAGATGCAGAATTTTTCAGGCTTCATGAGGAAGTTATTCCCATCAGCCATTCTGTCCGCGAGTTAGATTTTAGATACTCTAGTTCGTTAGATTTTAACGAACACAAATCGTGTCATAAAAAGCCTAAGCAATCGGTCGCGCTCATATGCCACCCCATAACTTTGTATGAAACCAGACTAACTGCTTTCAAAGTCAGTATTAGACCTTTGTTTGAATACTGTGGTGTTAGGTTCAGCAGCCCGAGAAAGTGTGAGTTGCGAGTCATTGAGACGTTCAACTCGCTTTCACGAACCGTATATTTGCTTATTAAACCGCTCTTACATATAGAGATAGCTGTAAGGAGATGAATTTTGAACCTCTATGTTTAGGAAGAAGCATGTATATCTGTACTTCCTCCGCAAACTCGAATGTCGGGAAGCATATATTGGAACCCAACAATTGCACTTCCTGGAAAATACCAGTTATGAACTGCGAAATACTGAATGTATAGTCTCTTCAGCTGATTTCAGGACCAGCCTATGGAGAAATTTCTACCTTCTTAGGTATGGCACCTTATGGAATAAGCTACCGAAAGAGATTAGCTATATTAAATGCTTTGACATGTTCAACAAAATGATAATGATTTTCTATCAACTGACAGAGTGAAATGCATTTTAGGAAACCAACTTCATGATGGAAAGCTGTATGAAGAATGATCAGATCATGCATGCTACCGGAGAACATCGACTGGAAATATGTTCAACGAGTGCATCAGCGCAAACTTGATCGTCCATGTTGAGTTGTTACGAAAGCTTCACACGCTATTCTTTAACACAAACTTTTATGCAGTTTTACTCCACTCATAATTAATGCTTACCAACTGTCTTCTGATCTAATACCGAGAGCAAAATTATTTACTGGACGGGGCCAGAAACGATCTTTGTAATCCCCCTCACACTGACTAAAGCTTAATATTTGTTCTGCGATTCTCTTCGCTACATTTGTTCTGTAATGCCATCCGTTTCCCCTTCTTTTCCGGAGTTAACAGTTAAGAAACTCTTACCGACTTTCAGTGATTGGCCATATCGGATTCCCTACGGTAAGAACACCTGCTACTAATACAGACTCCGAAAATACATTTTAGTACCTTTTTGCCTATAGATAATTCACACAGGTATCTGTTTTCGGCTGTCACACCGCAAATTCGATCGTAGGATCTGTTTGTACCATCATGCACTGTTGCAAAAGATGTTATCTGTTTATTATTGGGCTTAATGTGATTCTACTTGTTGTATTCCATTTTTCTTATTTTACGTTCTTCCTTATTTCACTGTTGGCCACGACTCGGCTGATCTCCTGACGTTACGGATTGAAGCTTCCAAACTATAAAAGACTATACCCCTACAAGGTGTACTGACGCCGACTGACTGGCGTATACAAAAGTGCACAGTTGTATGATCCGCATGACGGAGCGGTCTGAGACTTCATCCTCTATAATATCTACATAAAAGCAGCCCTAAAGAGAACAGAAATTAAGCAGCACATGGCTTATATGCTAAATTGCCACACCGGTATAGCGCCAGGGAGGGCATGGAAGTGCGCGTGAAACCTTTCGTGGCAATACCCTGCATGTAAGCAGGTCCCCTGGGGACGATTCCAAGGATGACCGCATTACCTTAACTGAACATTTGTTTAAATCTGTATTTGTTATTGTTACCAGCTTTTCGATTTCTTTAACACCTTACACATGCCAATTACTTAATATCCGTTTTGGATCCAGTGTATAAAGCGTGAACAAGTACTTATGTGGTGTGACCCTACTGTACACATTAACCAGACCACATAAGTTGGGCTGTGTCTCGCATCGCCGAGGAATATGCCATTCCTTTAATTATTTATTTGTAGTGCCCCTAGATATTGTCTACCGCTGGTGAACTAATACACGCTTTAAAAAGAGCATAATGTAGTTGCTCAGTTCTTCACCGAGCTTGGCAATTTGGTTGCAGGCGTATGGTCACCAATCGAGGTGACGTTATCAGTGCAGAGTTGAATGTAGCTTGGTCGCGAAGGCCCGTACCAGACAATTCGAGGTCAGCGAACGGCAGCTACCGAATCGTCAACCCGAGCTACCCGAGCTTCCAAAGAGAATAGTTGTTGGAGCTACAACTCGAATGATCACAATGCAGCTACTTTGAACACCGTGGTCATCGCACCGATAAGCAACAAATTAGTTGCATTCAGTAAAGGATCCAAGGTAGAATAAGTCGTCTGTCTATAAAATGCGAACTTTGACTGATATTCGTTCTTTGCATCGATTGAGCATACTTCTAAGCTGGGGCTTGAAAACAGCGGTTCCCCAAAATCAGGTTCTTCGGCTACCGTTTCATTTTCGCCATCTTGTTAACATGTTTTAGATTACCTTACAGGGTCCTTAAAGTGGTGCCGCAGACGTCGCTGCGTGTAGTTGCTTTATTCTGGAACGTTATTAACCCGCATATCACCACCGGACTACCCGAGTAGCCAACCGTTGTGTCGCCCCATCTGCTCAACCCTCGAAGAAATGAGAACACCAAAAAGCAGCTAGGATCAAGGGTTGTTTTATTTGACAGCATAGCGGAATAAATAGGTTGAAGGCAGCTACTAAACATAACAACAACGGAGATGCAAATTAATAGCGGTTAACATAACTCAAAACGGTTCAAGTTCAGGGTTCAACTTGCTGTTGACCCCACACAGATTTGCGTTTGACCCCAGCTTGAGTTCAATCTCCAAATGTAGATCGATCCAATCTTAGGCCACAGTTCTCGGCTTGAATGCTGGCTGGAAACTGGTTCCCTGTCACTCCAGCCGCTCGAGGATGCAGCAGACCGATCACTTCCAAAATGCCTGTTGCTGTACATGCCACGTGACGCAACCAAACAACCTCCACTTGCATTAAATCGTGCACTTCGTACTGGCATGTTTCCAGCTAGTCAACAGGACAAACCTTCGAGTATGATACCATACTTCATTGTCAATGTTTATAGTTTTGTCTACCACTATCAAAAGAAGTTAGACGTTTGATTAATTTCTTCTTTCGTTGAACAATCCCTAATGGTCCTAGGCATCATTCCGGAACAATTTTACTGACTTACTTGAACTGCCCCATCCTTCTACCGTTGCCGAAGATTGTCGAGCAAGCCTCCCCACAAGGCTTCACGACTTGCCCGAAGAGCGAACTGGACCCGGAATACCAATGTCATGACTTAGAAATCTGGGAGTATTGCACCAGCTCATTATCTTGGTGGTCTCATTGGTAGCGGAAAGTCATTGTCTCTGAAAATGAATCACAGTCTCTCCCCAACATTAACCCCTCATCTGCATTATATTGACTACATTGATTGGCATTATACTTGACAACTTCTTACTGACTTTCCCAGTGGCTTGTTTACTATACTCTGGTTGGCTTCCGTCTTGCAGTTTTCAACACCGGTGTGGGTGAAAGATGTCCACGGGGCCTGCACCACAGTGGGTAGTCTGAGCCACGTCGCCCCGAATCGAATTCTCGCTTGGGATGCAAATAATAACTATGAGCCTGAGGCCCCCCATACGCCAGTGTGCGCATGCAAGTGTTGAATGTACTGAGAGACAACTCAGCTGTGGTATTGCCTCCCAGTCTCGAAGTGAGCTATTTAGGTCAAACGCAGCTTACAAATGGGATAGCAAGAAGTCCAAACGACCCGTATTGGAACGAAAAATTAGGACACGAATCCCCCACAACCGAGAAAGCGTAGGGATCAGTACTACACTAATGCTTGCATATCTAACTTTGTCCTCAGTGTACTCAACGTAGTCTTTCTAGTAAAGCAACGAATTGCCACACTTGCTTGTTTGGGGGCTTATTAACGGCAACGGGTCTAAATGTTCCGTGATGTATCTAGGCAACGGGTGTCAAGAGAATGACCATGATGTGGCTAGTGCTCGAGGCGGTCGAGGATTGGATGAACGCACACACACATACATGTGTACCAGTCTTGCTAAAGCTTAATAATTAGTTCGACAGTTACTTCACGAGGGCCTACTTTGATTCAGATGTTTCACGCTTTTCTGCCCCATCGTCCAATAATGCGGACGTGACGCGACGGTTGTGACCACAGTGATGTTCGCACAGGCGAAGGACCAAGGTGTTTTGTGACAGCCCTCTTGCGTCGTAGTCATAGATCATGGAGCATTCGTATGACGGCTGTTTAGACTATGTGTATTCCACTCAGCATATCTATTTGCACGCTGTACATCGCAGCACCCGGGTCATCAGCGAACCTCTGTAACCATGCACATGAGTTTGCGCGCGTCGGTTGTGACACGGGCCGTGTGTACGCAAACAGTGCGCGCTCCTGTACCGTGCCACTCGAGTGTGTGGGCGCGGTTGTGCGTGGATCTGAAGCATCGGCGTACTGCCAATCGCAAAACAGCGGCCTGGAGCGCTTAACCTGTAAGGGCGACACTCGTCATGAGGCCATATATATAGGTAGTTATTCACCAGCAGTAAGTTTGCAACTGGTTCAAACCATCGAAGTGCCCATATAATCACCAGTCTGGAATCTCCTTACTGATATCATCATGTTTGTATTCACTTCGAGTCTTGGCAGATGTGCATTTGCCCTCCTCCTGTTTGAATTGATTGACCAATCATACCCAGCTGTGATTCGAGTCTCCAGTGAAAATCAGGAACTGATTCCTCTTCGCCGAGTCAAACGTTACCACTATTACCCAACCCCACATCAGATTTATTTGGAAGAGAGGAGAGCATTGCGAAATCCTCCAAAGAGTTCTGAAGAATACACGCCAACCGATCCGAAAACAGTCTCGAGAAGAAGGTTGGGCAGTATTTCGGGAGATTGTGATTACCAGTGCAACCTCAAATGCGTCAGAGGCTGTGTCCCCTCCTGCTATTCATTATGTTGGACACCTCAGAAACCACCGAAGAACGAACAAGCCACGATAAAAGGTGCTTCGAAACGGATGTAAATGCTGTTAGATTATACATATCAAGTGAATTATGTTCCATTGTACAATGTTGTCATGAATATATGTTATTGCTATTTAGTCAATGTTGGTACTCGTTGCAATCACATCTTCAGGCGAGTGATTGTAGGTAACCTCGTAGCAGTGTGATCGTGAGCGCGCAGACAGTAGGCCAATTAGTTGAATGATCACCTGAAGTGGCCCATCCCATGTCGTTGTGAAAATTCAAACAGATACTTCCATTGTAGATTTGCGCGATGAACTTCCATCTCACATTTGCGGTCACAGTAATTATGTGAGGTTTAAATGAGAACTATTTGAAATGAAGGTGTTTCAGTGTTGCTTCTTCCAAAACTGACAATTTCAGTGACGTTGCAATTGTTGGGAGGCACAACACCGAAACACCCCCGTTTCAGATACGGTTCTTGTGATCGGAATGACCGTGGTCAACTTCAAAGTGAACGGAAGTCATAATAGATATTACATGTCGCAATCCAACCGTACGATGGGTACTTCAAATCCAAATTGAAAAACCAATTGCTTTCGCGTTTCTGAGGCTTGCCCTGCCATTACGATATCATATAATCCCAAGGCTCTACCGCACTTACTGACTAAAGACATATTTGGGACATGACAGTAGTGCTATAAACGCATTCTTTATCCGCTCTATCCCATCCCTATTGTGTAGACGGAAAGCATGCAACGTGCTACCGCACTGTGCTCAGTGAATGTAAAAGTTACAACACCTGCAACCAGTAGGGGGCGGAATGAGATGTTTACTAACATGTGATTTTGTCACTCCACTTATCAACAAATTTCCACAAATCTGCTAAACTGACATCTGGATAAGCTGAAAGTACCAAGCAGAAAAGCAGTGTAGAGGCGATCTTTAGATATGCCGCTTCCTACTTAATCCTGGACGATTCACCGCTGGAAAGATACCAATTGGCGTGCATTTTCTGCTTTCCCATCTACTGCTTTGAAAGGTCAACTCATGCCTGCACATCGCGGGAACATCACCTGGGCGTAGTAAAATCGCGCTGCCCACTTAGTGACGTCAGCGTTTGTGGAGTAAGCAACAATAACAACGTGAATGGTAACACTGAGGGCACCGCGAAGTTTTACCCACCTAAATGCAGTCGGTTCCCTGACCAATATGCTGGGGTTTCGCACCATCGAAAATGAAGTCCACTAAAGCCCACAGCTGTTCGGTAAGATGATATCGGATTACTTCCTTTGGTAATGTGCCATCGAGATGCGTCACTGTGCAACCAAATTTTGACTTATTTTAAGAAGCAAGAATTTTGGGCCAGACCATTCTGATCAGAGTGTGGAACACATTAAAGCCCTGCTTAGGAGTAAAACCCGTGAGAATGGTCCTCAGTGTTGCTGCCGATGCTTTCAATGGAACGCTTGTGACCGAGCATTTGCGGGTACAAGTATAATCTTCTGTTCAGTAACCAATTGCCTTTCAATACAATACAGTTGCAGTAGTTGATGCGGCCATGGTTTGCTGCTGCTCGATTGGTATGATGGTATAGCATGTCGATTTCAGCCAATCACCATGCTTATACAGGTTTTGAGGAGGTCTTCCATTTTGTGACCATGTTTAAAACGGCACTTACCACAAGGGTAACACTGAAAAAGAATAGTTTGTTCAATGCATCTTCGCGGTCTAATGCATACAGCATCACTGATGTAGATGAGGTACCGGTTAGTGAGTAGACCAGTTTGGCTGTGTGTTTGTTTGGATTCACACATCTAACACATCCTTCACTGCCATGCAGGTTTCTGCCAGTGCAGAGTACAGTGGTTGCCTGTCCAGGTCAGGAGTTCCATTGCCCGTGCCGTGAGTCTACCCCGTAGCAAGGTGGCTGAACTATGCGGATTGTAATCTAAGTACGATGAACCAAATATGATGAAGAATGTTGTGTCTGGAAGCACTGAACTAAGATTCCAGGGCTGCATTTCCCACCGGCCTACGAACCTCCAAGTCAGTATTGATAACTTCATTAAAGGAAATGCAGTCGGTAATTTATCCGTACAACGGGGCTTATTGAAGTTATGCAGTGACCAGCACAATTAAACTGAGGACTACCAGATAATGTTGAGGGTTTGGTCAGTGAGATTCATGTTTTAGGTGGTTTACTTGACAATAATCTCACCAACATTAAACCTAAAGAGTGAAAAGAAATCAAGTCTTCTAAATGGTATCGGCATGGTGAGTTCCTCTTCGCCATATATTGATTAATAACAAGTGGATCATAATACTTAGGCGCATTTCCGGTTTCCCGTAACGCGTTGCGCAAACGAGCTGAGGAATTAGATTGAACAAAGGGACAATGATTTTATAGGGGTCAAAAGCCACAGCTTAACAAGCCCAGTAGGATGGTTACGATGAGCATACAAACCACAGTAAAAGTATCACCAAGCGCAAGTTCACACTGGTGGACTCACCGATGTATAAGAATCGAAAACTGTAACTCCGCTGTAAGTCCATTCGGAATGGCGATAAATGAAAGCTTGATAAAAAATCGTGCCACCTCCGGGAGAGCACAAATAAGAGGCGAAAACGTTGGTATGGATTCTGGGAGTTAACTTTCAGTGACATCTCTCACAGACACTTGTGGTTAGCCACACGGGCAATGAGACATGTGTGATGGTGCAGCGAAATAAGTGCATGGTAATAGCTTTGAACACCACCAACGTGAGCGCACAGATGACAGATTCCGATCAATAAATAGATACGTAACTTCTTATTCTCGGCTACACCAGACACGCCATTAATGGCATGATCATAGTAATAGTACAACAGTTGGTCAAGAAATGTAAAATAGTATAACAGCATTTCCATGTATTTGGATCCACAAATGTAGGTAGGTGTGTGGTTTGTATTTGTAAATGCGTTGACGTTTTTTGAAGAAGTTCAATCGCATCGCTGGTGTCTGAAGAAATATTTGAAGTCTGTGGATTTCATATGCTTATCAGCCTAAGCTTAGGCTGTGACTTTTTAGTGGCGAGTCACATCCGCCACGTCACACTTTTGTTAAGCAGACATTTACGACCTTTTATAGGGAGAAAGCTTGCCAACCGAAAACCCACTACGTCCTGGAACACTGCCGCCAAACTATTTGCTGGAACGAATTAAACCCGAACCACCCAGCCGACAACACGGGGAAATTGTTCGGCTAGCCAGCAATCTACGCTTTGCAAAAGCATTCGAAGAGAAATTCCGAAAGCATTCCAGACGACTGTACGGTTTATGCAGCTTCAGTTGGTGGCCTCTCAGATTACTATGAAGGCTGAGCCATGGCTAATCGCGGAACGAGTGGTTGGGATCTCTTAAAATTTGGTAAGTCAAAATAAGGTCCCCTTCAATCGCGGGTATTGTCTGCTGAAGTCCCTGAGCACCCAAACACTTCGTTCACATTGCAAAGGAAAAAGCCTTGGACATTCTTGCTTTCTCGGCATTGCAGTACTTCTAAGACCGTGAGATCCCTTCTGAGCCTTGATTACCAGACCTGTATTACCTACTCCACGTGTGGACGTACGTATGCGCCGAGAAGTTGTTGAAAATTTGACGGGTCGAATCATTCGAACGCACGCTACAAGACGCCGACATGTTAGATGCCCCTTCTTGACTCTTGTTCAGTCTTTTTCGAAGATCCAACTTCGGCTTGAACCCGAATGTCCAGCTGCTTTTCGCCGGCAAAAATTTGAAGCTCCTCGTTGCCCAGTAATAGTACGTCAGGTGGTTTCGTAAGTGAAGTATTCTATATATTTCGCATTAAACCGAATAAGATTCTGGATTGACCACGCATCCACCTTATCCAGATCGAGTTGTTGTACAGTGATATCATCCGGTGTATTGATCGCCCTTCACACATTGATGTCAAAATAGTGAAGGCATTGTTTCACCTAGAAGTTTGGGTCAGGAGCATAAACCAAAGTAGGGAATGGAAAAGCGACATGTTTGAGCGGACAAACGTCTGCGACGATTACTGTTGGTGCACGTGGCATGAAACGGTGGTACGACGGAACAATGCTTCATTAGGAATAAACTGCTAACGCTTGACAACTCCCGTAGGATGGATTGTGTGAGCTGCCTGATAAGAAATCTGTCAACGGGGTAAACCGTGGATCCACCATGATATTCACGTTAACATTCAGATATCTACACCTACAGTGGGAGCCTATGGTGCGCTGAAGCTAGTGGTGGCTAGATCCTGACAGATAGTCTACCCACTGCTACTACTGTTGTGCCATAGGCTCTTGTTCCGGACGCCGAAGCTGATGCTGGCTAAATGTTCTGCTGGGTGGGCAACGCCACCTCCGCACCACGTGATCATGGGGGCGGATTTGCAAAAGCCCATCGCCTCAATGGCCAGCTGGTGGGTGAACCAACGAACATCAGCGCGCAACTGATGACTGTTCGGATGAGGTACGTTTGCCACTTTTATCATGTCGTGTTCAACTATTGTGCTTTGTTTTTGCCCTCGATTCGCTTATCCTACTCGCACTTCTTTATCGCACTCGTTGGCTAATCATGTGCTCTTGCATTTGATTGGTTGCAATTTGAACCTCTATCAATTTAACGGAACTGCACATGTGTGCAGACAGTTTTCTCCATACATACTTTCCCATGCAGCTCTGGTCTGGTGCTTTTTCGGGGTACAACAAATTGGCGTCGTTTGTTACCGATGTCTTTGCATGCCACTGCCCCTTCCCCTTTTTACACTGACTCTGCGGTTACCCCAAATGCAGAGGGCTGGAAAGACTGGAAAATTAGCTTTTTATATTATATTTCTGTGCTACCAGTTCTCAATCCATCCGTGACGCTGAAAACGGAGGATACTTTGAAGCGTTTGCGCTTGCATCTCGGCTCAGATGGTCGACGCATATTTGATGCTCTAAATTTGCGGCAGAAACCCATGTTGACGGAGGCCTTATCGACCCTCGATAAACATTTGGATGTTCGAGTGAACACCTATAATTCTCGGTACAATTTTTCGCAGCTGAAACATGCATCTGGCGAATCAGTGGATGCATTCAGTTTCCGTTTTCTTTGTTCTGTTCGAAAGTGTGAGTACAACAGTTTTCCCAAGAAAAACGTGGAAGAAACCATACTAATACAACAACTGATTTCTGGTCTCACGGATTCTGAGATCAGAGAGAGTCACTTAATGGAGAACACAGAAAAGCTCACATGAGACAGAGCCTGTGACGTGACTCGCATCAAGGTCGCAGTCACGGAACAAAAAATTGTCCTCTCTAACACAGGAGCTACTGAAATTGCTCGTTTGGATTCTACACGTTCTGACGCGATCCTCAGTTAGAAATAAGTTATGTTTCTGGAAATGCTGAACATCGTGCAAAGGATAAGTCATGTCCTGCAAAGAGTGAAATCTGCCGGAATTGCCGCATGAATAGTTATTTTGCTCGGGTTTGTCGTTCCCGCGCCATTGCTTTAGTTTATTCTGCAAATGACTCCAGAGCTTCTCTGGTCACTACTGAACAATCTATATATGTTGTTAATGAATGGGAACTTCCACTTTCGTCTCCATCTCAAGAACCCAAATTGTCTTCGCCAGATATTCGTCGTGTGTTGTTTGAAGTTAGAAACAAAACCATTTATCTAGACATGGAACTAGATTTCGCGTCACCAATCACAGCTGTGCCATATTGTTTTTACAAACGCGATTTTGGTCAGCTAACTGTACATCCTTCCGCTTACACTGTCAGCAACTACTTCAACGGTGATGCCCACATACTCGGTTTTGTTACGGTTTCAATGTTTCTTATAAATAGCAGGAAGGTTATACTTGAAGTTTACATCTCTAAAACTGATAGTAAGCCCCCATTGGGACGTAGTGCAATGGTGTTATTGAACATATCACCATGCGTCAGTCGGATGACCATTGCAAGCGTCAACCTTCATTCGTTAGGTTCCAATTACCTAAATCTGTTTCTTCCGGATATTGCTAAAGTGCCAAAAGCAATGCACCGCATTCGGTTGAGCACGGATTACAAACAGTTCATCATTTCTCAACCTAGGCTTGTACCTCTGGTCAAGCGAGAGGTGTTGTCGCAAGCTTTGAAAATATGGTTACGGAAGACTTGTTCGAACCCATACCGTGTTCTGATGGGGTTCATCCACTAGTTACCGTTCAAAAAACAACATGTTTCCATTCATCATTGCACTGACCTTCGAGCGCTTAATCGACATCTACTTGTGGACAAGTTCCCTCTGCCTTCTATCGACGAGTTTTAATGGTTACGCTTTGAAAAGTCAAACTATTCTCAAAGCTGGATATTTGCAGTACATACTAAACATGCCAATGACTCCAGATTGCCGACTTTTAACTGCTTTCCTCACGCAAGGCGCTTCATATCAATACAAAATGCTACCAATGGGCCTAAGTACTGCCACAGCAGCTTGGCAGGAATTTCTTTCTCATTATCAGATCTCAAGGGATGTGTTATGTATGTGGATGATATCTGTATCTGGTAGTAATCATACCGAACATCAGGAAAACCCTCATAATGTGTTGCATAGACTGAATGAACTAAATCTCCACCTGAATACCAACAAATACCAGTTTGCTGCAAAAGAGGTTGAATTTATTGGTCATGTTATTTCTACCTTGGGTAACAAACCTAAATGCAAAAGACCAGAGCCATTCTCGATTGTCCAAATCCATGCAATGTTACACAGATGACACATTTGTTGGGTTTGTGTACTAATTACTTTTGATATTTACCGAATTTTGCGACTATTGCCGAGACGTTACGGAGGTCGATGCGCTAAAACCAGAAGTCTCGTTGGGCCAGTGAACAAGACAATGCTTACATGACAATACGAACGATGATTGAATCACTCCCACGGTAGCGTTCTTCAATGAGCACTGTTCAACGTTTGTTTCAACGGATGCTTCAGATGTTGGCTTGGGTGCACTTCTGTCCCAGCTGCACGATAGCGAGGAGAAACTGATTGCGTACGCATCGTCTACCTTATCTGATACTGAAAGAAACTATTTCCCCGGCGAGAAGGAGGCCCACGCATGCGTCTGGGCATGTGAAAAATGGCACTTTTACTTATTCGGACCTCGATTCACTTTGTACACCGAGCATTCTGTTCTTACAACACTACTAAGTCGTAATAACGAAGGCCAGAAGCCGGTACTCTTTAGTCTCTGGTACTCACGTTTATTGAACTATGCTTTTGAAATAAAATACGTGCCAGGGTTCTTTAACCAAGTTGCAGCTGCCCTGTCGAGACTCCCACTGTCCAACGAAGGGGAAAACGAGGACTTGGAGGAGATACGAATTATATCGCAGCTCTTAGACGGAACACCTACAATAAGATTTGTCCTGATTTGACAGCACCATGACAAAGACCATGTGCTAGCGAAGCTTTGGGAGTACATATCCACTTCATGACCTAGTCGTACCAAGATGCAACCTGAGTAACTTCCATACTATACCCTACGGCACGAGCTTTCTACTGTGAGCAACTGCCTTATTAGAGGCAAGCAGTTTATGGTCCCTGCAACCCTTATTCCTCTGGTCGTTGCATGTGGGCATGAAGGTCATCCAGGGATTGTGCGAACAAAAGCTCGGATGCAACAATACTCTTGGTGGCCGAAGTGTAATTCCAGCGTCGAGGAGGTTATTCGGGAATGTTACCCATCTCAACAATCCGATAAGAGTGCGAGCCCCCTGAATGCTTCAGTTTACCCTACCGTGTACCCAGTGAAACCAAGGGCAAAAATTGCCATCGATATTATGGGCCCGTTTGCTGTTGCACCCCCGCAGAAGCGAAACGTCCTAGTGGCTAAATGTTTCTACAGCAAGTGGCCAGAGGCTATTCTATGCAGGGACGTAACTACAGCCGTTATCATAATGTGGCTCCGTTTTTTGTTTGCAAGGTGCGATTTGCCAGAAGAAACAGTCGCTGATAAAGACCAACAGTTTCGAAGCAACGAGCATGCAGAATTCCTAAGGCACAATGTTGTCAGACACACGAGGACTGTACCTTATAATCCTGCAACGAATGGACTCGTCGAAAGACTTAACCGTAGTTTGAAAAAATCTCTACAAATCCTTTGCTTTCGGGGGAATCCTGAGATGATGCGTTGGTATCTGAAATGCAGGCATACAGAACTAATCCACATACTGCAACGGCAACGGGTATGTGGTGACGCTACGTGGATGACACCTGTTATCATGAAACGGGATAAGAAAGACGAGTTTCTAAACCGCTTAAACACTCTTGCTGAAACTATAAGCTTCGCTATGGAATTGGAATCTGGCAATGGAACATTGCCATTTTTTGACTGCTTGGTTCACAGGAATGTGGGTAGTCTACAAACAACCATATTTGTAAGCCGACGCACACAGATGGTGTATTGCACTATAATTCAGGTCAACCAAACATATGTATGCTGGAACCGCCTCATCTCTATTTCACCGAGCTCAGACCCTGTGCACAGAGGAAGAAGATAGGAAGGTAGCCCGGAAAGAAGCAAGGAACCAATTGCTTGGTAGTGGATATCCGAGGCGGTTAGTGAAACGTCAATTGCAGCGAATTTTAAATCCTCAACCACGGCGTACTACCGAGTGGATTGGGACGGTAGGTATTCCTTACAAAGATGGAACTTCGGAGGCCATCCGGAGGGTCTTAAATAAAGAATACATAAGGGTCCTTTTCCAGGAAGGATAGACATGCCGCTCTACACTAGTGCACTTGAAAAACCCACTTCCTGCAGATAGGACAACCAATTGCGTCCACAAAATTAGTTGCAAAGGCTGCGCCCACATATACATCGGCCAAACAGCGAGAGAGCAACGCACAAGGATAGCGGAACACAAGTGACGCATAACACGGCCACCGAGAAACTAAGGAGTTCGGCAGTAGCGATGCACGAGATAGATATAGAGCATGGGATCGACTTGGATAACGTTAAAATCGTTAGAAAGGGGTTGCGATCAACTCCCCAGAGGCGGACTGCTGAGGCAGTGGAGATTAGCAAGGTGAACAACTGCGTGAACAGAATGGACGGGGCAGAGATTTCAAGCGTGTGACGAGCTGTGTTAACCCGACCAGTCTGAGCAGCGCCGGCGGACAGATCCAGGGCAGATAATGAACATCACACCATCCCCGCACCCATTGTTAGCAGGGCTTACGTGTATGACCTTGGAACGTTCCATGCACTATTTGGAGTGATGCGTTGACTTGTAACGCGATTGACCTATTGCCTACATCCCATTCGTCGCGATTATCATCCCAGTTCGCTATAAGTGTTATACCAATCCTCGACTGGTTCACTCGGCCTGAGGAAGCTTTTGTGTCAAAAGCGAAACATTGCCCACAAACTATATCAACCGATTGTTTGTAAACCTCTGTCGATTTGCTTGTACTGCGCGTGTGTTCCGATATTTTTCACCACGCATACGTTTCGGTGCTGCTCTGGCCTGGTGCTTTTTCGCGATAAACATATGAAAACGTACGGTATGATCATATGTTATCCTGATATATACGCCTGATCAGTTCTACACTCAGTTATCCTCCGTGATACGTTCTGTGCCGAAGGGCGACCGACTATTTCAGTTTGGTTATATCAACCGCACATTGTGCATGATGCATTGTTCTGGACAGATGTCTTCGGTCCGCATGGCGTTGGTTCAGCGAATGCAATCGATTACAGGTTGCTCACACTGTGTGTCACTCACCGTCTGACGATTATGCACACTCGATTCGCAATGAGTGCGGATGAGATAGCAACTTGGACTCACCCACGGAGTCGTCGCACTCACCTGCTCGACTATGTCATCGTACGTCATTGTGCAATGCGTGAAGTACGCATGGCACGTGTACTGCTTGGAGCTGTGTGTGGCGCTGGACACAAATTTGTGCGGAGCAAACTGTGCATATATTTTCGTGAATTGCATTCTTGCTGTGAACCAACGTAAATGTAACCTTGTCTTCCTCGGTGCTGTGTTGGAACGTATTGCTCTGGAGACGGCGATGGCTGCACGCCTATGTGATATGGATTGCATAGCCACAGTGGGCGGCCTGTGGCCCCACATTCGCCACCAGGTGACAGCTGCTGCCGAGGAGACCATCGGGCGCACAAACTGTCATCGACCTGATTGGTTTGATGACAACAATGTCACGATTAGCGTATTGGTGTCAAAGAAGAATACGTAATTTGCTGCACATGTGGCAGACCCCAGTGACTTGGGGAAGAAGCGAAAGTTTTGGTGAATTCAACGACGACTGACCCGAGAGTTCCGTCGCATTACCAATGCATGGTGGATGGGGAAGGCGAAACAGATGGAATGCTACACCGAACGCCGCCAACACAAGGAATTCTTTGATTCCTTGTAGGCGGTGAATTGACCGAGGTTAGAGCAGCTGAGGAAGCTGATCGATGGTAGTTCAGGTGCTACGTACACACAGAATGCAGATATAATCCAGATCTGACAGAAACACGTTGACTGTCTCTTGAACAACCGTTCAGAGATGGACTGGCCTACTTTGAACTGCCTGAAGCAGCACGATGTGAAGGCGAGTCTGGCGGACACGCTGACACTGTATGTGACGCAGGAAACACTTGCTCAGTTGCCGAACGGCAAGTGTGTGGTGTCGACGGGATCGGGTCCGAAGTATTGAAACACGGCGGACCCGCATTGTCACATGCGCTACACCACTTATTGAAACGCACGTTGATTGAGGAGGAGATGCCTCCTGAGCTGAAGGACGCCCTTATGCTAACACTGTACAAGGGCAAAGGGAGAAAGCAAAGTTGAACGAATTATCGTGGTATCAACTTGCTGATTTGTGTGAGCAAGGTGATTGCCGAATTCTGCCCAACCTCCACCTCACTTAGGTTGCGGAACCGAATGTGGCACAAGAGCAATGTAGATTCCGTTGTATGTCTTCACAGTGGTATGCGAGCGAGGGTAGAGCTGAGTGGAGACCTCGGATGACTTTGCAGTTGTCTCTGGTGTGAAGCAAGGTTGTGTCTTAGCTCCTGCCGTGTTTAATATATATCTTCACGCAACGATGTCTTGTGCTTTTGATGCCGCTTGTGCATACGGTGTTCGTATGGAGCGCCGTATTGATGGTAGGTTGATGTAATTCCGTCGTTTCGGTGCGAGAACCCTAGTCTGTGAGACTATTATCCGTACGTTGCTGTTTGCTGAAGACTGTGTGTTGTTCGCACACAGTGCGGATAACTTGCAGCCCATGACTAGTGCTTTGGTTTCGACAGCGACCAAATTCGGGCTCACCATCAACACAAGAAAAACTGTCTGTATCTCTCAGCCTTCTCCGGAGGTGCAGTCTACGATATTGCCGCAGATCCGCATTGGCGATGAGGCGCTGGAAACCACCCCTTGCTTCTGCTACCTTAGGAGTGTGGTTTCGTCTGACCAGAAGACACACAGTGAGCTTCGTATTCGCGTGTCGAAGGCAGCAGCGGTATTCGGGAAGCTAGAACACCGAGGGGAGAACACTGAATGTGGAACAACCACCAGCTTACCGTCAGCAGGAAGCTGATGGTTTAGAAGTCCATGGTGCTGTCCTTTCTTCTATGCAGAAGCGAAACGTGGACGATGTACCAACAAAATGTATGATATCTCTGGCGGTTCCAACAGCAGTGTTTGCGACCGATTCTGCGCATCAGTTGATGCGACAGATTTGCAGACACAGAACTGCTGCGCCCAAGTGGAATGTATGCAATGGAATGCATCCTTTGGCTGGGACACCTTAGGTGGCACGGTCATATTGGCGTATGCATCCGACGCGGATTCCCAAGCAGCTTTCATTTGATCAGCTGTGTTTAGGGAGGTGGCATGTGAGGAAAGCGAAGCTACGTTACCAGGACATGATCAAAGTGAGCCTGTCACTTTCTAATCTTGATTGCAGGTCATGGGAATCGAAGGCAGTTGATCGGTGTGCATGGCACGATCTGATCACGAGAAGAAGGGGCAAGTGTGGAAGCGACCGGCGCCGATAGGTTGTACTCCATCGACATCGAGCTCATGGTGTTGTAGCACTTGCGGTCGCCAGTGCCTGAGTCAAGCAGGACTAGTGAGGTTGAGCAATGTCACTTAGAGCCACCACAAAAACGACGACGAGTCTAGCGGAGAAGGTAGGTAGAACCGGGGCAGCGTTTGTAACTACGCTGCATTCCATTTAGCAACCACCTGCTTGCGTGCTGAGATTATTTCACGTGTTGGGTTTGCTATATTGTCCTAATGTTGTTTTATCCCATATTAATATTTACCTGAAGTATCTCCTTTTAACTTGCACACGTCGCTTATGCTACTTGCAGTTAAGTTCGATAACACTTTCGCATTTGTGGCATGTTCTTAAATGGTATTTGCTGACCTCTTGAACCTATCGCGAACCTATTGAGAACCAATCGCAACCAGTTTATTTCATATGCACATTTATTGTAGAGTTATATCACTGTATCTGCATTTGGTATCCGATTTATTGTATTGATGGTCTGTTGGGTGAAATCCCGGTCTGGTTTCGATTGCTGTGCATGTTGACAAGGTACCTACCTGTTTAACACCCTCCACCTCGATTACTGGCTTCAGGAAAGTGTGAATCGTTGCCGGCGGGAGACGAGTGCACAGTACTCGTGGCCGTGCTATGCTAAAAGATTGCCTCCATCCAGTGTGGAGCGAACCACGGTCCAGCCACGGTCTTGAGTGCGACTGATTCCCCAAATACAGCGTGCTTGTGTTCATATGTGAAGAAGTGTGGGCCGGCTCCGTTGATGAAACGTGACTCCCATCCACATGCTTCCCAGTCTTATTCCTTCGGGTTTACACTGGAAATGGGGTGTGAGGATGGAGCTGGGGGTGGTGCAGTGCAATCCATCCACGGTCCCTCTGTAGGCGCAGGATTCCTGTGGCTGACCACAGGGACAATCAAATCCGGAACGGGATGCTGCCAACTATCTCCGCCTACGCAGATTGCACAGGGAAAGCTAGTAGGCACAGTGTTTGTTTAAGTGTAATAGTCACCCAAACAGCGGGGGCCGTGTTGCGCAAAGCAATTGATGTAATATCTCGTCGAGTTGTTTGTTAAAAATGGACAACGTGGGCGCAAAAATGTTTTGGGGCGAAAAAGCGCTTCACAGCTGAGAAATTTAATGGAAACTTTTTGGTGACATTCTAATAGGTTTTATAGCACTGCCAGCTTCAATTTATATTCCCTTTAGGTGGTGTTGTGGTTGTACTTTGGCAGGAGGTGGTAAATATGTCTGCAGTTCTTCCAAAATTTGATAAACCTGAAGGAAATCACCCCGTAGACACTCAAACATTCAACTGAACACTCCTATGAATTTCAGTAGCAAATAACTTGCCAGATAGAACATGCCCTTTGGGTTTTTCTTTGTCCTTCTCTGTGGGGTCTTATGTGTAGCGAGATCACTCTACGACCGGAGTTGCTAGGCGTTAACTGTGTATTCCACATGTGGCTTCATATAGGTATTGAGCATATGTCGGAAGGTTGAAGAGCCGAAGTGACAGAACGCTTTCCGTAAGAGACCCACATGCTGATTCCCGGATGTTAGCGATTTCGTAGCTCATTTCGAACAGCTGGGCTCATCAAGTGCCACAACACCAAGGTCTGGCTCTTATGACGTGGTCTTCCTGAATATACGTGCTATTTGGCTGATGAGATTGACGAACCACTCAGCCCTGATTCGTTTTAAACCTGAGCAGAATCATCTTACACTAGTAAGCAGCGCGTTCTAAGTTTCGCTGCAGCAACTCATAATCTCCCTGATTACCGATGGGCCGCTGTAGGTTGGAGTCATCGGCAAAACTCAAGGAATTCGTTTCGATGTGACGTGCGAGGTTGTTGATGAAGACCAAGAGTAATCCCGGATCCAACACTTATCCTTGTGTAACACCACATGGTTGGTGACATCCGGTTTCGGATTTGACTGTCACTGTGGTCAGCCCCAGAACGCTTGCGCCTACAGAGGGACCATGGGTGGCTTGCGCTGCACCACCCCCAGCTCCATCCTCACACCCCAAATCCAGTGTAAACCCGAAGGAATAAGACCGGGAGGCATGTGGATGGGAGTTACGTTTCATCAACGGAGCTGGCCCATACTCCTTCACAGGCAAACACAAGAATGCTGTATTTGGGGATCAATCGCATACAAGGCGGTGGCTGGACCGTAGTCCGCTCCACACTGAGTGCATGGAACCACTCTAGGATCCTAGAATGAACACAAGGACCCTGCACCCCATCACTTCCAGCAAAGACCAACTGTCTCCTGGAGCCAGTATGGACGAGGTAGTGGGTAGTAGACAGGGATGCACCTTGTCAACATGCACATCAAGTGCAGCCACACCTGGGATGTCAAACAACAGCCAATCATTCGAAATGCCGGTATCAAATAAAAGACGTCGAATAAAGTCAACATATATGACGACATAAATACTCACTAAGTGAGCGTTTGCAGTAAATTGGTTATAGGCGAATCTGCGTTAAGTACAAAATGTCCGAAAGTGGTTTAAAAATTGCTTCGTGATAACATTACACAAGGTTACCACAATTTGCATGAGTGACGTGTGCAAGTTAGAAGAAGAGTATCAAGTACGCAGAACAAATCAAACATAGTGGAATGAAGTTTATCCACATTAAAAAGACCTAGTTTAAGTGTAAGCTGGCTTGGCCCAGCTGTGTTGAATAAGCATCATGAATGCAATATCAGCCCCTCTATTCGACCAGTCAGTGAGTCCCAAACCATCGTCTACAGCCGCTGCTGAAAAAGAAAATATCTGATCCATCTGAGTACAGGCCATTCAACTCCATAGATTTACAGCTTGTGAAAGTCTGCGGCGATCCAGGTATCGTAGGTTTTGAAAACTTTAGATAGATGTCTTCGAGTCCGGCCCCACTATCTGGCCTTTCGGCCCAACTAAGAGGTGCAATCAGTCGGTTGTTAGTACATGACCCGAGCTAATGAGGTTCTCGCAGATCCTGTGTTATGATCTTGGATCATATTAAATAACTCATAAGTGTAGCAATAGATTTACTGGTTTTGAAAGACTACCACCCTTAAAAGTTGTGGTTATGACACCCTGCTTCCACATGGCATGGACCTGCTGTTAATGCAAACATCTCTGAGAGTATCGCAATGCTGAATCGTCTTGCCTCGCAGTGACCACCTGTACGGGAGAACTATGTGTGTGCAACGATAGCAGGTTCCTAAATACGGTCACCGAACTATAGGTGGCGTCAGTAAGTCCTGGCCGTTGGGGGAGTGGGGCGCGTATGTGACACGAGGTGATGGCAAATCAAGATATTGTAACATGCTGTGGCCTTAGAGCGTTGGTTGTATCCTCGGTGCTTTGAGTACGTCCGTTTACTGAGATAAGTGACGAATGCCAAGCCTCACTTTCCAGAGGTAGTTCAAACGTTGTATAGTAGCTTGTTTTTGGCACAGAACCTTTTCGCTAGGTAGTGCTGGTGGGTACGTGGCGGACAAATGTAGTGCAGTGATTACGCTGTACCCATAAGTTCTCTAGGTGCATTGTTAGATGGGAACTTATGCTAAGATGTCGTTTCAAGTGCCGCTCCGAATGAACCAAGAAGCCAGGTTTCTGACGCGGATGTGAAAACATCACTGAACTTGCTAACAAACTGTATCCATTTGCTATCAACGAAACCTTCATCCAAATCCCTGGTGGATCCTTTGACGAGTTCTGGTATTTTGTAGTAATGGTTTATTTTTTGTACTAAGTCATGGTGTTCCTACGGAAACTCGGTGTAACATACACAGTCGTCAATTATGACGACATGATCAGTTAACCTAGATGTTTCTCGCTCCTTGACTTATTGATCACCATGTTTTCGTTAGTAAGTGTAAAATGTTACTGAGAGTGCAACTCGACGGACACCCTCACTCCATGCTGTCCGACGATACCCCACAACTTAAACAGTCAGTTTTCTTTACCTAGCGCATGGTATAGTAAGACCGAATCCAAAAATATAAACCTGCGCCTTTGACCAGCACTACACGAAGTTAACTAGCTTGAACAGTTGGTGATAGGCACACACGCCACTGCGCCATGGCGCACAAGCAAACTCCTGGCGCACGGCCCCATAATAGGTCCTTGGTCTTTTTGGATACGCAATTTGCATTAAAGTGTAACTTACCTTTCCTGTATAATTTCAGTCACAGAGAGTGAGTGCGCTAGCGAGTGTCGTGCATGTTTCTTTGGTTATTGTTACACCCCAACTGCTCCATACACTACGAAAGGGCATTGTTCTCCTGCGGTAACTACCTTCCAAGTATGTGGCATATTGTAACAGAGTGCACCTGACAACCTCTATTAATCACAACGCCCAATCAACGATTAATTGAACTATTCATAAACACCATGTGTTCACCAAATCAACCAACAGAGTGAGTCAACTGGTTGTCGCGTCTATCCACTTATTTCGTTTGCCTGGTATGCTTGCAATGTCGTCTATGCATCGCTGCTTCACCATAATCACACTCGCGCATCACAGTGAATCCATAACTGTGGAACAAACTACCCCTACAGATACGCATGTGTACAAGCCATGTCACTTTTCGAAATCTCCTTCAGACCTTCCTCACTATACCAAATGCTCTGAAGATATTTGACTCACAGCAAACACTAGAAACATTGACAGAATTTGGTATAAAAAACATATGATAATAGCTTACAGCTAGCTTACCCACTACATGTCATTACATACCCTATCAAATCCTGTGTCTTTGCAGCCTAATAGTCCCTTCCTTTATTATCTACTCCTGACGATGCAAACATCCGTAAATTTTACATATGAGTTGCGCGAGTCTAGGATTCAAGGAAAAGTAATCATGATCCGAAATGCTATCAATAAACTTTTCTTTACTGTTATGAAACGCGTTCACTATACAAATGATCGTTCCCACTTATGGGGCCGTGTACCGTTCGTCGGTAAATATACAAATCTATTTATTTATTTATTTAAGTAGTGCGTCTTTTATTCCTTATCCATTTCGGTTATTAGCGCTAATCAGTCGCAAGGGTAACACAAACACGAGGTACTCAAATCAGCATACAACTCTTTTGCCTACTGTTGCGCAACTCGCCATATGCAACTCTGCCACATATTCTGCTGATGCTTTGCGAACCCCATAGTCTTAGACAGTTGGGGCTTCCCACAAACGTGAGTGATGAGCCTTGGCATAGAGGTATTGCAATGAAGCCTAACAAAAAGGCAACGTAGCAGCAGTACTTGGGCCATACGTAAACTGGTCTGTCAGTCAACATTTACAACGTTATTTAACTATCTGCTCTTCCTGAGCTTCACTTGCAGTATGTGGGTGTATGCTAGCATCAAGGGGAATACAATAAACAATTTACAGTCAAACATTCGCCTGCTAACTGCACCTAGCGGTTTTGTCTACGATGGAAATATTCGTTAGAGCAGCAACCCTCTGCATACTGAAACAGCATCGCGACAGGGAACCTGTTGCATGCGTTAGACATGGTGTTCATAACAGTAGCTTGGATGAAACTTTAGTACCTTCTGGTTTCTACCTCTTAGAATATTATGTTAAAAACCAACACCTGGACCTTAACGTGGTGCAACGATTTGCGTACCTCATTGACCAATTGAGCTATACTGGGTGATGCCTCCGGGCACCTTGAGAGCTACTCCTACCAGGTTGGTCAATGGTGAGAGGTCAGACAAACTCAGTCTCCTGGTGCTCCAGGTTGGGGGTTTGAAATGGCATGGCGTCCATTTCTGTAAAACTAAATCATTGCCACCTCCCCGCTGCCTTGCGGACAGGCTTTTGAGCCAAAGGCTTTGAATGAGGACCCTAATCGTCCTCCTGTCTAGGTCTCGGCGCCCTTGCAGTATCTCAGCCCACATACAACCATAACATTTTCTTCAAACATAAACTTCATCCTGCATCGGCCGTCGCGCAGATTATCAAGGGTCCCCTCATCTGCTGCATGCAGAAGGGCGGATAAGCGAAAACATGCTACTGCTAGCGCCTCCCTTCTTTCTTTTCCACCTTTTTCTCTTACTCCCATTCCGACTCCCATTACTAACCTTCCTTCTATAATTCCCAGCTTCGTTGACAGCAACGGAAGTGCCACTGGAGTAGAACCATCTGCAGCCACCATCGCACAGCACCTATCAGAAGCCTATCGGCAAAGGTCCCTTATGAGGTCACGCTACCCCGTTTTCATGGCGACATTCAACGTTCGCACTCTAAGACAAACAGGTCAACAGGCTGCACTCGCACGCACCTTGGACACACTGGGTATTGATGTGTGTTATGTGTCCGAAACGAGGATCAGTGACCATAACGGGGTTATTGAATCGACTGCACCCGGCTTATCCTCTCGTTATTGGTTGCACGCATCCGGAGAAGCCGATGCAGCACTCACGGGTCAAGCTGGTGTAGGTATCATTCTAAGCTCCAAGGCTGAGCCATCATTGGTTGATTAGATTCCGGTGAACAGTCGTTTATGTGCAGCGCGTTTGACGACGTCAGCTAAGGGGGGGGGGTCACGAAGTAGTACAAAACGCTGTTTGTTTGTGACTTCCGCTTATGCTCCCACTGAATGCAGTTCAAGTGCTGTCATGGACACATTCTATCATGGACGGAACATGCGCTACCACGCAGTGCTGCTAGTTCCGATATTATAGTACTTGCAGGGGATATGAACGCACAAGCAGGGCGTCTGAGCTCTTCGAAAGCTCAGCTAGGTGGTAAATGCGGGGTTAACTCCGAACGGACTGACAACGGTGAGTGTCTGCTACAACTGTGTGCGGATCACCAGTTGTTTCTTAGTAGCACTGCTTTTAGACCCAGTGGACGCCGAAGTGCCACTTGGCGTCCTCCTGTAGCTGGCCAGCGATGGATCCAAATTGACCACGTTGCCATAAGTTACAGATGGCGTGGTTCCATCCTGGATTGCCGCTCGTACTGGAGTACCTGTGTTGACTCTGATCATGCCTTGGTACGCTGTTGTTTCTCCATGAGCTTTACCGGGAGGGCCACCAAGTGTCCCCTACGATTGGCAACCGAGAAATTGTCTCAGTCCTCGGTCGGAAAAGCCTATCAAGACGTACTGCATACCGCACTTTCGCTGTCTTGTCCTAATGGTGCTGAGCTTCAGTGGAATAGGATCTCCGCCGCCATGCACGATGCAGGAGCATCTGCTTGTGGCACTATCGTCACCGCACTAGTCACTGAATATCCGAGAGGTCGGTGAACCTGTTGGAATCTAGAAGACACCTCCCGGCTGACTCTGAAAAAATGTGACCAGACTGGCTATTAGGCGGGAACTAAAGCGGAGCCTGCGTGCTGACAAGGAGGCTTGGTGGACCAGTAGGGCTCAAGAAATGGAGGAGGCAGGAGCAGTGGGCAATTACCGCAAGCTCTTCCAGCTAATCCGCACTACTGGTCCCAGGAAACCAGGCGTCAGTGAGACAATCAGAGACCGCGCGGTTGCGCTGATACACAATAAGGAGCGCCGGATGGCTCGTTGGGCGGAACACTTTCAAGATCAGTTCAGCTGGCACCCTGCTCACGGACCTCTTCCTCCTCAGGTAATGCAGAACGGGCTATGGACGGTTAGTTTAGAGCGTTCGTCGGAGACCGGAGTCCGAAACGTGAAAACAGTCCTCAATTGTTTTCGTGCCGCCCACGTGCACTATTTAAGGATGGAGGTGAGGTCCTCTGCAAAGCACAGACCTCCCTATTCGAACGTATCTGGAAGGAAGAAAGTGTCCCAGTTAATTGCAGCGAATCGATTATGGTAGCAATATACAAGAAGGGCAGTCGCACAGACTGTTCTAACCACAGGGGGTAGTAATCAGAACGCCAGTCGTGACAAAATTACTGACCTCGATTCTCGTTCGTCGCCTCAATGTGGAACGAGAATCTCGGATTAAGGAAGAGCAGGCTGGTTTCCGCCCAGGACGTGGCTATATAGGCCATATATTCACTTTGCGGCAGGTGCTAGAGCAGCGCCACACATACCGCAGACCGACAATAGCCGTGTTCCTCGATTTCGAGAGGGCTTTCGATACAGTCGCTCAATCGATTCTGTTCGAAATACTTGTGCGGAAAGGTGTTTCAACGAAATATGTGAACATCCTTCGTGCTCTATACTCGAACACTACAGGCCGCGTCAGGGTCTATGGTGCCCTATCGGATAGCTTTTCGACTACAAGTGGCGTTCGACAGGGTTGTCCGATTTCCCCATTTTTGTTCAATTTCGTCGTGGATTCTATCATGGAGTGTTCCCTTGCGGAATCTCACGATGTAGGTGTTGAAGTGCTGCCTGGTGAACGGTTAGTTGACCTAGATTATGCGGACGATATCGTCTTGCTTTTCGACAATGTTGAGGCGGCACAATTAACCCTGAATAGCCTATCCAGAGTGGTCCCATTATTTGGTATGCACTTCGCACCTTCAAAGTGCAAAGTGTTGCTGCAGGACCACCAGCCACTCGATGACCCCTTGACGCTTGCTAATAAGGATTTCGAGCTGGTTGCTTAATTCACTTACCTTGGCAGCTGCGGGCGCATAGAAACTGACATCAGCTCACACATTGCAAAGACCAGAGCTGCCTTACTGAACCTGCGGCATTTTTGGCGGCAAAAGGGAATTACCCTCCGTCTGAAAGGCCGGGTATACAAGGCCACTGTAAGGGCCGTTCTCCTCTATGGTAGTGCGAATTCGCCCCTTCGGCCTGAAGATCTAAAGCGCCTTCAAGTCTTGAATTATCGTTGTCTGCGGATCATTGCTGGTGTCGGATTGCACCAGCGTGTCCGCAACGATGATGTGCGTAGGCGAGTACTAGGTAGTGATAATCATGCTAGCTCCCTAGAACAACAGATAGCAGTGAATAAGTGGCGTTGGCGTGGGCACATGCTACTTACGCCTGGTCACCGCTTACCTAGGAGGGCCTTATTCAC
The DNA here is from genome assembly GCA_944474145.2 of Dicrocoelium dendriticum. Classification (NCBI taxonomy): domain Eukaryota; kingdom Metazoa; phylum Platyhelminthes; class Trematoda; order Plagiorchiida; family Dicrocoeliidae; genus Dicrocoelium; species Dicrocoelium dendriticum. The sequence goes on from OX104063.1 coordinate 93,697,929, forward strand.
TCTACCAGGTGTGTGATGGCGTAAGGCTCGAGATGGACAGAAGTTGACTTGACAGCCGGACATGAAGTCACTGAGGACCAAACTGGGTGCCATTGGTCCGTCTGGTCTTCCGGGCTGGAGTCCACGTGACTCACCTTGTGTTTGACTCGAGAGTTTACAGGACATTGCTCGCAACCGACACCAGTGGCGCGTCTGCTACCGTCTCTTGCTCGGAGTGCCTGTTTAAAGCGTGTTTGGTGCTGAGTTATCTGCGGGGTAATGGCTGATTATGACGCGGGACAGTGAAAGCCACAAGGAAGCTGTCTCGCTGATGTCGCCTTATCTTTGCACGATAGCCAACTGTTTGTGACGGTACGTTGTCTACACAAGGGGTAGGCGTCTTGACCCTGAATGTTTGCTTTGATCATTAAAGTTTTCAGGTAAGTCTCACTTCTCTGCCTCTTCTTATTCCATATTTCTTAGGTCTGGTGGTTCTATGGCAGCGAAGCATCAGTTCACGTAACTGAGGTACTGCTGTTGTTGAGGATGAGAAACCAACATGTGACCCATATAGCGGGCCAGCACAGCCACACACTGTGTAGTTAGAAGTTCTTGCCATCTCGATTTCAGAAGGTTTTGAATACAAATCGGTTTTTGTAGGTTTTTTATTTTTGACATCAGGATTTGACCATATCTTTGCCATGGAAGCTGTGAGAAAGAATTCAACATCCCTTCTCGCGCTATGCTGTCCCAGTAGAGTTCACCTTCATCTGACGATGTTGTAGGAAGCAGCCATGGTATTAAGTTAGCTACTTTTGATGTTCTGTGGTGAGGAAACGGGCGAAGCTCATGCAGAAAAGGAGATGAGCCGCACCGATTCATTTGTTTCACTTTCACCATCCACCTTACCCGTACACCGGATGTAGGTCACAAACAGTCCGCTGCAGTTCGCTACCCATCACACTGCTCAGAGAGCCGACAAGCATTCGAAATGCACAGTGAACATTACTTCATGATGGGCAAAAGAACGACTGCTTGACAAATCCCGTAGTGGCAAATATCTTCAGCGGACGTTTACAACTAAACTTTTGCGAGGGTGAGAATCCGAATATAGTGGAAAACGATTATAATGTAAAATGATCATCAGTCACACTACATATTCGTTTATTTACATGGGTTGCCGGTAACTAGAAGGGCGTTATCGGCTTCAGCGCTGGTGACTGCAATAGTTGCAAACACAAACTTCAAACGGGAAAAACATAAGACGTAGTTTGGGAGATAACGTCGCCAGTTCGTGTATGCTTTCAATGACAAACATGCAACATTAACAAATACAAAAGATTTCAAATAATGTTGCAGAGGACCAAGCGCTTGCGGTACCAGAAAATCTTAGACCCACGGTCTGCTGTTCTTAAATGCACAGTGATGGGCTTTCGTAACAACAACGATGGCCTTTAGTAGCGAAGAATGTGGAGCGCATGATCGCGCATTAGGGTTGTGGAGGGCTCATCAGGATTGACTCGGAGACCGGTCGTCAGCAAGTGCCTTGTGACTTCCAAGGCAGCTCGGTTTCCCGAATCTACCGATTCCGTCAGCATAGATTCCATCCGGCTGTGTAACCACTTGGGGAAGTATCCCTGTACTCTGACACCCGAATTCCGGTCAGTGCGCCCCGTGTAGTTGTCTGTACAACTACAAGTGAATTTGTGCAGGCAATTGGACATGTACTGCGAACTGACACGAAGTTGTCCGTGAAGGAAATGGATGGCGAAGTTGCTCCATTCATGTCTTTAGTGACAAAATGGCGCGGACTCCCTTTAACGCAAACAATCGTCCAACTTGAGTCTGCTTGTTGTAATCCATTAACAATACGAGTATTTCTCAAAGCAGCTTTGGTCGTCGCCGCTGCAGCTCAGTCTTGCTTGTTTGTTTCTGGTCGCCGAATTATGCGAACAACTTGATCTCGTTAATCCACGCTTGGTTTCCTTTCACTGTTATTAGGAAAAGACTTGTTGTAAAAATAATGTCTTCTTGTTAACTGTAGACCAAACCAATCATGAACTATTCATATGCTCATCGGCTGCTAGCTAGTGTAATGATAAATCTGTCAACAAGCTATGACCCGCTTTTTATACGTTGGTTCTGCATCTGATTCGTTCTCCTGCGTCTTCATTCAATAGTTGTGTAAGGTGTTCAAAAATACTTTACTTTTTCACAGAGCTGTCCAAGTCCCCGATGGTAGCAAACTTAACCAAATTTTATAGGGTCTGAATGGTAGGGCGTAAGATGATTTATCAATCCAATGACGACGTGTTTTTCCTACCCGAGATGGAATGTCGTCGGCTGTATACAAAGTTCAAAACCAAGACATCCATATATCATTGCAAAACAAAGTCGATTTAACTATGGAGTCTGGAGAAAGTTGGAAATATGCACTGGTTAGACGGCGATATAAACTGATGTACGTCACTTACATACGACCTATCGACCCATTGCCTATACCACGTTTCTGTGTACGACAATGGAAAGTGTAATAAAACTAAAGTAGTCGAATTCTTATAGTTCAGAAAGCTAAGAGTATCCAACAATGCTACTAAAAATACTATTCTGTGAAATATGTAAACAGAAATTTCTAAATTTTGTCGCTGATTCCATCAATTTTAGCTGACATTTGATCGTCCAATTCCTTGATGTGCGCAAACATTGTAGTCGGAAGAATTACCACGAAAACCACAGCCTGCATATCAAGATCAAAGTCAGATAATCACACCATCTGCGCCTTCTGTCGATATCCCGGATAACCCATTATTTGTCTACTCCCTGCGATTAACTATGCAATGCTTCATGTTTCATTGCAATTCACACCATGGTAACGAGTCTTGTTCCCGATAACCTTATTTGACAACTACTCCTATGGGTTATTGTGCGATTCCGTGTTTTCCTAACCATGTCTACGTGGTTTCGTTCCAACCTCACTGTAAGATACGATGGCGCCCATACTGTGTAACATGCCCAGTGTCCCACCACTCCTCATGGATTTGCTCTCATCCCAAACCCGCTGTGACGATTGTGCACGTCCACCCCGTGCTACTAACCCCAAGGGTACCCAGGCCCTTGTTGGTCTTTCATCCCATACCTTCACCGAGATGCGTTAATCTCCTTCCATTTGATTGTAATGGCACCTTGTAGCTTCCTGTGCACCCTGCCGCGGACCAATGGGATAAGATTTCGGACACTTTAACAATCACTCTAGTATTCCTCTGTGTAAATCTGTGCTGTGTGGCCTTGCTGTACGGTAGCAAGTGTGCTGACGCTATTTTATTGTGTAACTGTACAGAGACCCGGTTGTTTCAGGACTGAACAAGAAGTTTTGAGTTAAGTAACTATGTATTTGAATTGTATTTCGTTTAACAGTATTGTATTCAACTTCTCGGCTTCTTGCTTGGCTGGATCAGGGGGTGTTTATGAGTCGCTCGAGCCCGAAGCGAGTATTTCGCTTCCAAAATTGCGATCGGTTCCTCCGTTGGATGCATGTGCCGGAATCACATTCTTTTTTATTGCAGACAATTTGAGGGATTGAACAGCATTGTATATTTTCTGATCACTATTATACGGTCAAAATACTGAGCCCTGCTAGTTAAAAAGTGACAAGTTACAAATGACGTGAAGCACATAGGTGGCCTAGGCCCTGTTTTGTTACCAATGTACATCAACAATGTTTTGCTGTCAGAAAACACGTTTAAGCACATGGATTAACCGGCGACATCGAAATTATCGATAAGTTCGATTCTGAACATATCAATAACGCCCGGCCGTCACACAAACAGAACTTCAAAGGCTGTAGCTAGGCACATCACATGAAAGATTGTATTATCATCCCAGAATTGCAAATGCATTTGTTATCTACACAGTATTGTACCCACCTAAATGACCCATTTTCCACTGGCATCAGTTGCAATGGTCAAAGGTCAATGGTCTTGTGGATAAAAAAAGCCGAAGCTTGACATATGCCATTTTGATGGCTGGTTAGGGGTAAGCAAAATAAAAAGAAATGGCAATAGGAGGTAGTGAACAACCGCAAATTGCAAACTTGCCGATTACAACGTTCCAAGACAAGTGTAAATAAAAGCTTGTCCATCAATAAGCAGAAAATGTATACATATGAAACCCGTATCCAATTTTCACAACAGGATTTCTTGTTTTAGTACAACCAACTGAGAAAATGTCAAGGACTGCAGTAGAAAAAGAACAGATCCTCTTCACAAAGATGCGCTTAAGTAGTAGTCATGCATTATTGCAGTGACGCGAGAGACTGGAAAGCCACGAGAAAGAGCGAGGCCAGAAACAAGCACAGACACCATCTACGAGCTCGGACGGCTCAACAAAAAGAGCAGAGAGCGGATGGCGAGCGACAAACATAGTGGGAATAACCTAGGAGAACAGAGATGGCACTTGTTGTAAGGAAAAGATGTGATGGGGGTTGGAAATGATGGTGACTGCAAATGCTGTAATGCCGATCGAACGGTACCAGCCAGACCGATAAGGAGTGAGCATGTTGTCGGAAGCAGATTGGTCAGCCAATCCGGAAATAGTTGGCCCGTAATCGCCTCCACCCTGCAAATATCCACTGAACGTGCACTTGAGCAATCAGGCGCCAGCAGGCGAAGGAGCGCATACTCACACACCCTTGAGCCAAGGCTTGTGGCATTGGACCGGGAGAAGAAGCGTGCGGACCCGATCCCGCCAATCGTACATCCACTAAGAAAGTCAAGGTGATTTTAGACAGAGTGAAAATGGCGAGCAAGCATAAACCAAAGGAAAGGGAGCCGGCGACACAATGCAACTAACAGGGATGAGCCATTGAGACGGACTGTTGTAAATAGTGTATCTCCTCTATAAATATTCGAGCGTAGGCTTAATAAACGACTTCGTGGTCGCGGCTCAGTCTTCTTGATTCCCTGGAGGCTGCACGACACAGTGACAGAGGAGAAGAAGCCGACGCGCCGGAATTCGCCCCTTTTTGGTGGACAGCCATCGATCACATTGCCCACCGCTCTGCAGATGACTGAATGCATGCTGCCAGAGAACTAGAGAATGTGGAAGGGGTAGTGGAGGAATTTCGTCATCCTGACCCAGTTGGATACCCAACCAATGGCGTAGCAGTTGGCGATGTTTAAGTTTGCTGTGGGTGTTGAAGCCAGGAGGGTGTTCGAAACATTAGAGCTCAGTGAGGCAGGTGAGGAAGTAGAACGTTCAGAAGTACTGCGAAGATTCGGGGTGTTTTGCCAAGGACAGGTAAATGAAACTTATCAGAGGTATTTATCTTTTATTCGCGATCGATTCCCAAGCGAATCTTTTGAGACTTACATAACAGAACTGCAACTGCAACTTCTGCAATTGCATGCGAGGCTCCTTGATACCTGCTCGTATGGTCATTGACATAAAGAATGATGAGTTCACTCGGAGCCTTCTGAGACAAAGGAACCTGTCTTTGGAGCAATGTGTGAACCTCTGCTTGAGTGAAGCAAGAACCGTGTAGCAGTGCGAGCATGCGAGAGCCGAAACAAACACCGATTTGTGCGCGGTATCCCGAACCAGCAATAGTCCGCCCAAAACACCCGTAGGATAGGGTCCGAGTTGTCAGTTTTGTGGTCGTGTACTTCCAAGAAGGAGAGCTGCCCAGCTTGGGTGTGAACATGCACAAAATGTTCCAAGAAGAACCATTTTCCTCGTTGTTGCAGACTCACTAACGCCAGCTCAGTAGTCGAGACCATCAACGAACAGTTACAAGAATTTTCGATAACCAAGTTGGAAAACCGTGGAGAACACAAGTGTGTTTTCGCGACACTTTTGATTCGAGGACGACCGGTGCGCTTCCAGCTAGATCAGGGCTACTGTCAACATCCTACCTGAAAAGCATTGCGTGGGAATGACATGTGACAGAACGCAGAATTGCCTCAGGACGTGGAATGGTTCTAAGCTGCTGCCGAGAGGTACCGCCACGTTGAAGGCCATCCATCCGAAAAACGGCACAGAACACCAACTCGATTTCCTGATAGTCTCAGGAGACCTTATGTTCATTCTGGGTATTGATTCTATTCAGAGTCTTGCTTTTGTCTCTTTTAACCGTGAAAGTTTCGTCCATTCGTGTGAAGATAACATAGATATTGTTGACGGCTACCTAAGCAAGTTTGAGGGGGTCGTAGTGAGATTCGAAGGGTGTGTTCATTTAACTTTAATCGAATCCGCTAAGCCGGTAGTGTTGCCGACCAGAAAGGTACCTATTGCCTTACGTGAGAAATTTTTAGACGAGCTGCAACCACACTAGTTTGGATATAGTACCAAAGTTGAGGAGCCGACAGATTGGGATAGCCAGGTGGCGATCGTTACTAAGAAAGCTGGAGAACTACGCGTGTGCACTGATCCAAAACCACTTAATGCCGCATTCAGGGGAGAGTATTATACGCTACCGACGTTAGACGACGTAATTCCGGTGCTATCCAGAGATAGAATATTCAATAAAGTTGACCTTGCTTCTGCGTTTTGGCATGTATTACTTGACGAAGAGTCAAGCTACCTGACCACGTTTGGGACACCTTTCGGGCGTTTCCGCTGGCTTCGTTTACCGTTTGAATTGAATGGATCTAGAGAGATATTCCAGAAACGACTGGTGCAGGCTTTAGCCGATTTACCAGGGACGTTCTGTGTAGAAGCCGAAGTTTTGGTTTTCAGCCCAACGCGAGAGGAGCATGACCAGAAGCTTCACCGATTTTTGCAGCGCTGTTTTGAAAGGAACATCAAGCTGAAACGTCAGAAGATCAAGTTGCGTAGGATGGAAGTGGTGTTTCATGGACACGTGCTAAGCCCCAAAGGACTGAAACCAGACCCAGAGAAAGTCATGATCATCAAACACGTACCTCCTCCTACTGACGTGAAAACCGTTAGCAGGCTGAATGGGATGGTGAATTACCTAAGTTGTTTCTTGACCAGATTAGCCGATGAAATGGTACCAATTCGAAAACTGACGCATAAGAGTGAGAAATGGCATTAGGACGCGGAGCATGAGAGAATTTCAGAAAATAAAGGAATTGATCACGAGCGCCCCCGTTCTGGCTCACTATAACCTAGCACTTCCGCTCGAGCTCCAGTGTGACAGTAGTCAGTATGGTATCGGAGCCGTACTCATGCAGAACGGTAAGCCTATCGACTTTTGCAGCCGAACGCTGACAGAGACCGAGCGTCGTTACGAGCAGATAGAGAAAGAAATGCTTGCATTGGTTTACGCCGTGGAGCATTTCAATAACTATACGTTTGGCCGCAAATCCACCACCTTTACCGATCACAAGCCCCTAGTGTTGATCGCCAGCAAGCCGTTCCATGTTGTTCCACGCAGCCTGCAAATGATGTTTATTCATCTGCAGAAGTATGATCTAGAGATGGTCTATCGGTCACGATCCCAGATGCACATTGAGGACTCGCTGTCAAGAGCGCACCTGTGAGACACTCCAGGAAAGGAAGAAGACCCAGATTTTGTCCATGCAACATAGCTGATCGTCGTCACTGAGGAACGCTTGCAGCATCTCCAACGATACACTGAGGAGGACGAATTATATAGACTACTGAAGCACACGATCATGAAAGTATGGCTCGAAGACAAGAAACAGTTCCCAAAGGAGCTGACTCCATTCTTCCAATTTCGTGACGAACTCATTACTCAGGATGGATTAATATTCAAAGAAAAGAGGATAGTGGTTCCAAAGGCACTGCAGCATTCGTTGCTGGAGCTGATACATTGTGCACATTTAGGAACCAACCAGTGCGTGGCAAGAGCTGGACAGCTGTTGTTCTGGCCCGGAATGACCTACCAAATACGTGATTACGTCTCCAATTCTGTAGCATGCAGAGCACATGAGGTACGCCAGCCAAAAGAACCTATGATGCTAGGTGACGTTGCTGACCGACTCTGGCAGATGGTTGCACCAGACATTTTTCCTCATGGTGGAAGGAACTATTTGCTTGTGGTAGATTATTTTAGTGACTGTTTCGAGATCGATGCACTTACGACGACTAGTACGCAATCCATGGTGAACAAATTGTGATGCCAATTCGCTCGGCATGGAATACTCGAGGTGGTGCTTTCAGACAAAGGATCGCAGTTTAATAGTGCAGTTTTGTGCATTCAGCAAGAAGGGGGATTTTCGTCACCGGCTAACCAGCCCACACCGTAATCGATCAAACGGTAAGGCAGAGTCCGCAGTGAAGGAGGCGAAGAAAGTGCTTACAAAATCCAAGGAGACCCAGCAAGATCCGTACATAATGCTACTGGACCGAAGGAATGCACCATCTACTGATATTGGAGCGGGTCCTGCACAGCGTCTACTCAGTCGCCGAACAAGCATGCTAATATCCACCGCTACAACTCTAGTACAGCCCGAGATAGCGCCGTCCGATGTCCTACACGAACGACTACAGAACAGATTGCTAACGCAAAAAAGTGCTATGACGGCGGATCGAAATGCCTCCCACTACTAGGTACAGGAGAAGAAGTGTGGGTGCAGCCATTACCGGAATCCGGTGGATGCTGGCAGAAAGGAGTAATCGAAGGCCAGAAGGAAGAGAGGAGCTATGAAGTCAAGGTTGGGGGCAATCTCATTCAACGGAATAGGGTGCAACTGAGAAGAATGCGTCAGAAGTGGGCACCGCAGAGGGAGGGTCAGCAACAACAACCGGAGAGGAATACTGCTACCCAAGCCCAAGAAATTAAACGCACATGAATTGATAGCCAATACCGAACATATTGCAACGCCATCCTAAAAAGACGAAGAAGGAAAGAATGGGATGGGGTTGGAAATGATGGTGACTGCAAATGCCGTAATGCCGATCGAACGGTACCAGCCAGACCGATAAGGAGTGAGCATGTTGTCGGAAGCAGATTGGTCAGCCAATCCGGAAATAGTTGGCCCGTAATCGCCTCCACCCTGTAAATATCCACTGAACGTGCACGTGAGCAATCAGGCGCCAGCAGGCGAAGGAGCGCATACTCACACACCCTTGAGCCAAGGCTTGTGGCATTGGACCGGGAGAAGAAGCGTGCGGACCCGATCCCGCCAATCGTACATCCACTAAGAAAGTCAAGGTGATTTTAGACGGAGTGAAAATGGCGAGCAAGCATAAACCAAAGAAAAGGGAGCCGGCGACACAATGCAACTAACAGGGATGAGCTATTGAGACGGACTGTTGTAAATAGTGTATCTCCTCTATAAATATTTGAGCGTATGCTTAATAAACGAATTCGTGGTCGCGGCCCAGTCTTCGTGATTCTCTGGAGGCTACACGACATATGTAAGACAGACAGACACACTTTTGTCTGTGCATACGGGAGACACCGCAAGCCGCGGAGTGCAAACGCGATCAAGAAAATCAAAAACGTTTGACCAACTCTAGACTGGTCAGGATGTCTTGAGGATCATTTTGAAGTACATGTTGTGATGATGGATTGCGACGCGGAATCTCAATGTTGACCACGATTTCCGTTGTAGTTAACCTTGGTCTTCCGAGCGCGCGGACCGTAGCTGATGCAAATAGAGAATGGATGTTGCCCGCCCGAAAAAGCTGCACTATATGACGCGTTTCGATGTTATTACATTTCATCAGATAGTTCGTAGACATCGAACACGGTGGCTTAGTGGTAGCGATCACAACTAATATCCAATGGTCCCGGGTTCGATGATTGGTAACTCTATTTGTTGGGATGTAATAACATCGAAACATGTAATGGGACTGCAGTGTTTTCTAGCGAGAAACACCCAATTTCTGTTTGGTCGGTATGTGATTTACTGAATCGACGATACGGGGTCAAACTGTCAGCCAAGACCCGCTAAGTTAAACGAAACGAAGGGTCCTGCTGGTAACGTAGGCAGAGGTTCGCAGCTTTGGTAGATACGCTCCATTCGATTTACTAACCACGTGCTTGCATGCTGCATTTTTTTATTTCAGGTGTTCTCGGTTCGCCATAGTCTGTAAATATTCACTTTTTTATTTCATTTTGGCCTCAATCCGAACAACCTCCAACATCGTCATGACTGACGACGAAAGCATCAATTCTCCAATTACCATGGCAGAAGCCTTTAACGCATACTTTGCTAGATCCTTTAATCTTGAAAAATAAACCTTGGAATTGTCAACCCCGTTTCACTTCTCTGAACAAGTCCCAGCGATCGAGCTTAGTGTCGCTACGATAAAACGTATGATTACCTGTCTACCGACCATCCTACAGACCTGGCCCCGATGGGATCTCTTCTGTTTTAGTCAAACACGGTGGAGATGATATCCCTCTTATACTATTAAATATCTTCTCTTTGTCTCTTCAGTCTGGTCAATATTCCGAACGTTGGAAAAAGGGCTACGGTTATACAGCGACATAAGTCCGGGTCGAAAAGTGACATCCGGAACTACCTCCCGATTAGTCACACAGCCATTCTCTCACGTATGCCAGAGAGAATTGTTAAGAAACATTTATTTTCGTTCCTAATATCGCACAAACTTCTCTCACCTTCACAGCATGGCTTTCTGAAGTCCCGCTCGTGTGTTACCTGTCAAGTTGACTTCCTTAACCATCTAACTGAAGCAATTGACTCTGGTCTTCAGTGCATTGTCATCTTCCTCGACATGCAAAAGGCGTTTGACAGAGTCCCACACAAAATGCTGCTATATAAATTAAGTAAGTACGGTATTACAAATCCGCTTAACTCTTGAATCCAATCGTACTTAGCGGGACGGCCGCAAGTTGTGGATATCAATGGTTACACCTCCACCTCGTCTGGTCACCAGTGGAGTGGTACCGAGCGGTGTCTTAGGTCCGTTACCCTTCCTACTGTATATAAATTACCTCGATTCTGTTATACAATTTGGGAAGCCTTATTTGTTTGCTGATGATTTAAAGGTGGTTTACACGTTCCCAGGTTCTCAGCGTACCGCTGAACTTAACAATATCCAAAGCGACTTGAAAGTCATTGAGAGATGGGCTGATGTGTGGCAGATGACATTTGCAACATCGAAGTGTAGTATTCTAGCTCATGGATGTCAGATAGCAGCATAAGTGTTCAGGCTTCATGACGAAGACATTCCCATCAGCCAGTCTGTTCGGGACTTAGGTTTAAGATATTCTAGTTTGGTAGACTTTAGCGAACACACAAATCATATCGTGAAAAGGCTATGCAGTCGGCCGGGCTCATATGCAACCTGCTAACCTTGAAAGAAACCAGCCTGCTTTCAAAATCAGTAGCAGGCCTTTGCTTGTATATCGCTGTGTTACGTTTAGTAACTTGCGAAAGGCTGACTTGAGAGCCATTGAAAACGTCCAACGCGCCTTTACGAAGCGCATATTTGGCTGTTCAACCGCTCTTTCATACAGAGATAGGTGCAAACAGTTGAATCTCGAACCCCTGTGGTTATGAAGAATGCAATCAAATCTGTGCTTTCTCCACACACTCGCGTGGCGGAACGCTAATGCTGGAACCTAAAAATTGCACTTTCGGGAAGATAACAGTTTGAACTGCGAGATAGTGAATGTATATTCTATTTACCTAAATTCAAGACCAGCCTAAGGAAAAATTTCTACCTTCTTAGATGTGGCTCCATATGGAATATGCTGCCAAAAGTGATTAGATGTATTGAACCTTTTTGCATATTCAAGAAAATGAAGGTTTATCTGTCTACGGACAGAGTGAAATGGATCTTAAAAATTCCACTTGATGATGAAAAGCTGTATGAAGAAGGGCAGGATCATGTATGACACCAGAGAACATCGACTCGAATGCACTAGAGTAAACATGACTATCTAGGATGAGCTGCTACAAACCGCTTCTTATGCTATTTTTTAATGCTACCTCATATGCGGTTTTCCTCCTTTCAAACTTAATTCACACCAACCGTCTTCTGTTTAAAACCGAGAGCAAACTTATTTACTAGTGTGGCGTCAGGAACTATTTTCGTAGTTTTCCCCACAAATTGATCAATTCCTAATATTGTTCTGCGATTCCTTTCGCTACATTTGTTCTGAAGTGCTAAGCATTTCCCCTGACCGACGTGCGCCGCTCTCAAAGCTGTAAAGGTATAGAACGCTAACCACACCACTTGGTCAGGTAACGACACCAAATTGAATGGCAGGAAGGCGAAACCGAGGAGACTGCCATCGAAAGGCATTTGCGGGTTAGGAGAATGTCATCGAGTAGTAAAAATCGGTCTAGCTTGTTCGCACTGTTTGGAATGGTACCATACGAAATGTGCAAATGTGTCCCAACAACAGTTACGGCAGCGAAATAGCTCCCAAGATGCATTTTGGTTCTGTACTGCGTGTTCCACCATCCCCCTGGTTAAGTGCTTGCTTATCCTAGCTGAGAAATGCGACCGGTTAATCGCAGAAACAGAGCAGAGGATAAACAATAAGATTACTTCAATGGAAGCGAGTATGCACCACAGAAGCGTAGCGGCTGCAACGGAATGCTGAACAATCCGCTTCCCCTGAACCGCAATCAGCCACCTCTCCATCTCCGTTGTCTTCTCCAACTTTGGTAGAACGCCGGGCGAAAACAGACTGTACCTACGTGAATCAAACAGTGCACACCTCAACAGAAATCAGGCACCGTTCAAAACGTCTGGTTAAGCAAATTCCACTAGACCTGACATTTAGCATTAATAAGGATGAAGCAGCCAAACACCAAGCCTTGGTACCTGTAGCTCAAATATCTCTTGTCAAGACTAAGCCTCCCAGAACATCGGTTACATATGCAGAGATTGCTGCAAGGGTCCACCGAGAGGCCGCCGTTGCGGCCTCTTCCATTGTAACACGGTTAACGCAAATGGAGAGAAAACAGCAAACAATCACTTGTCAACAAGTCAGGACAACTGAGTACCCTACCTTGTAGATCGACGAAAAAGGCATGCAACAACAGTGCCCGCAAATGAGCCCACCCAAGAGTATGGCAGCGAGCATTTTGAATGTGACACAAATGAGACTATTGCCACGATGGTTGGAGTAAATGGTCCGGTCTTTTTTTGTACTCAGGTACAAGATCCGCTAAATTCCAGTCAGATGGAATGGTTTCAGTAGACCAAATCTAATAAAAGAGAAATGACAGTTCACAAGTGAAAGCAGGATATCCATATTTGAAATGGGCAGGAGGAAGTTCATCTGGGCTAGGTGACCTGTAGCGCTTTAGTAAGCGAAGCTCATAGGAAACCTCAACATCAGTCGGTGGAGAAACATCCGCGCATCAGGGAGCACTATGAACCCCGCAAGATGGACCAGGTTGTGCTGGTCGCCAGTTAAACTGATCTTTCAAGTGCACTGTCCATTGTACCAGACTACGGTGACGATTTTGAATTCGGTCGCCTTCACGAACTGTTGGCTCACTGTTGGCTTTATGCTTCCCGTGGAACGAATAAGTTGGAAGAGATTGCGGAAGTTTCCTGATGAGACTGCCCGCTCCATCTCAACGACGCGTTGTGTCCACCAGACTTCGTGAGCCTTCCTGAGGAGCTGTTTTAGCTCAGCACCTGCGGTACTGCGAAATGTGTTGTACTCAACGCCAGCGGGAATTGTTCGACAGCTTTCCATTAATTGGAGAGTCTGTGCGGAGATCCAGTGACAAGCAATTCGTCCAGTGAAGTCACAAGCCAAAGTAGCGAGCTTTCGTAAGAAGCACTGCATCTGTGTTCATTGTCTCAACCTCGAAGGCTAGAGAACACAGGTTGGAGACTAATGTGTTTGGAATGCGAGGAGAACATTTGGGGCGGCGAGTTTGTCTGCGTCAAACCTTTTCCGGTGACGTTGTTAGGTGTCGCCAAAGCGCAGAACGAATTAAGCACACACGAACGCATTGTCCGAAGTCAGGCAAGTGTTCGAAATTGACTTGCAGTCCTTTGTGCAGCCTCGCCAACGGTAACTAACCGCGATGTGCTCAATCGGCATCCAAGTCTGACTAGGCACCGTCGATCGCCAGATGGCTCATTGGCGTCAGGAACCTCGGAACTTGGTGCTGGAAAGGAACAATCCGTGGTCGGCGCACAGTTGAAGGAATCGAGCACCGTTGTCGATTCTGCAAGTACCGTTGCTGTGTTGGCCCTCAAGTTCGCGCGCATGAATCTCTGGTCTAATGACCTGCGCATTTCGGTCTCCGGCGAGTATCACGATGTCCGTGCGGCGTTTCTTGCGGAGGAGGTCCCTGTGTTGGCGGTAGAACTCGTCTTTAGCTTCGTCCATGCTGCATTTCGTAGGAGCGTACGCCGCCACAATGAATAAACAGTTCCCACTGGTCTCGTGGCTGGAAAGTCGCACTGAGCTTTCCAAGAGGACTGCACAAAGACGGCTGTTGACCGGGAACCCATCAATGAGCGCTGACTCAACACGCGCGCTTAACACCACTCCTACGCAGGCGCAACCAGAGGGTGCCGCTGTCGCATCTCCAGATAAGCGCAAGGTGAATATGCATTTGGAACTTGGAGATGAAGAGAGCAATTGCAGCCTTGTCCTGGAGTCTTGTAAACGGGTTTCGGTCAGGCAGCAAATGTCAATTGTGAGGGTTTCCAAGCTGCACACAAGGGCAGCTTGTGAACCAACCTGCATGAGCGTTCGAACATTAAATACAGCTAGGTTGAAGAGCGAGCGGGGTGCAATTACTAGTCTTGCTGTTAGTATTGGGATGTGCGCGATCGGTTTCCAGCGGTTCATTGATGAGGCCAAAACTACCGCTTTTATTTGCAATCTACTTTTGGAGACTCGCAATTGGAGGGGGTTGCCAAGGACAGAAGGATTAAGTAAACGTGGAACGAAGAAGGTGGTTTGCAGTGCGGTTGAGTGAGGTTTAGCGTGCCTAGCCGCCAGCACGTCCGCCAAAAAGAGAGGGAGAGTTACGAAAGCGAGAAACGTAAGTAGAAAGTCATAAATCCATCATTTCAAGTATGGTGGGGGCATACAACATCCCGATTGCCCAGGCCAAGGAAGGGGTTGACTTAGGGGCCCACTCGGAGCGTTGGTCATAGGGACTTGACCAGCAAGGCAGCGGGGCGAATTCAGAGAATTGCGCCCCTTGGGATCCGGTGACCGATTGCTCGGTGCATACGCCTTTCGTTTGGCTGGCTGCCAAACAGGGACCCAATACTCCCAGTAATTCAGCGTCAAGCTGTAGGATTACAATACTCCAGTGAGGTGATACAAGGGTCAGTGGCATTGTTTAGTCGTGAGTCACATCCGTCAGGTCGCAGTGTTGTTTAACGGACCTATGTGGCTTCTTATAGAGGAAGGCTTGCCAGGCGAAAACCCACTACGTCCCGGAACACTGCCACCGGACCTCTGGTTAGAACGGGATAATCCCGGGCCACCCAGCCGGCACCACGACGAGATAGTTCGGCAAGCCTCTACCGTGCGAGGCACAGTCCAACTGAATGGTCTGATCAATCTGTACAAAGAGATCGCATAAACTAGTTAATCGTGTATGTTTTGCAAGACGCATTCAAAATGGGTTTTTGAGCGTTTGGCAGTTTGAAGGCATAAGAGAGATTAAGAAACTAGGAACAGATGCAGATTTGTCAAAAGTTCAAGTAAAATAATGCGACCATTTATGCAAACGTCCCCAGGGAACTTGCTTCTATGCGGGTTATCCCCTCGATGGGTTTCAGCCGCACTACCATGCTCCAACTGGCTGTGTGCAGGTGTGGGAATAGTATGTAAGCCATCAACTGTTTCACAAGTACTTCTTATAATCAACTCTTTGCTCGTGACAGTTGGACCGAGGTAGCTAAGAACTTTATAGGCATTAATGTAATTTATCTGGACTTTTCAAATGCCTTCAAACGCATAGATCACCGCATTCTTCTCCTAAAGCTGCAAGCTTACGGAGTTGGGAATCCTGTACTTGGATGGATCGGAAACTTCCTCCCTCAGCGACGCCCTCAGATTCGAGTTTGGGGCTCATTTTCTTATCCAATTAAGGTGGACTGCTGTGTCCCATAAGAGTCAGTGTTGGGGCCGCGGTTATTCTTGCTCTTCGTTAACGACATTTCAGGTATCATGAAGTCAAATTTCTTGCTTTTTGTTCATGACATCAATGTGTGACGGGCGATCTGCTGTCAGGAAGATTACGATATGCAACAACAAGACTTCGACCGCGCTTTTGAATGTTCAAAGGCAAATCTACTTCCGTTTAACGCGGACAAGTGCAAAACCGTGCATGTCCGCCACAAGCCCACGTACGCATATAAGCCTGGAGACGACATGCTGAAAGCCTCCTCACAAGAGCGAGACCTTGTGGTAGTGACACAAGACGACGTTGGCTGTTCGGCGCAGTCCTTAAAGGCGTCCAAAACCGCGAACCAACATGTTGGTCTGTTACGGAGGGCGTTCGGGCGGTTCGATCCTTCCATCTTCCCCCAAATGCTCAATGCGCATGTGTGACCTCATGTGGAGTACGCGATCCTGGTGTGGCAACCCTGGTAAAAAAGCGACAAGGCTGCACTGGAGACAGCACAGCAACTGGCAACGAACCATGTGATGGGGTTGTCCTACCTGCAATACCATAGGCGACTGAAAGCCGTGAGATAGTACGGCGGAAGATTTCGCCGTCTACAGGGTGACTTAAGCTTGGCGTTCCAGATATTGAAAAACCCCGGTCATGCTTGCCGCCACCTCCTGAAGCTTAGCCGCAACGCAGCATTGAGTGTCATAAGCTGAAACTAGCCGCACAAAACAGCTGGATGAAGTGCCGCCTGAATTATTTTTCCGTTTGAGTTTGTCAAGCATGGAACGATGTCCAGAACTTTTGTCATTTCCATGCCAACGATACCCAGTTTTAAAAAGTACGATGATGCTTGACACCGTCTACAATATTAGATCTGCTTTCTATTCATTGAGTGACGACAAGAAGCAAACAAACCTTGTGCTCACCAACCGCACGACATCGGGGTAGACGGATATACTTTTGTGCCGACGTGGATAATACGTTGAGTCCACAGATGCGCTTTTCCACTTTTGCGCAACTTCATTTTTCTACTAACATTATTCCCACAAAGCAATTGACGGGAGTAGTACAACAGTGGCTTTTTATCCGTATCATAAAACTGTTTCATTGTTCCATTTGCGTTTGTACAGTGGTAGCACATGGGCTTCCTTCAGCTCAGGAGGCACCTTCTCCTCAATCCACACACCTTGCACCGACTGGTGCAGCACATGCGCCAACGCGAGTCTTCCATGTTTCAATCCTACGGGCCGGATCCTGTCAGCACCGCACACTTACTGTTCGGCAACTGAGCAAGTGCACTCCGCGTCTCATCCATTGTTAGTGTAACCCCCAGGCTCACCTTCACCTGGTGCTGTATAAGACAGTTCAATATAGGCTTGTCAACATTTGAACGGTAGCTCAGTGGTAGAGTAGCGGACCGGAAATTCGTGGACCGGGGTTCGATTCCCCGTCGAGAGAGATTATTGTGCGTGAATTTTAATCGTGACTTCTACTTTCTACAAACTTTACACTACCCACAAACATCCAAAATGAATACTTGAACGATTGTTCAAGAGACGGTCGAAGTTAGTTCGCCAGATCCGATTTATGTCTATAGTCTGTGTGCACGCAGCGCTTTAATTACCATCGAGCAGCCATCACAGCGGCTACTAATTTGTACCATTCGTCTCCTTCAAGAAGTCAAAGGATTACTTATATTAGTAGCGTTCCAATCGGCATTACATCTGTTTCGCCTTTTCCGCATATATATATATATATATATATATATATATATATATATATGGTTGGCGGCATCCGGTTTCGGATTGTCCTGTCAATGTGGACAGCCACAGGACGCCTGCGCCTACAGAGGGACCATGTGTGGCTTGCGCTGCACCACTCACAGCTCCAACCACACACCCCATATCCAGTGTAAACGCGAAGGAATAAGACCGGGAGGCATGTGGATGGAAGCCACGTTTCATCAACGGAGACGGCCCACGCCCCTACACAAGCAAACACAAGCACCCTGTATTTGGGGAATCAATCGCACACAACGTGTTGGCTTGACTGCAGTCCGCTCCATACTGAGTGCATGGAACTGCTCTTCGAACGTAACACGGCTACAAGGACCGTGCACCCGTCCCCTCCATCACCGACCAATTGTATCCTGGAGCCAGTATGGACGAGGTAGTGGGTAATAGACAGGTAGGCATATCAAGCGCAGTCACACCGACAATGTCAAAGAAAAGCCAATCATTTGAAATGACATAAACAGATAAACTACATCTGTTAAAGTATACCGCTATGCAGACATAACTCTAAACTAAATTAGCATTTGAAGTAACTTGGTCAGCAACGAATCTGCGGTAAGTAAAATATGTCCAAAAGTTACTTAAAAATGCTACAAACACAACAAAGTTATGGAAGATAAGCGCAATCAGTGTAAGCAACCTGGCCATTTAATAGAACATTATTAAGGTAGGCAGAACAAACCAAATAAAGTGGAATGAAATTTATCCAGCTTTAAAAGACCTAGATTAAGTGTAAGTTGGTTTAGCCCAACTGCAGTGAAGAAGCATCACAAATGCAACATCAGCCTCAGCATGGGCAATATATAAAAATATATATATATATATATACATATATATGTAGGTAGGCATATATATGTATATATACATATATATATGGCGGAAGAGCCTATGGTGCGCTGAGGCTGGTGGTGGTTAGATCCTGAGAGATGGTCTAGCCACTGCTGCTATTGTTGTGCCACTTTCTCATGTCCTGGGCGCCTCCTCGTGGCGACGTTGAGTGGGAGTTGGGCTTCGCCCTTCTCCCTACTAAGATACAGGACACCAATCCTCATGAGTCAGTGAACTGACTATGTGCTAAACTCGCTGCCTTTCGGGTGTACATTTAATCGAAGGCCTTGGTTGAAGACCCGAGTCGTTCTCCTGTCAGGTGTGGGCACCCTGCCAATATCCTAGTCCATCCTCTCCGGACGTTAGGAAGTGGTCGATGGCTCTCTTCCCGTAAAACCTGGCCACGGGAAACAACAAGTCTACGGGTTATATGCTCACAGCTCGATTGGCGTAGAGCACGAGCGCTACGCATTGTCTCTGACGGTGGGAGGACACCACCGGATGCTCAATCGTTTGCTGCTGTCCGCATCAATCCAGCCAGTCCCTGATCAAATTGGTGCAAACCCGCCAAAACCCACCTGCGTCTGGCCATGGTCGCAGGTGAATCCAACTACGGTCGCAAAACATATATAAATTGTTCCAGTAACTCCAAGGCTGCATATGAGGGAACGCGTATAATCATGGTGCACGCGTGAGCAATTCAACCCTCAGTTACTCTCCGTGAGACGGTCTGTGCCGAGGAGCGACCGACTATTTCTGCTGGGTGATTTCAACGCGCGCGTTGGGCGTGATGTATCAGTGTGGACAGATGTTATCGGTTCGCATGGCATTGGTTCAGCGAATGCGAACGGTGACAGGCTGCTCTCACTGTGTGCCACTCACGGTCTGACGATCACGAACACTCGGTTTGCACTGAGTGCGAGTGATATAGCAATTTAGACGCGCCGACTGAGTGAGCACGCTCACCTGCTAGACTATTTCATCGTACGTGTATTGAGTGGAGCTGAGTGTTGCACTGATCACAAATTGGTGCGAACCAAACTGTACATGTATTTTAGTAAATCTATGTTTTGAACCCCCGTCGTGAATCGGCGTAAGCTTAACATTATCACCCTCCGTATTGGGGCGAAACGTACTGAGCTGGAGAAGGCGATGGCTGCGCGCCTGTGTGCTATGGACTGCATAGCCACAGTAGGCAACCTGTGGAACCAAATTCGCGACCAGGTGAGAGCTGCTGCCAAGGAGACCATCGGGAGCTTTGATGACAACAATGCAAAGATTGGCACATTGATGCCGGGGAAAAATGCAGCAATTACTGCATATGTGGCAGACCCCAGTGACTTGGGGAAGAAGAGTCAGTTTCGCAAACTTCGACGGCCACTGACCCGAGAGTTCCGTCGCATATAAAATGCATGGTGGACAGCGAAGGCGAAGCCGATAGAATGCTATGCCGAACGCCACCAACACAAGGAATTCTTTGACTCCTTGAAAGCCGTGTATGGACCGAGATTTGAGCCGCTGAGGACGCTGATCGATGGTAGTTCAGGTGCTACCTGCACACAGACTGCAGACATAATGCAGGTCTGGCGACAACACTTTGACTGTCTCTTGAACAACCGTTCAAAGATCGACTGGCCTAATTGAATGGCCTGAAGCATCACGATGTGAAGACGAGTCTGGCGGACACAATGACACTGGATGAGATGCACACAGCACGTGCTCAGCTGCAAAACGGCAAGTGTGTTGGGGCCGACGGGATCCTGCCTGAGGTATTGAAACACGAAGGACCCGCGTTGTTGACTGCTTTGCACCACATTGTGAAACTTGTAAGGATTGAGGAGGAGGTGTCTCCTGAGCTGAAGGATGTCGTTTTGCTACCACTGTACAAGGGCGAATGGCGCAAGGAATATTGCACGAATTATCGTAGCATCAACTTGTTGAGTTGTGTAGGCAAGGTGATTGCGCGAATCCTGCTCAATCGCCTCGTCAGTCAGGTTGTGGAACCGAACGTGGCGGAAGAGCAGTGTGGAGTCCTTTCGGGTTGCAACACAATATATATGATGTGTGCGGCTCGTCAGTTGCAGGAGAAGCGCAGAGAACGACACCAGCCATTGTACTCGCTGTACGTTGATTTCACCAAGGCATTTGATACGGTGAAGCGCGAGGTATTGTGGCTGGTATTGGGTACGTTTGGTTGCCCGCGTAAGTTTGTAAGTTTACTTACTTGTCTACCCAGTGGTATGCGGGCGAGGGTGCAGCTGAGTTGAAAGAACTCGAACGACTTTGCAGTTGTATCTGGTGTGAAGCAAGTCTGTCGTAGCTCCTGTCCTGTTTAATATATATCCTCATGACATGTCTTGTGGTTTTGATGCCGTTTGTGCTTACGGTGTTTGTGTGGAGCGTCGTATTGATGGCGTGTTGCAGAACATCAGTCGTTTCGGTGCGAGAACTCTAGTCTGTGAGACGACTATTCGTGTGTTCCTGTTCGCTGAGGACTGTGCGTTGTTTGCACCAGAGTGAATGAGTTGCAGCATATGACTAGTGCTTTGGCTTCGACAGCGGCTAAATTTGGGCTCACCATCAACACAAGCAAAACTGTCTGTCTCCCTCATCCTTCATCGGAGGTGCAATCTGCAATATTGTCCGGAATCAGCACTGGTGCTGAAGTATTGGAAACCACCACCGCTTCTGCTACCTTGGGAGTGTGATGTCGACTGATCAGTAGCTACACAGTGCGCTTCGTATCCGCATGTCGAAGGCAGCTGCGGTATTGGGGAAGCTTGAGTACCGAGTGTGGAACAACCATCAGCTTAGCATTGGCACGAAGCTGATGGTGTACAAATCCATGGTGTTGACCGTTCTTCTATACGGCAATGAAACGTGGACGATGTATCGGCGAGATGTGACATATCTAGAGCGGTTCCATCAGCAGCGTTTGCGACGGATTCTGCGCATCGGTTGGGGCGACAGAGTTGCGGACACGCAAGTGTTGCGACAAAGTGGAATGTATGCAGTGGACTGCATACTTTTGCTGAGACACCTGAGATGGCTCGGTCATGTGAGCCGTATGGATTCGGTGCGGATACCGAAACAACTCTTATATGGTCAGCTGAGTATTGGCAGCGTCATGTGAGGAAACCAAAGTTACGTTCCCAAGACCTGATCAAAGTGAGCCCCTCACGTTCTAATCTTGAGTGCAGATCATGCGAATCGAGGGCGGTTGATCTGCCGGCATGGCGCGATCTACTCACGAAGGCAGTTGCCGAAGTGAGGGAGAAAGACCTCATACATGCAGAAAAGAAGCGGCAATTGCGGAAGCGGCAAACACCGATGAATTGTACTCCATCGGCATCGAGCGCATGGTGCTGTAGTACATGCGGTCGCGAGTGCCTGAGTCAGGCAGGCGTTGTGAGCCATGAGCGAGGCCACTCAGGACCACTGCCGAAGCGACGACGAGTCCTGCAGAGAACGTAGGCAGAACCGGCGCAGCGTTTGTAGGTACGTTGCATTCGATTAACTAACCGTGCGCTTGCATGCTAAGACTATTTATTTCAGGTGGTGGGTTTACAATTTTGTCCTAATGCGTTTCTTCTCATATAAATACCTACATGTACGCTCTTCTATACACTTGCACACCTCTCTAATCCAACTGTAGTTAATTTAGACAACATTTTCTTGTTTGCGTCATTTCCGTAAAATATACTTTCTAACCTCGTGAACTTATCTCGGATCATTTGTTAACAACTTATTTCATTTGCTCACGTTTCCTTATGCATTATTCGATTTATTTTCTTTATCGTTCTCTCAAGTGATTGGCTGTTGCTTGATATCCACAGTGGGGCTGCGCTTGATGTGCATGCTGACAAGGTGCATACGTGTCTATTACTCAATACCTCGTCCATACTGGCTCCAGGATACAATTGGTCGGTGATGGAGGGGACGGGTGCACGGTCCTTGTGGCCGTGTTACGTTCGAAGAGCAGTTCCATGCACTCAGTATGGAGCGGACTGCAGTCAAGCCAATACGTTGTGTGCGATTGACTCCCCATATACAGAGTGCCTGTGTTTGCCTGTGTAGGAGTGTGGGCCGGCTCCGTTGTTGGAACTTGGTTCCTATCCACATGCCTCCCGGTCTTATTCCTTCGAGTTTACACTGGATATGGGGTGTGTGGTTGGAGCTGTGAGTGGTGCAGCGCAAGCCACACATGGTTCCTCTGTAGGGTATAGGGTATACTGTATGAATAATAGGAAACTTGCAACAACAAAAACAGAAGCTTTTTTTCTATGTTACTACTTGCTGTTTTTGAAAAATATTTTCGTTTTTGTTCTTTTTTAGGGGGGAAGAAGGAACACCGCAACACATCGATGCACACGTCCGCCACTGACATTGATCTTAAGCTGTCTTCTAAGATCTTCAAGCAGCAATTCCCGCATCTCTCGGACCCCAACCAGGTAGTCAACAACAACCGGCCGAGGCCAAATATTTCGCCCTTTTTTCCATGCGGCTTCTCCTTGTTGTAGACTGTCCACCAGACCCTCTCTTCCAGCTTTGTTCTGCAACCGCAAATAACGCACGACACGGGTAGCGCTGGACAGGCATGCGCAATACGTGTCCCAACCACCGCAGTTGATGCAGTGAGACAAGCTCCTCGAGCGAGTGGCTTCCAAGTCCCAAGACACGCTATCTAACTTCCGCATTGCTTACGTGGTGTTGCCAACACACACGGGCAATGGACCGCAGACGGCGGTGCTCGAAGACGGATAGCCTGGGCAAGTGATCTTTCCGAATAGGCCAGGTCTCTCATCCATACAACAGTACAGCACGAACAGTTGCACAATAGACTCGCCCTTTGATGGTGAGACGAATTTCGTGGCAACGCCACAAGTGCCTCAGCCTAGAAAAAGCGAGACGTGCTCTCGAGATGCACATCGAAAACTCGTCTCCAACAGCCCCACCAGCAGTGATGCAACTTCCCAAGTAGACAAAGCTCTCCACAACCTCTAGTGTCTCACCACCAAGTGTGAGTGCAGGCAGAGGCACCTGCCAGTCTTGGAAGAGAGCCTTGCATTTGGATGACGAAAAGTACATACCATACTTTGATGCTTCAATCGCCAAGCGGTTTCTTGCAAGTTGGACGACCTGTGGATCGTCACCCAGCAAGACGATATTATCAGCATAATCCAAATCAACAACTCAACTACCTGGGAGGAGCTCAACGACAGCGCTCAACGAATTGCTCAGAGCGTTCTTCAGGACATCCTCAATGGCAAAGTTGAATAGGAACGGAGAGATAAGGTATCCTTGTCGAGCTCCACTGGAGACCACAAGGTAGGCGAAATGTCGCCATATGCACTAATCCTGCCCGGGGTAAGACTATATAGAGCGCGCAGTATGGAGATCAACTTCTCGGGGACACTATTCCTCAGGAGGTAGTGCCACAGTACTGTACGATCGACAGAATCGAAGGCTGCACGGATATCCAGGCACACAGCAATCGTTGGCCTCTGATATACATGGTGGAGCTCGAGGATCTGGCGAAGTGTGAAGATTTGCTCGATGCAGCCGCGACCAGGGCGAAACTCAGCTTGTTATTCTCTTTGCAACGTTTCGCGTGTTGGGGATAGCCTGCGAAGTATGATGGACACCAGTAGCTTGTAAATGATGGGGACTAAGCTTATGCCTTTGTAGTTGGAGCAGATTTTGCGCAGGCCCTTTTTTGAAGATGAGGACGACTATCGATTCACCCAAAGATAATGCAACTTTCTCTTTCGACCAAATTTTCGAGAACAAAGCGGTGAGTTCTCGAACCAGCGAAGCGCGAAGAGCTAGAGGAAGACCATCAGGGCCGCGGGCTTTATAACGTTTTATGTGCCGGAGCTCCTGCTCGAATTTGTGGTAAGAGGGGATCTGTGGGGTTAGACCACTCCGCCCCATCGCGAGCGCCAGAGGTAGTAGATGGAGCTGGGGGCCAACAAAACTGCGAGCCAAACTGTTCGGCCCATCGCTCCAAACGTCGTTGAAGATTGGTGATTAAAATGCCATCCTATTCGCATATTGTTTCACTTATACCGGATCGAACATCTTCGGTGACTCGAATGAGATGGAAAACTCTGCTGGAATTACCAGGGAGACTAGCAAGCTCCATCTCCCTAGCACGTTCACACCACCAAGCTTCGCGGTCCATTTGCAGACTCATGCGCAACTCCCGACCCAGGTATTGGCGTTCTTCACTGTGTCGGGAATCCGATGGGATCAAGCGGCGTTTGTCCATCAGCGACAAGGAGACGGCGGAAATCTAAAGCTGCGCTGGGTGACGGGTAACACCACAAGTGTCGATACTGGCGGAAACTGAAACATCTTTGATCTGAGCCCACTGCGAATCGAGATCATCGTCAATAGTTGAGTCAGGCAAGGTTGACAGTGAGGCTTGGGACCTGGTTAAAACCGCAGGGTTTTGTAGATTCGCGACGTCCGGTCGGTAGAGAGCGCGCTTAGGTGGTCCTCCGAAAAGCTTGCAAATCTTAGCACGAGTCAATACGTGATCGGAGTCTAGATAAGTTGACCAGTACGATCGGCAGTCCGTTACGCTTCCGCGCCGTCTGTAGCTGATTGCTATGTGGTCAAGCTGGGAGCGCTCTTGCGTTTGTGAGGGCGGGCGTCAGGTAGCAGTGTGTCTCCTCGAGTGCCGAAAACTATTGCTCGAAAAATACAAGCGATGATCAGAGCAAAGAGCAAGCAGTCTGTCTCCATTGTCTGATCGACTTCCACCGAGACCAAAACTACTCCCAATGTGGTGTTCGCTTGGTGGAAGACGGCCAAGCCGTGCGTTAAAGTCCCCGGCAAGAATGACTATATCAGTCCTTTTGGAGGAACGCAGTAGTTCATGTAGCTGCTGGTAAAAGCTATCTTCAACTGCATCCGAGCTGCAGTCTGTAGGGGCGTAGGCGGAGACCACAAACAAGGCACGCTTAACGTCTCGACGCCTGCTTACTTTACATGGACCTCGTAGTCTGACTGCACATAGCCGACTATTGACTGGGATCCAATCAAACAGAGCTGATTCAGCACTGGCGCTCAGTGCAACCCCAACACCAGCTTGGCCAGTGACGGCAGCTTCTGGGTCTCTGGAAAGCTGCAAGTGGTATTCTGCGTCAGGGTTTACCGGAGAGGCCATTCTGAAGACGGCGCTAGAGTCTTGTAATGTGGTCTCTACAAGGCAACAGATGTCTACCGAAAGCGTTTCAAGAGTACGGGACAGACATGCTTGTCCTCCGATCTGTATCAAAGTTCGAACATTAAACGCTGCGAGGATGAATGGAGAACCAGGTCGAAGAAGAGCTGGAGCTTCGGTGGGTTGAAAGGCGGTTGCGATCGCAGGACGTTGAAAACCGGGAGTTTGGCTGTTGCTTCCGTCAGGTGCGAGACGTGGGACGTTTGTGCCGGTGACCGTAGAAGACATAAGAGTACATGTAGGTGAATGACGGGAGGTGGGGTGATCTGTGAGTGGAGGTTAAACAGTGCATTTTACATAGAAGATAGGCATAGCCGGAGCACTAGTAAGCAGTATGGTCCATGATTCGTCAGAGGGCGTGATACTACCCGGTTGCCCAGGCCGAAGTAGAGGGTTGTCTTAGGGGCCCTACCCCGAGCCTTTGATCAAAGATCTAACCTACAAGGCAGCAGGGCGATGTGAGGGCGTCGCAACCCGTTGGGAGCCGGTGACCAAGTAGATGGTTCATACGTCTTTCGGTCCGTGAAGGACCAGGGGCCCAACTCACCCTTGAAGTACAATGCCTCTCAGGGAGGGCGAGGGGTAGTGACTTTATTTAGTGGCGAGTCACATCCGCCACGTCGACAGTGTTGTTAAACGGACATATGTGGCTTTTTATAGGGAGAACGCTTGCCAGGCGAAAACCCACCATGTTCTGGAACACTGCTGCCGAACCATTTGCTGGAAACGGGAAAAACCCGAACCACCCAGCTGGCACCACGAGGAGATTGTTCGGCAAGC
>OX104063.1:93725054-93752387 GCA_944474145.2 Dicrocoelium dendriticum
CAAGTGATCGCCAGAGTTTTTCCAAAATGATCGTGATGTTCGAAGCAGTGTCCAACTGCAATCGGACGGTCTGGCCATTAATCTGGGCGTCGACGAACTTCCTGCGATCCGCATTGACTTGGAATGTGGCCAGCAAGCTCATGGAGCTGCCAACCGGGCCAGTGCTGGGTTTGCGTCTGGATCGTGACCTCTTCTTTGGACTGTGGGTGGGGGCCAGACCAGGTTTGGCCCCCTTGTGCGACGTAGGATAGCAGTATCCATCACGGTGCCCCACCCTGCCACAACGTTGGCATTGACGCTGTCGGAAGTTGCAATCTCGGTGGAAATGGCCTGCATCGCAGAATCGGCACGGATAGGGTGGGGACTTCGCTCGGTTGAGTTGGGAGAGTCGCTCAGAAGGTTGCGGCTTGGTGGCTGCGACCACCTGGACCAGACCAGGCGCGGAAGCGTTCTGGATCATCGCGGAATCGTGTTTCAGATTGATCAGCGATTGAAACTCCTCGGCCAGGTTGTGGAGTGTGATCGTGCTGTCTTGCTGCAGCTTGGATAGGAGGCGCGTTCGGATGTCGGCATCATGGGCGGACCGCAGGCCAGAAATGAAGAGCAAGCACTTGAACTGGTCTTCTGTGAGGGAGCTAAGCTGGAACCGTTCGCATTCCCGATTGACGATGCCCGCGTATGTGACGAAATCATCGGCGTCTCGTTTGGTTGGCTGCAGACATTGGTACCGGGTGTTGAACAGCGAGGACTGTTCGCCAAAGATCTGCGACAACGTGCGGACCGTTTCACCAAAGGGAATATCGCGGGGCTTCTTTGGTAGAATGAAATTTGTATGACGTTGGTGCTCGACCGTGCCCAGTTTGCGCAGAAGCAGCCGGACCTTCCACGCGTCAGCCTGGGAAGCCAGGTCAACGGTGAACAGATCCTCGTACCGCTTATACCAGGACTCGAAGGTAATTTGAGCGCCAGGGTCATAAAGGAATTCGGAGATGCTGCTGCAGATATTGTCAACCGAAGGAGTGCTGCCCGTGGAACCTGATTTAAGGGAAGAACTGGAGAGTTTTTCCGTTAAGACAGTCATTAAAGCAATCTGGTGCTCCAAAAGTAATTTAAACTCATTATATGCAACTGCCATGGGTTCAAATACTTCGTCGCCACTGTTGAATACTGCCTCTTTTTACATCACGAAACGGTGATGAAGGGAGGTTTTTCCTTGGAAGGGTTTGCGTAAGCAAACCCTGGAAACAAGAAACATGGTTTTATGTATATGTGCAAAGTCCGTAACTGAGCAGAAATGTTGGAAGTTTGGCGAGAGTTGTCCGGAAAGATGAATGTTGCTTGGATACAACAATGCGTGTTTGGTTGGAAACAAGACTGTTTCTGGGTGCAAAGGCTAACAATGTGAATGTTTCACGAGTTGGAAGGCTGACTGAAACGTGTGCGTTTTGTCTGGTCTGAGTACATGTGCACTCGAGGGAATCGGGTTTTCAGCCTTCCGTAATTTAAGCCTTTAATAATTATAGGGGCGTTGGGTCCCCATAACACCCGCATTCGAGAAGCGGGCGTACATGTGAAGTAAACAAGAGTCGGAAGTGCCCCGGGGTCAGGCGGGAGAAGGCTCTGCGTATAGAGTGAAACATCCTGTAGGCCGCAGCGACCTTTTTCTTGGTATCTTCATTAGATTTGAGGTCAGGCGAAAGTATCACTCCCAAATCCCTCTCTTTAGTGGCGTTTCTGATCAAGGAACCACCAACATGGGAGATTCCAAATGGGTCAGACGCACCAAATGGAAGAACCGAACACTTCTCACGATTCATTGGCAACTGCCACTTAATTGACCAATCAGGCAGCAGGTCGAGTGTCGATTGTAGCCTGTCAGCATCTTCCATGCTGGATACCTCCATCCACAGCTGCAGGTCGTCGGCGTAGATTAGGCAATCCGCCTGGAGTGTGGAAGGTAATTCATTGATGAAGACGTTAAAATGCACGGGGCCGAGGACAGCACCCTGTGGGACTCCACTTGTCATGAGAACAGGGGAGGAAAATGTTTCGTTTACTTGCACCTGCATCGTGCGGTCGCGAAGGAAATCAGGGATCCAAGAGAGAAGATTCCCGACGATACAGATTCCTCGGAGTTTAAGCAAAAGTCGTTCGTGCGAGACCCTGTCGAAACCTTCGCTGAAATCCACAAACACAACGTCCAGGCGTTTACCGGAATCTAGCGACTTCGCCCATTGCTCCTTAGCAACTAGTAAGTTCGACGTACATGTGCGCGCCCTTCGAAAACCATGCTGCGCACAAGAGCAGCGTTTCAGTTCCTCAAGGTAGAGAGGAAGAGCCTGCTTTGGCATCCGCTGCACAACTTCACACAATATCGAAGTTAAGCAAATTGGACGATAGTTGCCTGTAAGTTGCATGTTCCCTCCTTTGTATATGGGTTTGACAATGTTCACTTTCCAAGCCGACGAGAGACGCCCAGCTTCAAAGCAATGACGGAAAACCTGACAGATAGGAGGGGCGCTGTACTGCGCCACAGTCCTAAGGAACAGGGGGTGCAAGCCATCCGGGACGGGTGAAGAATGCGGATCTCAATCAAGAAGAGGTTTAACCACAGAATTGATATTAATGTCTACTTGATCCAACAGATAAGGAAAACTGGACACGGTGTTGTCGCAGGCGATTAATACGTTATTTTGTAAATATATATATATATATATGTATAGAGAGAGACAGTAACCTAATGCGTCGACATAGACGCAACTAAATCCATGAAGATCATCAGAAGATGACAGCCAGTGTCGCCCCAACATCATTATGAAACGTTTAGTGCAGGTGGAAAAGTTAACTCAGTTATTTAACCACCTAGTAAACGCTACGATTTTTGTCAGTTTTTATTCGTTAATTTCCTTGGCTATTTTATTTTATTCATTTGTTTAGCAGTAAGCATCAGAATCTAAACATGTATGTACACAGAAATGCCTCTGATTTCGATTATGATCCATAGCCTGACTTTTCTCCAGCCATCGACACACATGGTTTTTTGGCCCCCAAACATTCACTCGCATGGATCTACGAGCAACGTGACTGAAGTCAGTGATTTCCAATGTTGTCGGCCGGTGCATGGTTTACTACCACGTGATCTTTTCCAGTCAAATCCAGCCGTAGCAAACAGGGCGTGATGTGGTAAACCCTCAGCTGATATACACAGGAGGTGACCTTAACTGGCGCAGCACATCTAGCTTGTAGAATGCAGAACTCATAACCACATAGACATGGTGTGTGATTTCACTGTTGCAGCTACGTTGTCGATGCAAACGTGGCATTACCTTCAAGCACCCAGTTTCGAAGCATGTGTGCCGGTGCATGTCTTCCACATGTACTGGCCACGAATCGTTTCCTCAAAACAACACCGCCAGAACCGTGGCATTGTAAACTCGACCCTTTACCAAGAGGAGACGTCCCGACAAAGCCAGAAGTTTTGCATGTTAACCAACCCCGATCGAGTTTTTCCAATGCGGAGTGAAGCTGCCGTCACAATAGTGCCACTAGGAAACACGCAGCTTCGCACTTTGACGAAGCCATTAACGTACTCAGTCTGTGCACCTTCGAGAAAGAACTCGGGGGGAGGGGAAGGACGAGCGTCAATCCTGGAGCAGCACCTTACATTTGAACGAGATGAAGCAAATTCTGTACCTGGATGCTGCAATCCCCATACGGTTTAGAATGGGAATGGATCCCAACAGCCTGGAGCCAATCAAATTGGGTCTAATCGCCCGGTGATTAGTGCATGAAAGGTGAGCACTCTTCTTAAAAATTCGGGACAATAACTGACTCACCCCAGGAAGAACGCGTCATTTCTCTAGTCAAGCGTTTGGAAAACAATGGGACTAGCTGGCTGATGATTACTCTGCCTCCCTACTCCAACAGCTCCGAGGAAATTCCGTCTGAGCCAGCAATCTTGAACCGTTTTTGAGCAAACTACCGTTTGGCTGGGCGGATCAATTGGGACGACCCAGTGTTGGCAGCTGGGTTCGCACAGCGCTAAATGGGATGGTGAAGTTATTTAAACTGGGAATGAGAACCTTCGGCCCAACAATCCAAGCGTGTATGTAGCTTACCAATAGGTGCACCTACAGGTTAGCAGATTCTCTCACTGACACCAAGCCTCCTTAGCCTAATGGATCGAATGGATTGGAAGCGGGGCCGGAGAGTGCAGCGGCCTCCACTTTCGAAGCAAACTGAGACCAACGTGCATCGCGACCACTGCGGTGCTTTGCTTGTGTGGTTGACTGACAAAAAGGCGCACTTCATTTTGATTAGATTCCGCTGGGATATTGTTGCGGTGGTCACATAGATCTAAGGATCGCTTGGAAGTTCAGGCATTCAAAGGTTGCTGAGTAGCACCACAGCCTGACTGTCCTGGAGCGATCGTATTCTTTTACAGGAACGTTTAGTGTTCAAAATTTATTGCAGCTGGTGACATCTGAATACGTCGGCCAGGGAAGATTGATAGCTGAGCTGAACCGAAGAAGTACATATATTGCTTCTATCTTGCAGCAGTTCGTTTTCTGTGACTCTCCGAATGTGGGGCAGATTGATCTGAAATCCTTTACACCACCGTGCCATGTGAAACTGACCGCGACTCCGACAAGGTAAGTCGGTTTCCCGAACTTCGACAGCGATAGGCTCGAGAGTTCCATCTCATCAGACCCACATGGTGGACGGAGAAGGCGGAGCAAATGGAGTGCTACCTTGAACGCCGCCAACATAAAGAAAGCTCGGACTCCTTGTGGCGGTGTATGGAACAAGGTTGCAGCCGGTGAACACGCTGTTCGATGCACACATCATGCGGACATACTGCACATCTGGCGAACGTACATGGACGGTCTCTTGAACAACCGTTCAGATATTGACTGAGATGTGTTGCAAGGACTGTAACAGGGCAAGATGAAGATGTGTCTAACTGACATACACCACTTGGTGTAACGCGCATTGTTTAATGCAGACGTACCGGCTAATTTAATGATGTCCTTCTGCTATGACTGTACAAGGGGACTGGGAGTAAACCATATTACACAAGTTATCTTGGCATCAGCTTGCTCATTTGCTTGGGTATGGAGATCACACGAACCCTGCTCAACCGCCTCGTCAATTAGGTTGTGAAACCGAACATTGCGAAAGAGCGACCTGGGTTCAGTTCGGGTCGAAGCACTATCGATATGATGTTTGCGGGTCGCCAATTCCAGGAAAGAGCAGAGGACGTCACCAGACGTGGTACTCGCTGTACGTTGATTTCACCGAAGCATTTGATACGGTGAACCGCGAGGCATTGTGGCAGGCGTTGGGTTCGCTTGGCTGTCCGAGTAATGTTGTAAGTTTAATTGAATGTCCGCAGAGTGGTATGCGGACGAGGGTGCAGCTGAGTGGAAAGACCTCGGATGACTTTGCAGTTGTCTCTGGTGTGAAGCGACTTTGTGTCTTAGCTCCTGCCCTGTTTAATACATATCCTCATGACATGATATCTTGTGCTTTTGATGTCGCTTGTGTTTACGGTGTTCGTGTGGAGCGCCGTATTGATGGTGGATTGCTGAACATCCGTCGTTTCGGTTCGAGGACCTTAATCTGTGAGACGACTATCTGTATGTTGCTGTTCGCTGACGACTGTGTGTTGTTCGCACACAGCGCGGATGAGTTGCAGCACATGACTAGTGCTCTGGCTTCGACAGAGGCCAAATTGGACTCCGCCACAACACAAGCAAAATTTTTGTCTTTTTCAGCCTTCACTAGCTACACCTCAGTGGTCCTGCCGCAAACCAGATTGGGTTTGCTTTCTACCAGCTACTGCTACTTTACTGCTATCAATCCCGCACTGAAGATGCCACCTCGAATGGTGGCGAAACGTTTGCAACCAAGTTGCCCAGCTCGGAGAACTCCACATCAACTGGTATAGACGTTTTGGCAATACCCCTTCCCCAAGATGTTGCTATCTTGACAGCGTACTCTCTACCATGCTGCAGATTGGCGCGTTGCTAGGCTGGCCGAAAACGCACTTATTCACGTTAATTTAATGCCAACTTATTCAAACAAGCAAAGACGTGGCGAAAGTTAAGTAAATGTTCGTAGTGGTTTTTTCTCGCTGCGGTGTCATCAATATTACGAAAGCAAATTGATTTCCCACGTGGTTGATCGATGTATGTTTGAAACATTTTGCGGCAATGCTGAAGCCAAAATGTATACGGACAAACTGAAAAAGGGCCAAGGCGTGTGGTTAAAGCTCTTTTAGGCATGTTTTCTGGACGACTTGAACTTGACAGTTTGCACAGACCTGGTCAGTCTTGTTGAAAATTGTTCTCCGTGTAAACCGATGCAATTTGCATGAATTTGAGGCATTGAATACCTGTCTGTAACCATGGCATTAAACTGTGTGCGAAAGGATGAACCCACTGTCCAGTACCTTTTCGGACGTTTACTGGTTGTTTGACAGAATCCGTATGTCATCAGATATACGTATACCCTCTAACTCCTCTTACGAGTTATCAGTAATTAGTTACCATGTTCCTTCCAGTGCTGGACACTAATGCTCCCTTCTGTCTTAGACCGAAGTTATGACAGAGTTCCCACATTTATATTTTAATCTTGACAATTCTACGCGAATTTCTTTCAGATTCATTTATGGTACGGTTATAGTTAGTGTACTGTCCCTTGATAGACTACAGAATTGCACCTGCTCACGCTGTATCCCCTACCACAATTTCGCTCGTAACTCACATCGTTCAAAGCGTTACAGTGGTTGTATGACCGCCCTTCTTACTATTCGAATGTGCATAGCTTTCCTACCCTGAGCACCTGGTGTACAATGCCGCCATCAACAGACGTATCTCATCATCACCACCACCGCCGCTCACACAAGTTGGTGTTTTTTGCGTCCCTATCCGGGCCAACGTGTTACAAGCTACGTGTTTGGCAGGGACAACGCTGTGCACATATATATACCTAGAACAGCGAACTCATCATGGGTTTCTGTTCGGTGAATTGATGAGAACTCGTGAAGCTTTTCTGCCCCAGGTGTACTTTTACCTTGCCGAACACTGAGAAATCGATTTGGGCCTTACGTTATCGGTCGAGACCTCAGAGTTGCGTGCAATCAAGCAGTACGCATTTCCGGACAATTTTTTCACTCTGTGCTGTTCTACCGTGCATGCGCCTTCGGGTATCGGCATTGCATAACAAAATTCTGTTTTCCACAATTTAGTTTAACATCGTGACAGCTCTCATCCTGTTTTAACCTTTGGAGTCCTGCATTAATTTACCTATAGCTCGACATAAATCACAAAGGCATACTCCACACACGGTAAGGGAGTTCTGACCCTTAATTACTGAGACTGAGACTGTATTTAAGAGCAAGTAAAAAGGTTTCTGTACAACTCTATCGAATTACGAAAAATCAAAATTTACTTGTGAGTTATCAGCAGTTGTGTCTGGTCCGTTAATCGTTTATCCGTGTTCGGTTGGAAATTTGTACTAGCGTCATTATTTCCGGACATACAATGTCTTCTTTTGGCACTGTATGTGCATCGTTTCACGAAAGCACAGGTTTCCAAAATAATCGTCGATACGAGTTTTAGAACACTTCACAGAATCGACCTCTATTAATCCTACTTGTTGACAGAAGGCTATTGTTAACATTCCGATTGCTCTCGTCAGTCGCTACGCAATACAGGCAAGACAAAACAGGTAATATATAGGGTCCACACTTAGTAACAAAGATAAGCAGATAAAAATGATAAGAATGACCTAATCAGGTCCAAGGCAATCTAATTGATTGTCTCAGTTGTTTCTGGGCACAGAGCACGGGACAATTCAACCTTTTCCGTAGCGCCTCGTCAATTGCCAACAACCTCGGGTTCCTGTTGCGCAATAACACCTTGAATGAATCGATTGAGTTCACCTGGTGCCGAGTCGTCATGAGGTGTTTGGTGATAGACTCGTCACCAGGTGAACTCAATCGATTCATTCAAGGTGTTATTGCGCAACAGGAACCCGAGGTTGTTGGCAATTAACGAGGCGCTACTAATAAGGTTGAATTGTCCCGTGCTCTGTGCCCAGAAACAATTGAGACAATCAATTAGATTGCCTTGGACCTGATTAGGTCATTCTTATCATTTTTATCTGCTTATCTTTGTTACTAAGTGTGGACCCTATATATTACCTGTTTTGTCTTGCCTGTATTGCGTAGCGACTGACGAGAGCAATCGAAATGTTAACATATCGCAACCTATGTCTTCTTACTGCCTTAATGAAGTGGTTGAATGGGACTCAGTGTATCAAGAAGGCTATTGTACGTATCCTCGCGAGTACCGGCAGGAATGACGCTTGCACTGAAGCAGTGTTACAATTTAAACATAGGGGTACTTATAAGTACCGCCAGCACACAAAGGGTTAATCAAATATTAGTAGCTCATGGCTAGCTAGTCAGCAACTGAGATCCACACCCGGAAGATATCTTGAAGATACATGTCGGAAGTGACGCGAGCTTCAACTCAGTTAGCCATAGAGCCACTTTCTCCCATTCTTAATCCCCTGTGTTAAAAATTGCCTATGGCGCAGCACCTTAAATAAACAAATAAATGCTTTATTTCTGGCCATTTTCTCCAACCATTGGTCGCCATGTTGTTTCCGGCTTATTCACAACGCCGAAGCAATCACCCTGTGGCACTTATTCCGAGCTGGATATCGTGCAAGTGCCCTCACGTGTGTTTTGTGCCTAGTTAAATACCACATTTCGTGTGTTGGATTATCAGTTGAGCATTTTCATCGTGTTCATGAAATCCAACACGATTTCATTTAAAGTTTGTGAAAAGTGCCCAGATAAAATACAGCCAGAAAGAGTAAAGCCGACGTGTAGACTTCATCATTTCGTTGCGAACAGCTCCGTGTGTTTGGCCCAACAACTTAGCCCGAAGAACTTTCAGGTTTCAGCTCAGTAGTCCTCCACTATGCGTGCAACCTCACCGGTACGAAGTCCAACCGTTGAGAGAAGCCCAGTTTCATCTGACATAAATTGTTTGCCTCTGTTTTGTCCAAAGAGCACAGCTGTCCCAGTATGTGAAAGTTTGAGTGCTGGAGACCAGTGGAAAGAACAAAGAACGAAATTACGAAGGGATGTGGGGATTTTAACTTCTCTAAGTCAACAGTTAATCAAAGCACGTGAGGCTTTTAACATACTTTGCCATGCAAGGTCAACCTCTTCCGATCTAAGGCGTTATAACCTCATAATCTTCCATGCACCATGGTCCAGTGATCCACCACCGCAATTCCTCTACGAGCACGAGGTCGAGGTTTACAGGAATTAATTGACAGACTCCTCGACGCTGGTGATGACCCGGTAAAAGTGAAGCAACTTGATCAACAAAGTCGGTCTATGAGCATCACTTTTGTGGACGAAGCCAGTTCAATACTGATCTTTTCCCGCCTAATTAGGCTGAAAGTTTTGAAGATCCATGTTGGTCTAGACCTGGACAAAGTAAATCAGGAACGGCCCAAGTCTACCAGCATTATGTTGAAAAGACGTACTGGTGGGGGAGGGGAAACAAATCTCCGTATCGTAAATTTTCGGCTGGTTTCCAAGAGTCTGCGAATCATGAAAAACAAATTACTCACACTTCATGCACGCCAGGCGGTTCCCGCTACGGCCTGCGAGTAGCCTGCACGGTTTGTACTGTTATGAACAAGCGCGATGAGCTTCGTCGTTTCGTTGCGTCTCGCAGAGACATGGCTGCATTCAGAAGTATACACTCAGGAACTTGAACTTAATGGTTACTCGTGCTTCCGATGCGATAGGCTAACGAATGCTCGTGGTGGCTTCTTGCTCTACATCCGGTTTTCCCTACTTGGGACACTAGTGACCACCTACCGAAGCGAAGATGGTTTGTGTGAGCTACTATGGTGCTCCATCCACCTCAGCCGTGGAGAACGACTTGTGGGCGCATTCTACTGCAGCCTCTGAGTCGTTGTTTGGATTGGCTGCCCCATCTTCGAATCCACATTAGTCGTCCACATTTTCTACTTACGGGCAATTTTAATTGTCTTCAAATCAGATGACCTAATGTACATTTGTTGCCTGAACATGGTGGGATTGAAACAAATTCGTGGATTTGGTACTTGAAACTGGTGCATCGCAACACATATGCCAGCCAACACGTATAACACCATGCTCAACTCCATCCTGTCTCAACCTGATGTCAACGAGCTACGAACAACAAGTGCGTGACGTTAGGATCCTGGAGCCCCTGGCTACAAGCGACCACTCAGTGCTCATGGCTGATATGGAATTATCTTTGCCTTATTCCCGTCCGCTGGAACCAACTCTCAACTACTGGAAACGGACTACGATGGTCTAGCTCGTGCCGCGAGCCAACTGAATTGGTCCCTGTCACAAGCTGCATCTGTGGAAAGCTGTCGGATATGTATAAAAGAGAGATTGACGTCGTTGTGTTCCCAATCTGTGCCCTTAAAGTGTAGGAAGGTTGGGCCGATTAAGCTTCACTGGTTTACAAGGAGTATGGACATCTGCCTGGGAGGCGGCGCAGACTGTGGGACAGATTCCTCCTCTCTGGCTCTGCCAATGACTAGCAAGGGTACACAAGTCATCGGAACCTCTGCAACAGTGCAAACAAGAATAAGCGCTGACATTTCGAAGAGCAGCTCACAATCGTCGCGATGGTCGCCCCAAAGAGAATCTTTGCTTACTTGAAGCGACGCCTGAAGCCGGCAGGTGATGTGCCAGTGCTGGATAGCCCAGATAGACAGCCCTTAAGCTCCAACACTGAGCGTGTGTTCGATTTGGAGACGCACTTCGCTTCTGTATTTGCGATCAACGAAGATCCCACAAAACGATTGGAAAGCAAAATCCAACGCACCCCTACAAAATCTGGAACAAATGGGACAGATTACAAAATTAGAACACAGCAAGATGAAACCAGAAGATTCGGTGTTACCGCGACTCTACGACCTGCCAAAAGTTCACAAAAGTGGAGTCCCCCTCCGCCCTATCGTGTCGTTACCTGGAGCTCCGAATTACAAACTTTCTAAGAAACTCTGAAAGAGATTGAAGCATCTGATCTCTGACTCGGAACATTCCATACAATCTGCAGAACAATTCCTGGCTAAGCTCAGGAAAACAATAATAGAAGAGGACGAAATCATGGTTTCCTTTGATGTAACAGCTCTGTTCACTTCAATCAACACCAACCTGGCGAAGCAAACGATGTCAAGACTACTAGACCAACGCGGATCCTCAGACACGAATAATAACATAGATGACATCCACATGATGGAGCTGTTGGATTTATGCCTCACGACACACTTTAGTTACAACGGCCAAATCTGCGAACAAATAACAGGCACGCCAATGGGTTCACCGATATCTGGACTAGTGGCCGAAGCAGTGCTGCCTGGTTCGAACCAGGCCCCTGAAGCCGCACTGATGATGTTGCCTAGTCAGGCAACGAAACGTCTGAAAAATAATTATCCAGCTCGGAGAACTGCTCAAAATCCGCATCCACACCCCGAGCTACAGATATTCTCATTTATCTCAAACAGAATTTGTTTTCGATGGATTGAACGGATTGACATTTGAATCCTGGTTCCTAAAGTATGAAGATATTTTTCGAGTGGAACTTGCAGACCAAGACGATGCCTGGAAAGTTCGTTTGTTGTTGAGGAAACTTGGCGCAGTCGAACATGAACGTTACACAAATTTCGTGTTGCCGAAGAATGCAAGGGACTTCAGCTTCGATGAGACGGTGAAAACGTTGACGCAGATATTCGGTGAGCAGGCCTCTCTCTTCAGTGTTCGCTACAATTGTTTGAAGTTAGTCAAACGCGATGCCGTTGATTTTGTCACACATGCCGGGATCGTAAATCGCGAATGTGAACGATTCAAACTGGGTCTGCTGACACCTGAGCAATTCAAGGGTCTTATTTTCGTGTGCAGTCTCCAGTCCCACGCAGATGCCAATATTCGAACACGTATTCTCCACAAGCTCGAACAAGAACCACAGTTGACGCTGCAAGAGATTACAGCCGAATGCCAGCGACTGATTAACTTGAAGTACGACACAAAAATGATTGAAACTGCTGACCACAGGACAGAACCCCAGATTTGTCGCACAGCTATCCGTGGTAAAGTGATGAACCAGAATCGGTCACCTCAGCAGCCCCCGACCGCATGCTAGAATTGTGGCGCTTGGCATTTTGTGAGAGACTGGATCTACAAAGGGCATCAATGTCAAGTGCAAGCGGTTTGGTCATAAGGGAACCCACTGTCGAGTTGCGCACAACTTCAGACGTTCATTTCCCTCGAGATTGCGCACAAACATCAACTTCAGAAGGGCGAAATTTCATGGACCGGCCACAAAGGTAGTTCTCGCTGCGTTTCGCACGGAATTCGCAGGCAAGAGAAAGTATTTAACAGTAAAAGTCAATGGTATTCCAGTCACCTTGCAACTAGATACTTCGTCCGATATCACAATCATTTCGCGATCCACTTGGAGGAAGCTTGGAAGACCAGCATTCAAGCGCACAACTCTGACTGCTCAGAATGCATCCGGGGAACCGCTGAGATTGGATGGAGAGATTGAATGTGAGGTCAACTTCAAGGAACTACAACTCCGCGAAACAATCTACCTAGGCTCATGCACCGACGTCAATCTTCTCGGAATCGATTGGACTGAAAAGCTGAACTTGTTTAATGTACCACTGAATCGTGTCTGTGCTGAATGGAATGTCACGATGCACTATACAGCCATACCGACTCCTCCGGGTCAAAACATCTCTGAACAGCTTCAAACGAAGTATGCGTGTGTTTTCCAGTCGGGACTTGGACACTGGAAGAAAATGCAGGCAAAACTTACTCTGCTTCCGGATGCCAGACCAGTGTTTCGACCCAGACGTCCTGTCCCTTATGCATCCCAAGCACTTGTTGAACAGGAACTTGATCGATTGCAGCAGGCCGGAGTGATCGAGCGAGTCAATTTTTCACCGTGGGCTGCGCCTATTGTTGTGATCAGGAAACCGAACGGTTCTATTCGTTTGTGTGCAGATTTTTCAACGGGTCTGAATGCTGCACTGGAACCCCATCAGTATCCGCTTCCACTCCCTGAGGACGTGTTCGCAAATCTGAACGGAGGCAAGTATTTTGCTACCCTTGATCTTGCAGACGCCTATTTGCAGTTAGAAGTTGAACCAAAAAGCGGGAAGCTTCTAACAATCAACACGCATCGCGGTCTCTACCAGTACAACCGTTTGCCATTTGGAGTCAAAACGGTACCGGTAATCTTTCAGCAAGTCATGGATGCCATGCTGACGATTTTATGCCAGGTCGATGATGTATTACAAACTTGCTGGCGATTAGGCATGAGTGGTTGAAAGCAATAAGCAAGAGAAATTCTATCGAAGTGATATTTGTCGATTTCAGTAAAGCGTTCGACAAGGTCAGCTATGACGTCCTCCTTCACAAACTCAAGAGAAGTGGTGTCGGTGGCACACGACATCAGTGGCTCCGCGCCATTCTCGCTGGACGAAAGTGGAGGGTACAGATCGACGACCATCTAACTGACTGATATACCTTTATAAGTGGCTTGCCTCAAGTCACTGTGTGGGGGCCCACTCTGTTCCTGATCCACATCAACGATCTACCTCAACTTCTCCGGTCGCGGAGTGCCTTGCTTGATAACGACATGAAGATTTGGAGAGAAACTGACACTCCCGACAACTGTTCCTGTTTCAACAAGACCTCAACCGCCTGTCCACATGGTCTGCAGAAGTTCATCTCCTGGTCAACCCAGCCAAGTCTCTATTTGTGAGCTTGGGAAAGGGTGCTGACGACCGAACCTACACCCTTGACGGCCAACCGCAACATCCCACACCCTCCGTGAAGAACCGAGGGGTACTATCGCGCTGCGAGTTGAAGTCCGTGGAAAACACGAACTGGCAATATTGTAACGG
The DNA here is from genome assembly GCA_944474145.2 of Dicrocoelium dendriticum. Lineage (NCBI taxonomy): Eukaryota > Metazoa > Platyhelminthes > Trematoda > Plagiorchiida > Dicrocoeliidae > Dicrocoelium > Dicrocoelium dendriticum. The sequence continues at coordinate 93,739,062 of OX104063.1, forward strand.
ATTGCGCATATTTTTGACACTCAAAGTTATATTCGGCACATGGTCTGAAGAGGTTGCCACTCGCCAATTTTCTTTCATCATTAGACCAATGCTAAAGTACGGTTCGCCTGCCTACTTTCCGTCTAGCTGAGGCGAGGCAAAGAAGATCGAGCGGGTCCAACACGTTGCTACCATGCTCATCCCGAGTTTACGTGGTTTGGGTTATGAAGACCGGTGCGAGAAACTAGGAATCTACACCTTGTCCTACCGTCGAGTGCGAGTCGACCACATTATGACCTACAGTGCATTTGAGAAGAGTCTTTCGTTTTTGCTCAGTCGCCGCGCTGGTCAGGGGTAGATTGGAACGCACTAATTTGCCGACCCACCAATGGCATGTACGTCTACTGTATTTACTCATCCACGCATGTCTGGGGGTGTGAATACGACGTGAGGACGCATTGCGGTGCATGTGTCCTTGAAATATGTTAATGACCCTCGTCGATTTCGACAAAGGCCAGCTCAGATTGGGTCGATGCCGACGTTTTTGGCTGGTGGTTTGCAACATCTCGACAGCAGTGCATAATGCACTGGCTACCGTGTTCAAATGTTGATGGCGCTTCGACAGTTGCTTAATGTTATCCCAGCAAATGATAAAAGGGTTAGTGACAACGCTGTTGTAGACTGAATGTTACCTTCACATAAACCACCTTAGCAAAATAAGAATTCGTAACAATTAGGCGGTGAAAATATGAGATGCTACTTCTGCATAAATGAGTCCGGAACAATGTCTACCAGCTACTGGAGGCTCATCGGATCTATTTGCAAGTGCGCGGCCGCCTAAGGAGTTAATTCCAGCAGAATACAGAAATAAAAAGAAAGCTGAGTGCAGTGCCTTTTGAACAGATTTTATCAAATCTCATTTTATTCCATCAGCTTGGAGAATTAAATCAAAATCAGTTTCGCAATGAGCACGAGAAGGAATTTTACAGTATTGGTATGGTAAAAGAATCCTAAAGTAGATAAAGAAGCGTTTAGGTCAAATCTAATCACCCATTTTAGAAAGAAAGGTGATGGAAGAATCCAGCGCGTACGATGCATTTATTTGATTAAGCCAGTCTGTTTACGGCTGAATATTCAAGCGTTGTTGGTGTATTAAGCATTTTATTGACTTGACTTGAGTTCCCCGCCTTGGCAGACTTGAATGTTTAAATATTCCTTATCGCCCAGATACGTATCCGGCCAATTTGGAAAACCTTAATATGCCATGGTACTAGAATTTTTGGTATTTTAAGTATCCATGGAAACTGTGTAAATAGATCACTGAGGATTCACGTTCAACCGTTTGTTCCACGGTCATGACACATTCAGTAGTTGCGAATGACTTAACAAGCGTAAAAGTATTGCCCATTAGTTAATTTCCGGTGGCCGGTGGGACTCTCTGGGACTCTTTTAACTTCCGATATAATTCCACGGGATGTACAGCTGAGCGGCTAATCGTACTCCCACAACGACCGAACAACAACAGATCATGGTGACGTGCTGGTATAGATTTGTTTTCCTATTTCGTTAGACTGCTGCTACCAAAAGAAATGCGGATGTTCTACGTGTGCCCTAAAGCTCGATCCACCTGAGTGTTGGCGAAATGTGGGTGGGTGAGATTTACTGTTTTATGTGAAGCTGCCGTTTGCACTAGTTGCAAAATACCCAAGACAAAATGAACCGTAATCGCTTTCAGCTCATACGTCCTTTTGACACGTCAAAGAAATAGAACAAGGGTTCAAATTCCCTACAGGCCTAGTGATCTGGAAGCAGAGAGTGCGGAGATGATATCTGAGATTGGGGCAGCACTACACGTATGCTGGTGGACTCGCACCAAACCGCAATCAGATCCCTCATGTATGAATTTGAAGTTGACGAGCTGCTAACAACTTGTCGTGGAGTGTGAGGCATGAATCCAGTAATACCAAGTGAACATCCAGTGGCCCTAGCTTGGCGAAAGCTGCTGCTGTCACACTCGCTTCCATAGCAGTCATCCTAGGAATACTGTAAACTGGCTTCCATGAACTTACCTGAGCTACAAATCAAGTGGACTGGTCACTACAGCAAGATTCATCTATCGAAGCAATATAGGCAATCCTAAAGGAGTATGGAAAACGATTGTGCGCAAGATCCGTAACCCTCAATTATCAGATGGTTGCACTAATGAAACTAAAATGGTTCGACAAGTATATTTTATTTCATTAGACATTGACGTGTACTAAGGAATAAATACAGTCCGATGGGTTCTGCCGCCGATTACGTGGTGTCATAATCATGGCTGATTTCACGCAACAGCACCAGTGTTCAAAAATCCCAGCCACAACGAAGACGACCCACAAGAGGATCATTCATTAAGTGACGCTGCACTTGAGGAGTACAGATGACGGAGCAATGTTAAAGGGTTCAGCCGGGCAGTCCCTGACTTCCAGGAGGGACCATGCGTCGGCACTTGTGGTGCATTTCAATTCCTTATTCACAAATATTTAGGAGGCGGTACAGAGTTTGATTTGTGTAGGCCCTGCCCCTTTTGACAGAAGAATTTCGGCATAGTAGATGCTCGCAAGATATTCATTGGTAATTGGCGGTGCTTCACATGCTATACCTAACGATTCGCATTTACTTGTCTGCTTCAAATCTGTGCGAATCATGTTCCACATTGAGATTGCGGGTCGCATTGTGGGTTTGGTAGCATCCACCATTCAAATATGCTTCACTACTTGTCGGTTTGACGCATGTCCTCGCAAACCATTGCTGGTCAGGTTTTAGACTAAGATGAGAACATTGCAGAATGCTGAACTGGAAAAACCAGGTTAACTTGACAACAAAAGTAATTCGATGGCTTATCAGTTCGTCTTCATTTCGGAAGGAAGAAGTGATCGTTGGAGACAATGAGATGAACGCTTATCGAACCATTAGCAATTTGTAGGTCTGTCGAAAAATGCAAGACTTGATAAGGCGCAACCTTAACAGTTTATTTGTAACCAGTCATACGGATTAAAATATTCACCATACTTAATTGATTGTCACTTTCTATCTTTGTCTGCTATTCTATGTTGCTCTCATAAGTTGATCTCGCAGTCCACTGTTACGTTAATTCTGATGCAATTGATGTATTGCTTAGTTTTGAATAATTTTATATCCATGGAACCCGCAGTTGAAACACTTTAACAGGTAGACAGTATACTTGTCCAAGTGTAATTGCTTTCCAGGAAATTTCTGTTCAGTCTTTTAGATCTACTGGTGTTGACCCTTGCAAAACCCTTGCCTGTACACAAATTCATAATCCGAACAAATGCATAACTCCCTGATAGCAATTGCAGGAACCAAGTGGGGTGCACGCTGCCTAATTTGTATAACAGTGACCGTGACGGTGTAACATGAAAGGCTGACAGTATCGCTCAATCTCTCAGGAAAACGTATTTGTATATCAAACGAAATGATTGTTACATGCTGCCGTGTATGCCAATTAAGGAACTACTCGCTGCACGTGTTTGTGGATAAGGAATGTTGATGAAATCGCATTGTATGCGTCATTTCACAGAAACGATCGAGGAGCTGTGTCTAAGCTAAGCCTAAGAAGATGCCATCAATTGCACATAATCGCACCCTGTCTGTGTATTCCAGAACCAGCTTGGGACAAATTTGTGGGCACGTTCAAATCCCTAGTCGCGAAGGCATCAGAACCGAAAGCTTTTCATCCTCCCCTAAAAAAGAAATCTTTTCAGAGAAGCCGAACACGAAAATATATGGTCTTGAGGGACCGGACTTGGCATGGTTATAGAAACAATCGCAGTTCAGAAAATTGGACGGTGTACGCAACTCAGGCCGACGACTCTGTGCACTTGGTGCGTGAGGACAAGTGCACAAAGTAGCAGTTTGATCCGGCGTAACATTCACTGCGGAAACGGTACTGAAAATGCCATTACCCTCCTACACACATATCTCTTGGAGTGGACAATAGCCACCCCAAAAGCACTAAAGGTAACAATCACGCACCTAGCCGGATTATTTCAGCCATCTCTGGACTGCAACATAGCTCGGTCAAAGTGGAAACTAGGTTTCATCAAACCTATTCACAAGGGAGCAAGTCGGTACCAGCCTGCCAATAACCGCCCGGTCATGTCAAAAGGGGCAGGGCCTACACAAATCAAACTCTGTACCGCCTCCTAAATATTTGTGAATAAGGAATTGAAATGCACCACAAGTGCCGACGCATGGTCCCTCCTGGAAGTCAGGGACTGCCCGGCTGAACCCTTTAACATTGCTCCGTCATCTGTACTCCTCAAGTGCAGCGTCACTTAATGAATGATCCTCTTGTGGGTCGTCTTCGTTGTGGCTGGGATTTTTGAACACTGGTGCTGTTGCGTGAAATCAGCCATGATTATGACACCACGTAATCGGCGGCAGAACCCATCGGACTGTATTTATTCCTTAGTACACGTCAATGTCTAATGAAATAAAATATACTTGTCGAACCATTTTAGTTTCATTAGTGCAACCATCTGATAATTGAGGGTTACGGATCTTGCGCACAATCGTTTTCCATACTCCTTTAGGATTGCCTATATTGCTTCGATAGATGAATCTTGCTGTAGTGACCAGTCCACTTGATTTGTAGCTCAGGTAAGTTCATGGAAGCCAGTTTACAGTATTCCTAGGATGACTGCTATGGAAGCGAGTGTGACAGCAGCAGCTTTCGCCAAGCTAGGGCCACTGGATGTTCACTTGGTATTACTGGATTCATGCCTCACACTCCACGACAAGTTGTTAGCAGCTCGTCAACTTCAAATTCATACATGAGGGATCTGATTGCGGTTTGGTGCGAGTCCACCAGCATACGTGTAGTGCTGCCCCAATCTCAGATATCATCTCCGCACTCTCTGCTTCCAGATCACTAGGCCTGTAGGGAATTTGAACCCTTGTTCTATTTCTTTGACGTGTCAAAAGGACGTATGAGCTGAAAGCGATTACGGTTCATTTTGTCTTGGGTATTTTGCAACTAGTGCAAACGGCAGCTTCACATAAAACAGTAAATCTCACCCACCCACATTTCGCCAACACTCAGGTGGATCGAGCTTTAGGGCACACGTAGAACATCCGCATTTCTTTTGGTAGCAGCAGTCTAACGAAATAGGAAAACAAATCTATACCAGCACGTCACCATGATCTGTTGTTGTTCGGTCGTTGTGGGAGTACGATTAGCCGCTCAGCTGTACATCCCGTGGAATTATATCGGAAGTTAAAAGAGTCCCAGAGAGTCCCACCGGCCACCGGAAATTAACTAATGGGCAATACTTTTACGCTTGTTAAGTCATTCGCAACTACTGAATGTGTCATGACCGTGGAACAAACGGTTGAACGTGAATCCTCAGTGATCTATTTACACAGTTTCCATGGATACTTAAAATACCAAAAATTCTAGTACCATGGCATATTAAGGTTTTCCAAATTGGCCGGATACGTATCTGGGCGATAAGGAATATTTAAACATTCAAGTCTGCCAAGGCGGGGAACTCAAGTCAAGTCAATAAAATGCTTAATACACCAACAACGCTTGAATATTCAGCCGTAAACAGACTGGCTTAATCAAATAAATGCATCGTACGCGCTGGATTCTTCCATCACCTTTCTTTCTAAAATGGGTGATTAGATTTGACCTAAACGCTTCTTTATCTACTTTAGGATTCTTTTACCATACCAATACTGTAAAATTCCTTCTCGTGCTCATTGCGAAACTGATTTTGATTTAATTGTCCAAGCTGATGGAATAAAATGAGATTTGATAAAATCTGTTCAAAAGGCACTGCACTCAGCTTTCTTTTTATTTCTGTATTCTGCTGGAATTAACTCCTTAGGCGGCCGCGCACTTGCAAATAGATCCGATGAGCCTCCAGTAGCTGGTAGACATTGTTCCGGACTCATTTATGCAGAAGTAGCATCTCATATTTTCACCGCCTAATTGTTACGAATTCTTATTTTGCTAAGGTGGTTTATGTGAAGGTAACATTCAGTCTACAACAGCGTTGTCACTAACCCTTTTATCATTTGCTGGGATAACATTAAGCAACTGTCGAAGCGCCATCAACATTTGAACACGGTAGCCAGTGCATTATGCACTGCTGTCGAGATGTTGCAAACCACCAGCCAAAAACGTCGGCATCGACCCAATCTGAGCTGGCCTTTGTCGAAATCGACGAGGGTCATTAACATATTTCAAGGACACATGCACCGCAATGCGTCCTCACGTCGTATTCACACCCCCAGACATGCGTGGATGAGTAAATACAGTAGACGTACATGCCATTGGTGGGTCGGCAAATTAGTGCGTTCCAATCTACCCCTGACCAGCGCGGCGACTGAGCAAAAACGAAAGACTCTTCTCAAATGCACTGTACAGTATGCTACATCTTGGTGACTTCCCCATGCTGAGGCCAATGCTGCAATTATGAGGGCCATGCAACACACGCGGACACATGTACCAACTTTTTGGGCAAGTTGTGAAGCGAGTTTCCCACCCACTGTGCTACACACGGAGAGTGGTAAATATTTGGAACAGTTTGCCTGAGCATATGATGGAGACAACATCTGTGCAGCAGTGCAAAACGTTGTTGGATTCATTGCCACTATTCGGTTTAAGAGGGCGATTTCACACGTACGAGGACATCTCAACTTTGTGAATCTTGCAATACCGTGAGTCAGCTATTTTAAATTCTACACGGATGGATGCTACATGGATGCTACACGGATGACAATTTTTTCTAACCTTTTTGACCATATTTCGGAAGAGTTGTACAAAATTCATTCTACTTGCTCAGGATTCAGCTGCTTATGGTTATTACTGAAGGGTATTGCCATGTTTTACTGCTAACCAGCCTAGTCATGTCAGAAGAGTTTGGAGCAGAGTTTATTGTGGTTACAAAAGCATCCATTTGCGTATTTTTAGGTCTTTATGAGTTCCGTATGACTGCAACCTTTTTGTTCAAAATTAACTTCTATTAGTCCGTCACATCAGACTATCGTCCAGTGACTCTCCTCCCTGTGCTTGCGAAGGTGATGGAAGCAGTCGTCGCTGAGGCTTTAATGGACTACCTAGAAAAATGCAACATCTTGGTACCGGAACAGCATGGCTTCCGTCAACACCAGTCATGCACCACCAATCTACTTATTGCACGAGGTAGTTGGACGGAAGTGGCCGATGATGGGGTCGGAGTCGACGTCATCTATCTGGACTTCTCCAAAGCTTTCGACCGCCTTGATCACCACATCCTACTTCAAAGACTACAAAGTTACGGAATCAGAGATCCTGTACTTGGTTGGATTGACAACTTACTTTACTAACGAAAGCTTCAAGTACGTGTTAGGGGATCACTTTCTAACCCAATTGAGGTGGAATGTGGTGTCCCACAATGCTCAGTGCTGGGACCGCGTTTATTCCTGTTGTTTATCAACGACCTGGCAAGGGTCATCTCCTCAAATTTCCTGCTTTTCGCTGATGATGTCAAGATATGGCAAGCGATTAGTAACAAGCCAGATCAGGATCTGCTCCAACATGACTTAGATTGCATTTACGAATGGTCAAAGAGGAACAAGCTCCAAGTGAACATCGTTAAGTGCAAAGTGATGCATCTGCGTCACCAGCAGGTGAGCGCTTACAAGATTGGAGACCACATCTTGGAGGTTTCTCAGGAGCGTGACCTGGGTGTATTGGTGCAGGAAGATCTCGGGTGTTCAAAACAAGCAGAGAAGGCGACGAGAACCGGAAATCAACACTTCGGCCTTCTTCGCAGAGTCTTCGGTCGGTTTGAACCATCAATATTTCCCCAAATGCTTAACGCCTACGTGCGACCTCACGTGGAATATGCTGTTCAGGTGTGGCAGCTGTGGCAGAAACAGGATCTTGTTGCTCTCGAGACTCCTCAACGAAGGGCAACCAAGAACGTCAGGGGCCTCTTTCATCTGACCTATCAGCTTAGACTGAAATCTCTAAGAATCTACTGCAGTCGATATCAGCTTTTGCGGGGGGATCTCATAATGTTTTACCAGATTCTGAAGAACCCAAACCACATTTGCCGTCCGCTGCTGGAATTGAACCACAACACTAAACTAAGAGGTCACCCTCTGAAACTGACAATTCAGTATAGCCGGCTTGAATGCCGTAGAAATTTCTTTTCTGTCTGCGTGTGCCAGCCTTGGACCGCGCTCCCTAATTATGTCGTATCTGCCCCCAATCTGGCGATATTTAAAAAACGTGTTGACGATGCATTGTCTCACTTACATATTATTTTATGACTTGTTAGCTAGGGACTACAAAACGCAATCAAACTGTGTCTTGCCAAACGCCTAACCAATGGATTTATGGATTTATATGTTTAATACGCGAACATCTCTGCTGTTCCACATAAGTTTATGGTGAGTCCACCACAAGGCTTTTCACTTTATCATGCAATTGATTTTCACAATAATTTCCATCCCACGGGACTTGTTAAGCAACGCTTTTTTACCCGTAATAAACCATTGTTCCATTTTTTCATTCGGACTATACCCAAAATACATGCTTCATAGAAAGATCGGCTGATCTCCTTGACAAGTCGAGCCAAGCAGCTGCAGTATGTAGTATTATTTAGAGACATTCAGCGCAAGGATGAATGTTGAAAGTTATTACTGCTTGAGCACCGCAGCTGAAAATGCAGTCTGTAATTGGCAAGTAAATCACTTGCTTCTCGTCGCTTAGAGCCAGGTAGAATAGAGGTGGACTGTTGTTTGCTCTGAACACACTGCTGGGAACGAAGAACCTGTGGAGTAAATTAATGTCGCGGAGCTCTTGCATCTCTGTGTTGCATCGTACTCCGATTTTGGCAACGGTCCCCAAAGAGTGCATCCCCAAGTAAACTATGATGAGGATACGACTTTAGAGAAATGGCCAGATAGTGGACATGCTGAGGCTTAAATTCTGGGCGGGCGGTACATCAGGGATAGAAGGAACATTCGTCCGCGTGCTAGTGGTAAGCGCCACTGGAACAAATCAAGGACTGGGGTATTCCCATCTTCCATGGCCTCACAGTGTAAATGAATTCTGTAATACAGATGGTTGTGCCTACACTTTGGAGTGTGCCATTTCTGACCAGCCACAGTCCTCTCAGAGAAACCTTTGTGTGCGTTTTTCCAGCGTGCTAGCATTGCTTCTTTAACACCAATGGGAATCGATGGCTCGGGTGCATGACTCGCGTTCATATGGGTCGGCTTCTTGGGAAGGCCTTTTCATTAATGCACAAGCCGATAAACTGCTCCACGTTGTTCTAATATAAACCGAGTGCCGCAAGCTTGACCTTTCGTTGTTTTTAATATGGTGTGCCATTAATCTGATTTAGTCAACATGTGTGCCTGTCGTTGAATAGACTTAAAGAATAAGGCTAAAGAATTGAGCTAATCTATTGGGCTTATGTGTAAGTGCTTGTTGGTGTGTTCGCTTGGATAAATGATTTTCTGTTTTGCTAACTATCCTCAGTCTAAATCCGGAGCTTCCTCTCAATTCTGTGACAACTTTCCAGCACCCATAGTTAGTTGGTTAGATTGGATCACGAGTTTCCAAACTCCTGGACCACACCAGTATAATCAACTGAGGCCGGCGGTGATTTTGTGGTTTGACGTTATCGGAGGAAAGTACCACTGTGCTAAGATGTTATTATCACATACCTTATTATTCGGTTGAATGAAAGTCTAGGCACCCGACAGATGGAAATCGCGTTTTGGCATTCCTTACTTCTGCCTCCTTCAAGTATATTCACTTTCGTATATTGTTCATTCCATAAAGCACCATGAAAGATGCCTATACCGAGGGATGTATGTCGTAGATGGACCACGAAAGTGTCTTTTTCCTTGGCTGTGCGCTGGACACTATTTTCTACAGCGAAGAGCTGAAGGTTTACTTGTTTATTTATCTATTTTCATTAGCTCAATTCTTCCCAAAAACGCTGAGCAATGATTTTTTGCACGGGATAAGAAGTATATATCTTACCAGTCCCGTTGGGTCATCAGTCTGGATTTATCGTATGCGCAACAAAATGGAAACAATGTTTGTACTATTTCTGGCAAGTAACCAGTTTGTTTCAACGTAGCAAATAGGACCAGTGACATTCGTTAGGACTTACTCAACTGACACCAACGCCACGGTTACAACTAGATAAGAACAACCCCTTGGTACCCAACTCGTACCTTTCTTGTGCTCCTCACACCCTGGAAGACTATGGCATTTTCAGATGAGCGAGTTTGAAGTGGACACTCAGTCAGGCGATCAGCTCGGGTGTAGTCTGACGGCATGGCTGAATGGAATTTCTACTGACTCTTGGCTGCATGGTAAAGCGTTAGGAGAGAGGCACATAAGCTAGCTAAATGTACTGTGGGGATCAGGTTAACTGGTTTTCAACAGTTGTTACGGGGTTGCATTGGATAGTGTTGTTGTAGGTGCCTCCTAAACGCAGTTTCGGCAGATTCGATGGCAGTTTGCTTGACGTGCGCGAAATCTCGGTAAATCAAAAGTGCGCTTTATGCACCCTGGACAGGTAGTAATGCAATTGTATTGCCTTCGTCTTCAACAGAGAGTATAAGATTAGCCATTGCAATCGAGTACTAGTAGAGTGACTAGTTATGAAAGCATGGATTGAGCTGACGCCACTGATCAAATTTCGCTACTATCCATTGGACTGCAAAGTTTGTGTCCAACCAATGTGCGCTAGATAAGGTGTGAATGGTTTATCCTTGACCAAGGGAATTTACATCGTCACCGGAAGTGGATCATCCACCACAGCCGTTGAAAATGGTGTATGAGCTACCTGTCGTGTAAAAAAAATCGATATTTAACTCTATCCTGTTGGATGTTGCCGCTGGATATGAAGTTGACCACAGCTTCGGATAACAGCGGCGGGAAGTTTTGGTTACAACCACATGTGCTCTGTAATCACATATTTTTTCTTCATAAATTCAAATTGCGTTGTACAATGCAAACTGCCAGGTGAAAAACCATCATGGCAATCTGACATGACACGGAATACGTGTCCAGTCAGGTGGTCTGATCAAGTAGTCACGGCTGGGCTGCGTGATTCTGTTGGTAGTATGACATTTCCGACGGTATCTGATATTTCACGAGAATTCAACACATTTGATTCACATTAGACCAAGTTGTGCATAGGGCTCGCGAGATGACACACATGTGTTTAACCGCTTGGTTTAATCAATATTGTATTTCTTTCAGTTGGTATAGAACTGACATAACTAACCAGATCACATATGTCATTACTGGGAGTAGTTGTGTTACCATCAGTGTTTAGGCGTTAATGGTCCGGTCGATAGCTTGCAAATGATGACGACACTTCCGTTGGCTTCCCATAGCTAAGAAAACCCTGCCACTGCGGGGTCTTTGATGTGTCCACCGCGGATGTTCAAGTTTTGCAGGAGTATTCTAAATGCCTTTTTTGTCCGAAGTAGTCTGAAGGTCACTAAGACGGTCTTAATCTCCATATCTTGAATACTAGGTCGAGAAAGCGCAAACGATTCACGATTTGTTGCCTTTGGCCACAGACTTTTAGGCCAGTTGAAATCAATTATAATAAAATGTTTTTGTAGAAAGCTACTCTGGGACGAAAAAATCTTGAGGATTCTGTTTATTAATTTGTTCTGTGTTCGAGAATGCGAGTCCTCTTACTCTAGTGACGCGAGTGCACCACTTTCTTTTTTATTTACCCACTTATAAAAATGTTTGATGAGGTCACTTTGCTTCATCCGCAGTTGATACCGTAAAATGCTGCAATTGCACCCATCTGGGTACATGCAGTTTGCTACTCCTTGACTCGATCCTTAGTGCTATTAGGGAAACCCACCACAGACATGCTCAGTTGGTTAATCACTACACCATAGCAGCTACGATCTTGAATAGACCCCATCTGCATAAACTAGACCTGTCCGTTTTACGAGTGTTGCAGCAAATATCACGACACAATAAGTTGGTGTCTACTGACTTCAAGTCACAAAATGAAGGTTACCTTCAGCTCCGTAAAGTCGCTCACCAAACTGGTGAGGGCAATGCAGTAGTAGCTAGAGAAGGTACTCCGTTATTCAACCCTTTTGTGAGAAATGCTGACGAAAACACTAGCGTGGTATGAAGCTTGGAATTTTAATTCAATTTTGAAGAGTAGAAATTGTGATTCTTTGTTTAAGACTCCAGGCCTAGTTACCGACTAAATTATTGCTTACCATGGACGCTTTATGCTCGCAGTGACTGGTTACTGTTTGCAGTGCAACAACTTCGGAATCGATGTACCGTGAACTAAATGCAAAGCAGCGCTGCCGCTGTCTAAAAGTGAACTCTTATTGGACAACGTCGAACTGGCGTACTGTGCCACATCAAGCCAACCCAGGGACTTAGAAAACCTCGGCACCTGTTACTGTCAATCCCAGAGATGCACACGCCACGTAGACTACAAGGCTTACATTGGTCATTTAAATGTTAGTACAGTGCGCTGGGGCATTTGACCAAACACGCAGTTCCTATCATGTATTATTCATTTCTTGTGTTCTGTTCACTCCATTGCGTACAGATACTCACTTGTTTCTCTACCATTATTGGCCATTGCCTCTTCGTAGAGCCACAAAGCTGGGTTGCTAGAACTTAGCTGGTTATTCTCGTTTGGAATGATCTATATAGAGAACGCTCCCCTGAACTAATGGAAAGATGCCCAGTTGATATTCCCACACATCCTGTCGAGAACACCGCCGTGCTGGGTTGCGTTTTTTTGGGATACCAACAGATGGGTCTTACCTTACCTGCCTTAAAAAACAATGCGTCAGGTTGCTGTCTCAATTGTCTTAACTTTTCATGAGGTTATAAATTTACAAGCGTTCTGTAGTACGCAGTCGACAATATGCAGAGAAATTTGCCCGGAAATAACTCGTGTGTTGCTTTGGTGTTAAAGACTATACGGGAAAGCTCTTCGGGAATTAGTGGCTTCAATACACCAATAAGTTACTTTACTTGGCGTCAGTTTTGTGCACTATATTCACCTCACCAGTGGGGGAATAACTTCAAGTCTCCCTATTCCAAAATACCTTCACGGAATGCCTCATTCCTTCCATCATTGTACGGAAGTCTCCGTGGAAACAAGAAAATGCTTTTCAGTTATTTGTTGTTACAATTACCTAAATGGAATTCCCACCTTGTCTTCAAGCGCTTTAACCACAATATTCCTTCCCGGCTTTACATCTTCCCTGCTACTCAACGGTCTCGAAAATTCAACCTTCCTCATTTGTGCAAACTTG
>OX104063.1:93752657-93942308 GCA_944474145.2 Dicrocoelium dendriticum
GAGTGATCTGATTTATACTAGACGCATTTTAAGGGGCGATTTGGGGAAGGAGGTGCTGCAGTTCTTCTAGCTCAACACAGATTGTTCAACACGGGCCACAGCTTGAAACTTTGTAAACCTCGGCGGAACCATATCCGGTCCGATATCGCGTTATCCACACAGGTTGTGAATGAGTGGAACAATCTTCCTGAATGTGTGGTAAGTGCCCAGACAGAGGAATGTTTTAAAGAACTATTGGACAAGTACATGCTGAGCATGCCTGGATTCCGCTGTTTCTGCTGCAGCTGCAACAAACCCACGGCGAACACAGTTTAGCATCAACAGGTCATCCAGCCAATGAACGGGAGGTGATGGAGCTGACACGGGTCTTCCCTTCTGCTGTCTACTACTCTATGAACTCTATGAACTGCACCAACAGCGACCACCGTCTAAACACCTCGTACACTTAACAAGCTGGTGGTGCACGAATGGTGTTGACGGAAGCCATGCTACTCCGGTGTCCAGAGATTACATTTTTGCAGGTATTCCATTAGTGCATTAGCGAGGACCGTTTCCACTAACATCCCATGCACAGTGAGGAGAGTCAGTGGGCGATGGTCTGCATGATCTGAACGGCTACCGCCTTTAAAATTTGGGATTATAATACCATGCTTCCATACAGTTTGAACTAGTTATTCGTCGAAGCATCTTTGGAAATACTGTGATAGTTGCTCGGCTAGCTTGGTGACCACAGCCTTCAATGCTTTCGGGCGGACGTTGTCGGAACCCGGAGAGCTAGGTTCGCATAATGAGAGTAACTATCTTAGCACAGTTGCGGAGTTGAAGATCACACGTGTAAACTATGGAGTAGGCAAAATGGATGAGGGTATGTGACAGGGACACGGTGCTAGTTCGAAAATCGGGGCCTATTATAGCCGCAGGGCACTGGCTGCTTCGTTGGCGCTTTGTGCCTTACCGTCTGTTGTGAAAAGTGGAGTGATACCTTGGTTTACTGTACGAAGATGGTTGGCATGCGTATACAGTAGTTTGTTGTTTGCCAAGAAATTTTTAGCTAGGCACTTTTGATAAGTTGCTTTATCCTCACGGACAAGTGTAGTTCGATGGTTGACATGGTCAGAAATTCGCCCCAAGTCTCCGTGTCTGAGTTAGCCTTGCAGACACGCCAAGCCGCATTCTTTTTTGCGATGCACTTTGTATTCCTGTTTCATAGAATTAAAGGCACTGGTGCGGAACCCAGGGGCATGGTCACTGATGCTCTGTTGACTATGTCACTTAGTATTTCAACGAACTCTTTTTAATTGTTGTTAAGGGGACTAATGCTCAAGAACTTCCAAGCGGATGTCTCGGCGAACTCTTTCAAGACATGTTAGCGTGCAATTGTATGAGTTAGTTCCGAGTCTTCAGATAGGTACTCGGCATTACATAGTTAAACGTTATTACTACATGGTCACTGAGACTTAATGAATTATCCACCAATAACTTGTCAACCATGAGCTTTTCATTCGTGAGCACAAGGTTCAATATGAAAGGGTTTGTTTGCTGTCCTGAATCTAGTGGGCATGGTGACAGGATTGTACAGGGGAATATTAGCAAGCAGTTCACGCAAATCTGCTTTGAACTGTTCACTGGGTGTAACTCATACGTGAAGTTTCGTCGACCGGTGAGTGGCTGTCGACTAATCGTTGTTTCGGTCTGTACTTGACGACTAGTTCGATGTTTTACTCATTGGTTGCTTAGTATGTCCCAAATCTCGCCTTCTACATACAGCGTAGTGTATGATCACTAACTTCATCAACTGGTTTTATGGGTTCACGAGACACACTGCTGGCGCGCTGTGCTATTATACTTCCCATCACGTTTCGTTCTTTGGATGATAGATAATCTCTGGAGGGCGTAAGGCTCTCTGCCTTCACCCAAAGCTCTGATGGCAGCCTGCAACGAAACATGCACCAGTTTTTCAGTAGCTGTGCTACCATATGTTTCAACTGTAGGACTACCTTTAGTACACGCGGACCAATTCCTTTGTAGTTTGGTGAGTTGCGTAGCCGTGACACCGATTTCACTAGCAGGTCATTCCAGGAGAGTATTTCATTGTTCCTTATTATGAGTTGCTATTTCATGTTCATGGCATGTTTCCGTTTCAAGAACGGCGAGGACAAGTATAGTTCCGATTAGTTTCCTTTAGCTGGTTTTCTAAGCTACGGTTAATTCGATGATGTTCACCCCATGGGATGCCTGGAAAGATACGGATGGAGCACTGTTCTTTTCTGAGTCAACCTGCCGACAACAGCAGTTATGTAACTTCTGTGGTGGAGGTCAGCCTAACGCGCAAAACTCTTGGCTCGCCGTAATGCCATGAGTTGGGGTGCCGCTTGATTTGCACTACATTTACGAGTTTGGATACAGCGCCGAGTAGATTACTAATGACGTCCCACTGGTTGTGGTCGTCCAACTGCCTGCCTCTAATGCCATCAAACGATGTCAGAGATTGTTCAGCTAGAAAATATCAGTTAGTTGAATTAAGGGATGCAGTCGGAATGCCGTAATAGGTGATAAACTGAATGTCGTCGGAGTTTTCTGCAGAACATTCTGCATAACCCATGCAGTTGAGCAAGTGTTGCATGATCGCTGTGCTCCAAAGGATTATGCATCGATACCTTTTTGATCATAATCTCCTCTTTGGTAAACACGAAATTCAGGATACTTGGTTTGATCCCCACCTTGAGTTTTGTGAGGGAAGTTACGTAGTTAGCTCCTGTTCCTCCATTTTGAATTGTTGGTCTACACACGCTGGGGTTACCAGAAGGTGAAGATTGGAGTCATCAAATTTGCGAATGTGGCTGTACGATTGCGCGAGGATAGTCTTCTGAGTGGTAGCTAAGTAACTGCTCATTTCTGAAGTAGACGACGGACGAGAGTGAGCGAAACCGGTTATGTACTCCTCTTGGTTACGCCCCGCTCTGACGATCTAGTATCTACTCTCCTAGTCGAACGAAGCAAAGAACGATGTGTCTTGGAGCTATTTCATGCACGGCACGGTAAGCGAGAAAATTAGAAATCGTTCGACTCGTGGACTTTGGCCGCAACACGATTTCTACATGCGAGTTGGACGGCTCCTAGATCGAACGCGATTACTCACGCAGCTACCCAACCCGAGAGAAGAAAACAAAGATAGGCTCTCCGCGTTGGCACTTTTACTGGCCGGCTTCAAGGCGATTACAGCTCAGTCCAGCCTTACTTGTAACATATGTGAATTGTCACATAAAGTGGTTTGCGTAAGCAGGCCCTGGCAGCAAGGCATAAGCAAGTGTATTGATGTCACATCGAGTCGTAAATGTTCGTAGAGGCGGAGGCTTGATTGTGAAAATAAATATTTCTTAGGTAAAATAGGTTGTATGTTTCATGATTGTGGGGGTTGGTCGGATACAGGAAAGTTTTCTGAAGTAAAAAGGTTAATGGACATATGAATGTCTCACGAATTAGGAGGCTGATTGAAAACATGTACACTTGCCTGAATCGAGTTGTGATCATTAAGGGAACGTTGGGTCCCGTAACAAAACTCCAAAGACATGTCTTACGGGAGGAGGTGGATAGCAAAACAAGTCTTTTACAAACCCACGTCCCTACTCAATTATTTGCACACAAAGCTGGGCATCTGGTTGTGATCAGCTACAGTCTCATCGATTCTTGGTGGTCTGAAATTACATACATCGGGTAGTTTGCAAGACACTGTGAAAACAAGCTACGAGATTGACTTGATGCAGTACTGGTGAATTCATGTAAGTGCGATCTAAACTGGAAACTAAACTTGTAGTACGTGGCTTGACGGGGGGTTTCTTCCTTTGTTCATGCTCTCCGAAGCAATGATGAAGTAACTGACGGTCTAAGGTTTATATGAATGCACAATCTAAACGTGTATGGCCGTGTATAAGTAGCCCACATGCATAACACACAGTTTGCTGTACCCTCACCTTAGCACTGACGATGTTCAATGACTGTATTACAGTAGGCCAGATATTATCTTTACACTAAACCCACTTTTATCGCTCATTACCATGGCAAGGCGATTCAGGATTACATGATCATCCTTCTATTAAGTGAATGTTTTAGAGGGTAAGCCAGGAGCTCCTAGCCAACTTTAATAACGTCATAAGCCAGTGGAAAACTTGAGCAATTGGGTGAGACCTCAGCCTGCAAAACGATGTGATCGCGGGGAACTTTCTAAATCTACAGGGTAGCGTACGAAAGATCATAGCATTTTTTTTGTTCATTACACAGATAATATTACAGTGGCATTGTTGTACACTCGTATTCGTGTACTTTGGTTTATGGAAAATCAGAGTAGATATCACTAAAAGTTGTATGGAATATTTTCCTGGCACCAAGCACAAATTTCAAGATGGCGCATAAGAGCAGATACAGTGTTGAACAGGTGAAAGTTGTAATGTATTTGCAGAAACGAGGAGTTTTGTAACAACACAAAGACGGTTTCGTGCACAGTTTCATACAAAATGGGCTCCAGGTAAACAGACAATTCAGAGATTGTGTCGTCAATTTGAAAAACTGGCTCTGTGATGATGAAGAATAGACGATGCAGACCGAGTGCCCTCAACCGTGAAAACATAAAAGCAGTTTGCGTTGCTTTGACACGAAGTAACACCAAATCAAAAAGAAGAACGGCTGTTGAGTTGGGAATAACTCGTTAATCCATACAAAGGATTCTATATTCTGCTCTTCAAATATTCCCTTATAAGATAATATTTCTCCATAAATTAAGAGCAGTAGACAAAACATTGAAAATCTCAGTTCACTTCATAGTGCAAGAGGATCACGTGCTGTACGACACGTGGTTTACTGAGGAGGCGTATTTACATTGAAATAGTATAGTGAATAAGTAAAAAGTCAATTTCTGGGCAAGTGAAAATCCTCATATTCTGCATGAAAAGGAAAATTATGGAAAAATGCTTGGTGCACGAGGAAGCAATTTCATCCCGTGGAATCATCGGACACTTTTTCTTTGGTGGGACGATAAATAAAGATCGATACAAGAATATGTTGGAAAACTGACAACAGGTCTCTCATTACAAACTCAATGGTTCATGCAAGGCGGAGCCAGCTCACATGCTGCAAATGTTGTTTTTGTTTACCTGTATGACATGTTTAATGTGCGGGTAATGTCACGTCGGTTTCCTGAGCGTCACCAAGGTGGGAGACATTGGCCTCCGCATAACTCTGACAACAATCTAGGTGTCTTTTTCTTGGGCGGCTACTTGAAAGGTAATGCCTTCGTAAGGAAGCCTACAAATGCAGCGCAACGTAGGGCTCTCATTATGCAGTTGTACCATCTATTTTCGGAAAACTTATGCAGATTGGTTGTGACAAATGTATAGGTTCGCTTGCAAGAGGTTGTGAAACAAAATGGTGATCACCTTGAACACATACTACACTGCACTAATTTTCCTTGCTCATACAATTGGTTCTGCACTAATTTTGTAACATCCTGATAATAATACATGTGTAATGAACAAAACCAGTGGTATGACATTTCGTGTGTCATCCTGTAGTTATTATCGTCACTGGCGCTGGACGTCCCATTCGGAGATCTGGCCACGACGCATACAGTATCTAAGTTAACGTCTCCTCCGAATAGTCAGAAAGTACGGCAGTGAAAGGCTTTTCGAAATGGGTACAGATGACAAACGTACCAACACAAATGTTGGTAAGGAATCAGCAAAGGGGATACCAGTTATTCAGTGTAGCCATGCTGTCGCAGTACGACGCGGCGCTGAGGCATAATCATTGGCGATGCAACAACGGTCGATCAAGTCACTCACGTGAAAGAACAGGTATAAATCAAGTTTTCTTCCCAGGACGTACAACACATTGTACGCGCGCGACACATTTGTGCGCCTATGCGGCCTGCGTCATTGCAAAATTCATTTACTTCTTTCATCCACTATCTACGCTTTTGTCCGTTCCATTTTGGTCGGCTAAGATTCACTCGATAGCTGAGGAGCAGCCTTGGAGGCCCCATTACCGGCGTATGCGTCTGATTTATTGTGTTTTCAACGAATGCCTCCTCTGTTCGTCTCGGTTCAGGCTCGTTACCGGTTGACATACTCGATCCAGTCTCGGCTGGCTACATCATGGCCATCTTGCTCTGTTTGGTCTCACTGCCTGCATCTCTAGCTGATTCCACCAGAGCCCATTTCAATGGTCTTCCTAGCTTCCCGGTAGTTATTGCCCTTCATCTGTCTATAGTACGGCGAATAAGACAACCTAAAACTCTACTAGATACGGTAGTTGTTTTATTACAAAGCAAATCTGATACTAATTCCGGACTACTATAAGAGACGCTTCTCGAAAAGCTAGTTACCTAGTTGCAGTGGGGCTCATTAATAACCAATATATCTCGATTCCGATTATCAGCCTGTTTATTGCTTGGGGAAAGAGTTAACTAGCCAGGAAATTCCTGTATGAAATGCGATGGTAGGTTCGAGCGAAGCAACAGGATAGTCTATTTCGTATAAAACCCCAGTAATCGGAATCGACGAGGCGGACTTTAGCTTACAGAGCTCTCTGAGTGCAGATGGTATAACAGAATCCAGTACGTATAACAAAACGGCAAAGTCATTCCCTGTGTGGAAAGCACGCAGCGCAGCATTAAAATTGGTCTACAATAATATGTGCCAATCGCCCACCGTTTCATGATCAAAATCTCGTTGCTTTGCACCAAATCAAACGGGTGTTTAAAGCAAGTGGTTATGTTGTATTTCAGTAGCGCAGTGTTCAGCAGCTAAAAGCGAATACAGACGTAGTGTAGCATGTATTGTTACCGGAACCAGCCTACAAAGTGATAATAATACGCGACTGTACCCAGCTATTGTGTTTGTTGAGAAGATCATGATCTAAATTCTGGTGATTTTTTTCTAAATCAGTTTGCTTATAAGCCACGCTCTTTCACCTATCGAAACATCCTTTCCTCGCCCTTCAGCTACATCCTACTTAGTAATTTCACTTCCGTAGTTTTTCAGACAAAAGTCATCATCATCCCATCTCAGTCAGCAAGCTTTGGTAGGTCTGGCGAAGCAGGAGTCAGCGCTGTTTCGACCTTCTGTGTCTCGTCAGTGGTGCTCCTTTCAGCGGACCCCTTCCGGGTTCCGACCCCATGACTTCCGGATGCCAGTAACTAATGCCACTTCGCCAGGGGTGACAGCGGCGGACCTGCTTGATTTGTAAATTAGGTTATTATTGCTTTGCCTTTTATGATCGACAAGTAAGTAGTGTAACTGCCCTGCTACAGGCCGCCTAACAGGCTGAGTATTAACAGGGATGACTAGGTGACTTTTGCGTGGTAAAGGACCTCAACCCTATGTGGCCAGTAGATAAATTCTGTGTTCCGTTTTCAGTGCTTGCATGCAGAGATATAAGGCAATATTAACCTAAACACATACGCACAGAAATCCAGTTTGCAAATGGTTACCTGGTGACATATTTGTACTATTACTGAACTTCCGTGTTGGCATTACTATGACTGTGCCTTGCGAGGGCGCCTGGCAGTGTCAAGAATAAAAATTTAGTTCTTTATTTATCAGACCATCAGTTAGGTGGCCACGGCTTATTCAACCACCAGTGACAGATTACGTGCTCGAGTTACCACAGAATTATGTGCACCTTTTCCATAAGCCTCTGGCTATTTGTAAACGATAAAGTAGTTTAAGTATAAAGCGAAATTATGGGTCGGTCCAGGGTTGATGGTGGCGCCCAGAGAAAACGTCCACTGGACCACAGTGTGGGGTTCCAGAATTCATGTCGTGTGTCTCGAATGCAATATGTATTCTCAAGTTTGACCTAGGCTTACTATGAACTACTTTGGGGTCAGTAGGCTCACTTGGATAGCATCCAAAGGGAACTGAGATCCAATCCGAAATCCAGGTACAGCAGGTATTTCAAAACGTAGCATTGAACTTGTAACCTCTGTGTTAAGTGGTACCTGTGGACAATAAGCTGGTAATCAAGATGTCTGCCATCAGCAAATGCATCTAGAGTTCCACATTTAGATCTCCTCATCTCTATCTGAAGGGACCAAACAAGGGTGAAAACGACCGTTGTGAACTGTATTTGGAGTGAGCCAAACTGCGGGTTCACTGAAGTGTAAGCTTTACTGTGCTCTACGTCGGATCAAATCGCGAGGCTAATTAGGAAAAGCATGAGGAATCTTCGCAATAAGTATGGGATGCATAGGAATGCGAATAAATGGGGCTAGGACCGGTCCGCTCTGCCCTGGTAAATGTATTCTAGCGATGGACAGAAGACGCAGAAACTGGGTAATGATGTAGCGAATGTGACGAACTGGTTGGATTACTACTGACCACCTAGGACACCGATAAAGCTGGAACAGACGCTCAGGTATCTATGACTTGGTTGCACATTGGCGCAATACTGAAGATACCACACGTGAAATCATTCATTAGTGAAGTTATGGGTATGCCTGTTCATGCGGGCATAGAAAAGTTCAAGCGAACATTCTCACACGAATTTTTGTGATTAGTTCTCAATGCTACCATGGAAAGAATTAGAAAAGATATGTTTGCAGATTTTCTGTCAACTAGTTCATGTGTACTAGTCTAATTAGAATCGAAGCAGATGTTGTTAACGCCTTGCTGAGGTTCGCGGTGACAGCAAGAGTTAATCCTTCGATAGATCTCGAACAATCTTTCAGTGGAACCCACTGATCGCAAGGTCAACCCATTTCTCGGTACTGTCAATGAGGGACGCTTAGAGAACACTGTGCTAGGAATCAGCAGCATGAATGATGCTGGAATATCTTTTATTTTACTTCGGATGCCTGCACAAGACACAAGGAGGCAGGATCCTATTCGCTGGAGTGAACGTTGCCTAATTGCTTGGATGCCACTCTATATTGCTTAATAGGCTTGTATCTGTTTATGGTGAAAAGGTCTGGACACCACTGTTCTTTCAATGTTGACCGTTGAGATATTTTTAAATAACCACGAAGACATCCGGTACATAGGTCTAGCTTTCTGCACTGTGTCGAACATGAAGTCTAAAATCACAGACTCCGAGTGATGTTTACAAACCAGCTAATATCACGGCCTTTCTGTACACTATGAAAAGGTAATATATCTACGAAGGTCAGTCAGTGGGAGATATGGAAGTAAATATTGTAATTAACTGAGGTGAAAATCAATTGTCAAATAATTGTGCATGGAGGGTATATTGCCAGTCGATTAAATAAATAATTCACAAATTTTATTTCTGTAGTTAGACGATGATCTCGAGGAAAGCCTAAGCAGAAAAATCTGGAGTGGACAGTAGCTGAATTTCTAAACACTTGGAACAAACAAATGCCTAGATTCTTGTAAGAGTACAAGTCGGCAGGCACATGAGTCCCTTAAAGTTTGGCATTCAAAGCAGAACTCGATCCCAGAGTAGATTACGAAGCTCCGCAAATCAGGTCCTTGAGGCCGCACTGATGATATTGTCCATCTTGGTAAGAAAACATCTGCAAACCAGTTAGGTAGCTTGGGGTGTAAAGCAAAACCCACATCCCGAGCTACGGATATTTTCAACTATTTCAAGTCACTTCTGCGCGATGCACTAAAATCTGCTCGCCGATTAAAGATACTTGCCAGCCGGCGGTTCTCTACTAACGAATGCGTGTGAGGACACGTTTTGTCGCCGAGTCTGCACTGCCGTTCTCCTATTTACCATCCGTTGACTTGGAAGATAGCGGAATAACAAGGGCGCGGAATTCTTGCTCATTCCGCTCGCAGATATACGTAATCGCAAGCATACATATCAAATGGGATTGACCAAAATTAGACAATACGCTTATTTATGCTAGGATCATAGTTAGCGGAAGAACTGTAGAACTGAATCACTGAAAAAGCAATGGGCGTAAAAGCACACAAGACGAGGTTCAACATCAAACCGAAGCTTGTAAAGAAGCTGAATGTCATTTCGCAACGGAAACCAACAAGCAAAGACGATGTGTACCTAAAGAAGGTATACAAACGTAGTTTATCGGAGGACGAAACACAATCATTGTCGAACCTAAGCACATCAATGTCAAGGACCCCAACTCCATGGACTTCCTCTCTGTAAAAGAAGCAACACTACCATCATATCAGATCGCACCAGAAGTACGACAAGAGGTCAGAGAGAGAACCATCCTAGTTCTCTGTCACCAAGTTGAAGGTAACATGTTCGGCACTACTGAACAAATGCCTCTGACGAGCATCCAAATAGACAAGAGTATAGTTATACTACCGGCGATAATGGATGCCTTACCGTACTAATGGACAAAGCTAATTCCATAATGGTAGTACGACACCTGCTCAGCGACACCACCACATACCAGAAAGACCGAATAACGCGCTTAGAAGGTAAATTTGAACGAGCTGTGCAAAATAAGGGAACAATGTCGAACCCACAAGATTCTGAACTACCACAGCTCTACCGTCTACCAGAAATACAACATCGGAGCGCCTCTCTGCCTCCTTATGTCTGTACCTGGAGCCTCTAATTACAGTTATGGAGACGGCCAGAAGACCTAATTGCGTGATCAGATCACACTATAAGCTGGGAAGAACTGTTCTTAAAGAAAACACAACCACGGAACGTCATTGCTCACAAGAATCGACATCGACTTAGCAAAACAACCAATGGTCGTCCTACGAAGGGTACACGCATCATCCGACCCAAGAAGCAAAACCGATACCAGACACCAGATGGCGTTGTTAGAATTCTTTTTAACAGCACAGTTAACTTTCAACGGCCGAATTCACAAGCAGACAAGCGACGCCCCAATGGGATCTCCAATCTCTGGGTTCACAGCCGAGACAAGTCGTTGGAGTGATGTGGTTGGGGAGCGTAAGCCGGAGGATCACAGATAGCGGTAGACCCATCAGAAGCTAGTCGGGACAACAGGCTGATAGACTAATGAAGTCGTGTTGGACTGCATAGAAACGACTCGCACTGAGTAGTCTTTACTATTCATTCAACACGACCTATCAGTGTGTTAGTATGACAGCTACGGTTGCTGGTGATGACAAAATCGACTGGTTTTTGTTTATATGTGATACGTGAAACATGTACAGACAACATAATGTGTGACGTTGTTTATCCTTTAAAAACCAGTTGACGGATATGTACAGATTGCCACTCATTTCAGCCGGTTGCATGACGTAACCAGTCTAGACATGCCTACTTATTTGTACATGACATAGGAACGTCACGTCAACTGGGCGACACGTGTTGTGGCAGCCGCATCCGGGTTTGAACGTCAACGTGTCTGTGAACAGCCACAGAATACCTGTACTTAGTTAAGGACTGTGGGCGAAATATGCTGTATTATTACACTCACTCATCATCTTAAGCGTAAACACGCAAAAATCCAACTGGGAATCTAATGGTATGAATAACTTTCATCCGGTTAAGGCTATTCGGAGGCCACAATATATGAACACCTATGAACAACGTAGTCTAGCCCCTAAAACCTAGTCATTCCGACCTTGAAATTTGTGCCTTCTGTTGTGCATGGGGTACCAGAAGGAAGGCATAAAAGACCCAGTAGGATAACAGTGGCGACGATGTTTCCAAATGGATCTGGAGATAATAGTTCTTTTCAGAGAAATGCAATCACGAGTACAGGTGCAGTAGCCGCAGTGGTAGCAAACACTATCCAAAAATCGCAGACCAAATTGAATAACAAACGCAAGTGCAGAAAACCCCATACAGTCAATATCACAGTCAGTGGGCGCAGTTATCCCTTTAAGGGAAGCTGATGCAGTGGTGAACTGAGTTCTACTTCGATACTGACTGTTCAAACCTTCGGTTCCTCACTTGGGAATAATGACCGCATATTTTACAGTAGTTGTGCTAATATTCCAATAGAAAAGGAAAGTGGCCATATACTGCGAAAATTGGGCGCTGCCAGTGAGTAGACGACATGCATCTCTTTCTACAGCTAATTGTAACAGATATAGCTTTTGATGAAGCTGTGATAAATGGCCACACCTATTTGGCGACAGGACATGATTATTCCATCTCAGCGCGAATGTGATGTGTTAGCCCAATAAGGAGACTCAGACTTGGTTGACTTTTCCGGTCGTGTGAGTCGAGAATGTGAACCATCGTACTCTCACAAAATGGCAAGCGAGGTGAGGCAATTTCTCGCTCATTTTCGCGATCTACAAGCCCACAATGACGACAATATTCGAACAAGAACGCTGAGCGGATTCAGCCGAATACACGTGTCAACAACCATCCAATTTGACTGATACATCTGTACCGTCAATTAAGCTTCAAAAAAGGAGCTCACATCCGTCCATCATAATCTAAACTTTTGTGTTTGTTGAATTTGTGGGGAATGACAATTTGATTGAAATGTTCCATATTTTAAAATTTATGTTTGCACCGGTTGGAAGACAAGCTTTATGCTCAAAAGAAAGTCCATATTATTTCTGTTACACTGCTGATAACTAGTTGGCTGTTCTTTTCTGTTCTCCCTTGAATTATATGTGTATGTTTATTTGGTTAATAGCAGAGGCGTTCACAGCACAACATTCACAACATAGAAGTAACAACAGCAAACCCAGTAGAAAGAAGCAAGCATATGTTTAAATGAAACCAGTGACCCATGTGTGAGGAATTTCCATCAATACTGTAGGCAATATGATCAAAGAACCGAATTCCCGTTTTCCGTGCAAATCGATCATAAAAGATTGCAAACGTGCTTTTAACTTTCGAATTAGGCACCTAGCAACTACAAACCAAGTAAATGGAATTAACATAAGTCACAGACCGCCTCGTCAGCTTAAACCAGCCTGAGGGATACTTTGTCAACACAAAGGTCGGCGCTATTCTAACAGAAAACCACCTAACTTGATTTCTTCGTGGTCATAAAACTACCGGAGGAGATGCGCTTCAAGCACAATACGAGGTCCTGTCTTTTCTGATAACTAACCGATATTACCTATTATTGGCCCTAAGTTCATCTGAGAGATGCTTTTCGAACGCAATATGAGGTTCTATCCCCAAAGTAAGCTGTCCGAATCGACCTCTTCGAGGGTATATACCTCCCTGAGTGATGCGTTCCGAAGGGATTACTGGACACTGTCATCACTGAAGACTAACCGATTTGCTATTTTCGTGCTCGTTAGCTAGTATAAATAAAACACGTTCACAATCTCTCACGTTAATTGCCACCGTCATGTGCTCATTATCTCTTAAGCACTATTATCATCTTTCAGCAACATTATAGTATCCTATAACATGAAACTTTTATCCGCCTAGATACCGCTTGTCTCTAGCCCTATATCAGCATCTTGCCCCACCTTTACTTCAGTTGCCTTCGTATCTTGGCACTACTTGTTTCTTGCCCAGTAGTTGTATCCTAAAGGTAATACTTGCCGCGTGGTTTACTATTTCCTAATATAGAATGGTTTTATCTAGCACGTTTATTGACTGTGTAGGTATTTTTAAGTAGGATGACAATAACGCCATGAGTGTACGAATCTTTCAGGTTTAGATTTGCGTATTACATGCTCTTAAGTTTGTCTGTTGCCTCTTGGTCTTACTTTCCCCGAGATCTACAAGAAAAATCATTTGTTACCTAATTGCATCATTCGTGGACATCTATGGCCACCGTACTTACCAGTTAAAAGTGTCTGAAGACTTTTACATTATGTAACCAGGATCCAGTTGCATAAGTTACGCCGTTTTTGACATAATGATACCAATGGGATATTCCTTGGGTCACTTGGTCCAGTTTCGCCGAGGTTTCCCCTGCTTCTAAAGCCACTCTTATACAAAAGATTCATTTATTATGAGTTGAAGGCGTGCTTACCCATATTTCGCTCTATTATTCCTGATGACGCCTCTAATCCAGGCTACAAAAGCGTCAATTTTCTTTGTGAATCCCTCTAGAGAAGGATTTTTCAAACTTTTTCCTGTGGACCCCTTTATAGTGGAATCAAGAACAATGGATCACATGGCACGTTGTTAAGCGCCGAACTAGGCTTTTTTAAAATGAAAACGAGGTGCAGTGTCCTGGAAACTTATTTTGCTGTACACTGCATTAACATGGGTATCAATTATGGTTAGTAAGAAGGTGAGCTGGTGAATTTAGGTAGAAAAAACAACATACATTTATGCTTCATTGGTGGGATGAAGTTGTTTCTGACATACAGCGCTGACTTACTTGATGCTTGGTGTTATTGAGGAAAACTGTAACCTCATTTCTTGTTTAGGTTCAAGAGTAGATTCTAGTGCTTTGTTTCTGTACAGGTATAATGCGTAAGTGCACGTTCACACAGATACTTTGTGGCAAATGTGAGAAAAACGGAGACAGCTGTCTTCGCTATGACATGGTAATTGTGTCCTTTCTTTTTGTCACAGGAAACAGACAGCGACAATTTTTGAAACTCTTCCTGAAGGGAAGAACCTGATAGCTTGTCGATGCATTTCGCATCCTGCTAGATCATCTGGGATTTCTGCACCCTTTCATCTCATCTAACTGGTCTTTTACTGTCGGGAAATTCTCAAGCTCCCCACCGTGAACTGAACACACCACAAATTCAACTTTTCTGTTGAATCCTCGAATTTTATCTTTTGCTTTGAATATGGTCTCTAAAAGTTTACTTGTGGTGCCTTGTTTATTGCGTTTATTTTTACGAAGATCTCCGACAAATTGGCAAGTACTCTTAATTAATTTCTGTCAGTCACCCGGAACGCTAAAACTGGTTTAGCGAGTAGCGTGTAGCGGGAGCCCGGAGAGCGATTCGAAAAGGCAGATCGGGTTGAAGGGAAACTTTTATTGGTACAGTAAAGATTCCCTGTTACCTAGCTATAAGAAAGCGTCACCGTTTACGCTCTAGCTAGGGGAACGGAGAATGCACAGCACACAGGGTAGTCGCGCGTTGCAACCGGAAATGAGCGCCAAGCAAAATGGCGATGAGCAAGTCAAGCATTCGAACTCAGCGATCAGTTCAACAAATCATAACGGTCGCCTAGGTGTACAATGAAATAATTTTAGTTAGAATTTTACACAAGCAAACCAGGAAATCTCCAAACTGCTACACTAGTTATCCATGAAGAAAGCGAAGATTTCTGTACGTAATTAGAACAAGCGCAGTAATATTTTGCCACAGGAGAGCCATTTCACTTCATTGCGAATCAGTAAAGATAGGTGAACACTTCCCATGTCGTCACATGGAATCTTGTATAGTCGGTTGTCAGAGCTCGTCATTAAAGTAAATTATTATTTTGCACTGCCTCACCGAGGACCGTTCCGAGATTGGGTGTCATTACGCTAACGGCAATTGCCTGTCGAATACATTAGTCGCTGGTGAAGGTTTGTTCAACGGTTTTGCTTATTGTCACACACTACCAACCTTTCCTGTCATTGCTTTAACACAACCAGTGCAAATATTGATACAGTTATCCCATGGAATGTTATTTAAGTGCACAAAATTACGCACCATGTTGAACATCTTAGTGACACTAGTATTCCTACCTTCAATGCTCATAGAAATTCATGTCTTCTTCCAAGGATAGTTGATGTTGGTATTTTACAACCACTAGCATCACATTAATTCCTGCCACGTCTGTCGACTCATCAATCCGAAGAGCGAAATGAGTGTAACTGATGCGTGCGGTTAATTTCGCCTTGACTGCACCTTCCACCTCCGTCGCCACTGTTGTGCTGCTGCCTTACATCACCTGTGATACCGCGGCCGTCTGACTGCTCAGTCACGCGATCCGCCAACCGAAGGAATAAAAAAGGTCAGAACTCGGTAGACAGACAGAGAGAGAGAGAGCATATCTACAAGTCAGTTCTAGTTATTGGTAAGCGAAACATGCTAATTTTGGAGGTCATAGGCACCCACTCTACTGTGTGTGGTTTTCAGCCACTGTGAGTGAATTCCTTTCCACGAGTTTACCATATTGACGGAACAGTTCGATTCCATTGATGTGGGCTTGTATTTGCTGGCCGATCAATTCGCACTCGATTCCCAATTTCGGTGGAAAGGTCAAAGTTTGTACCATGCCTTTGCTGATGAGCATTGCGTGTAACAGACAGCCTACGTGCTCGGCTTACGTCTCTATTACTTTATTCTTCGAGATACCGCATCATTTGATAGTGGTATTAGAGACAGCTGTTTGCTGGTTTTCCATCCAGTATGCACCTAGTCATTTCGACTGCGCCTGGTTTGATGTGTTTCCCCGCGATTGTGTGAGGTTTTCCTGTTTGCGCATAGGATACCTAACTATGCGAGTGTCACAGTTTAGCAATTGAGGAACTAACGCACAGTGGCTGGCTCTTAGCCGAAGTATCACCAAGTAAAAGATCTCAGGCACATGGAAAGCAAAACTGTATTCTAATCGGCATGTTGTACAACGCATTGATCCACTATCCTGAACTAGGCCAGTCGATAAACAGGTGAGCGGATTATTGACACACGCCAGCGGATGCAGGCAACGAATAGAAATGGCTCAGTACATTGGCCGTGAGGATGCCACATTTCTTCTCCCTTTAGTTTGGACCACTCCAGATAGCTTGGTATCGGTCGACGGGTCGGCGCAGCCGAGTTGTACGGCGACATTTCTGATCCTCCGGTTGGCCATAGTTTCGAGAGTACTGCACGTTTGTCAACTCCGTTTGCTTATTTGAGAACGCGTTATCTGGCGGAGTTGAAACGGACCGATGACGAACGTGATCCTTGTGCTAAGTAGGTACTCTGCTATCAGGTAAAGCCACCTCCGTATGTTGTCCAGCAACTCTCCAGGCTATCAGGTCGCTTCGTTGGGCAGTTTGACGTAGACCGGTTCATTCTCGCAGAATCTTCGATCAGAAGCCCTCTGGTCGTACTTTGCTTTAGCTTTATTTTGCTTAGCCTGGACAGCCAACATCTGGACAGAAAACAGTAGGTCCAGCCGTGTGCTCAACCTCCTTCCGAACATCAACTCGCTCTGGGTTCTTCCCTGTAGTTTCGCTTGGCGTGGTGCGGTAGCCAAAAATAAAGTTGTCTAACTTTGTTCGCAGTGGGGCAGAGGCTTGTTTCGGTAACCCATTCTTGACCGTCTGGACGACTCTTTCAACAAAACCGTTTGAAGCTGGATGGTAGGGGGCTGATTTCACATGATGGATGCCGTTGCTTTTGAGGAACACTTGAAACGCTTGTCTAGTAAATACGGAACTGTTGTCTGTTACCAGCGTATGTGGTAAACCGAAGGTACTGAAACACGTCCGCATGCAAGAAACGGTCGTTTCAGAGGTAGCATGTGCAGGTGGAAACACTTCTAACCGTTTCGAGTATGCATCAAACAAGAGGAGAAACATTTCGCCATCCAACAGGCCAAATAAGTCTGCGTGGATGCTTTCCCATAGTTTACGCAGATATTTCCTGGGACTAAATGGTACAGGAAGGCATTCCTCTGAGTGCTTTTGCGCAAGTCACAGTGTCGGATCAAGCCTTCGATATCTCTGTCTATATTACTCCACCACATATAAAATCGCGCAAAGTGCATTCGTTCCCGTGATTCCTAAGTACGTTTCATGATGTTCTTGTAACACATTCTGTCGCCAGCGTGATCGCCTAGATCCCATAGAAAACACTCATCCTATAGACTGAGGTTTGTGCGCAGAGTAAAATAGGGAAGTAGATGCGGTTCACAGCTGCCAGGCCAACCATGAGTGACAAGTCGCTTGACTTTGGTCAGTAATGTACCTTTCCGTTTCTTGACGGTTAACTGCATTTGACACCGGATTTTCGCCCAGATGTTGTAGTAGATGGACAAACTCCACAGGTTTAAGTACATAACCGGATAGATGATCCAACGCTAAACGGCTCAGAGCGTCCGCCATTCTATGTGCTTTCCCTGGTGATCTTGTAATTGAAAGCGGGGAGCAATTAAGCCCAACGTTGCATACGAGGTGAGGTCATCCAGTTTATGCCATTTTTTCTCACCAGCCAGGGTTAACAAAGCTTGTGGTTAGTAAAGGTTTCAAGTTTTATTCCCCACCGGTACTCTTGGAATTTCTTGACTCCAAACCTAACCGCTAAACCTTCTCTGTTGTGCTGCACGAAATACTTTATCGCTGGTGCCAAATTACTGGACGCAAAAACTATTGGTTGCTCGGTCATGTCTTCCATTTCGCGTGTTGGTCCGGCCTCGAGCCCTGTGGGTGACCCATCGCAACGAATAGCGCTCGGTTTTTTGGGTCCGCACGCACGAACAAGTTAGCGTTATCAATAGCTAACATGGCAGCATCGTAAGATTTCGTTGTTAACTGGACCATGGCCAACTGATATCCTTACGAAATAAAGTATATAACAGTACGAGAAGACTAGCCTAATTGGGTAAGAAACGACGGTAATGGGTTACCATCCCAAAAAATGACTGCAGTTCATTAATCTTTCGGGGTGTTGGAGAAACCAGAATGGGTCGAATTTTTTCCCTTAGGGGATGTAATCCGTGTTTGTCCAAACGAAACCTCAGATACTCAAAGGGATCACAAAAGAAGACAATTTGATTGTCTGCATTTCTGTCCACTCTCCTGAAGGCATTGCAAGACTATTGCAAGTGCTGTCATTTGATCGTAGTCGGTAGGAACAGTTACCAGAACGTCGTCCAAGTAAGCGCAAGCTAAGTTGTCTGTAATTATTTGAAAGACCGCCGGCGCGAATTTTACCTCGAATTGTAATCGGTTATAGCAGAATAAGCTCATACGTGTATTAATGGTAGTAATTTCCTTTGAGACTTCCCATGACTTTAACTGAGAATAAGCATGGCTTAGATCAAGTTTCGAGAACTTTTGTCCACTTGACAAAGTTGCGTAAAGGTTATCTATCAGTGGAGTCTGATAATCTTCTGTCGCCGTCGTTTGATTAACCATCAGTTTATAGTCGTTGCGAATGCGAACTGAGCCATCAGGCTTCTGTACAGGAACGATGGGTACAGCTCAGGATGAAATTATTCCGGTCTTTTATAAGCGCTCTAACACAAACTTCGGACGGATTGCGAAAGGTAGATTCCATGCCTTGTAATATTTCGGTTGAGTCTGTGGCTTGATATTCAAGCAAGCGTGAAATTACGTAATTTCCCAGGTATGTTTGTATCGAAAACACTGGCAACGCTTTTCAAGAGTGTAGGCAAGCTAGAAATACTGTCCACCTTTTTGCAATCTTAGAATATTTCCGGCACGTACTTTGACCAGTTCCTCCCAAGTAGATTAGGTCCAACTGTTGCAACAACGATTGGAAAAATAGTCAACGTATTGTCCCCATTATTTACTTTCAAGTCACCCCCCCCCAAAACACTGGTTATTTACTCAGTGTATGATCCTAATTCAGATTGATTGGGAGTCAGAACCAGATCGGGCAAAGTTCGGTATCGATCTCCAGACGTACTGGCCTGCCTTTAAGGTCCAAATCAACTGGGTACAGGGTATTCCCATTGCGAGCGATGTGGTTGTGTGCGAAATTAGCTAGAATATGGAATCGTCAGTGTTTACCATAGTTTGAACGGTATCCTTGGCAAGGCGGAGTATGGGTCGTTGTAGCACAGTCGAAGCACATACACGTGTGCAAAATGTCCGACGTTTCCGCACTTGTGACAATTAGGCTGTTTGTGTCTGCAATCAGTAAAATTTATATGCTTCTCACCCCGTCTGTAACAATTAAAGAAACATTCGTTGGTGGGGGACAGTTGAGATTTAACGTCATGGACGGCATGTGAAGGAGAATCGCTTCGATACTGAATTAGTTGTTGCAAGACGATTTCCCTTTGCCTGACCAGTGAACAGGCTGTTTCCCAAGTGAGTTTATTCCCGACTTTTGACAGCAGGCGTTCTCTAGCTTTATCGTCTCGAATGTCAACCAAAAGGAATTGCACTGCTGTCGTCTCTTCGAATTTCGTTGCGAAAATTGCATTGTAACGGCAGTCAGGAACGGACTGTTGTATACCACTAAGGAATTCATTAACACTTGGACGTGCAGTAAAAGCGGGTTGCCGTAATCCCAAAGGCTATCCTTGGCGTTAAAGCAGTCCAAAAGTGATGTGGTTTCGTACTAACGCAACGCATCAAAATGCCGTTGACCTACTGCGCCGAGGGGTTGTCCCAGTAGTTTAATAGATTGGGTTTCACTAAGTTTGATTTGGGGGTTGTAATCGTAGAAAGCTCAAGGTGGTCACAGAAGATTTGTTTACAACGATTCCTAACTGCTAGGGATGGCTTGGACGACGTGTCCTTCCAAAATGATTCAGGCAGGAAAGATGGCTCATAGTAATTAATTGCAAATTTAACCTCCGTCACCAAAATGGCACAGTTTAGCAATTGCAGAACTAACGCTCAGTGGCTGGCTCTTAGCCGAAGTATCACCAAGTAAAAGATCTCAGGCACATGAAAGGAGAAACTGTATTTTAACCGGCATGTTGTACAACGCATCGATCCACTATTCTAAACTAGGCCAATCGGTAAATGGGTGACCGGGTTACTGACACACGCCAGCGGATGCGGGCAACGGATAGAAAGGGCTCAGTACATTGGCCGCGAGGATGCCACAGCGAAATGCTTCAGTTATCGAACGCGTGGCGGGCTGTATTAAGCCGGTCAGTCAGAAAAGGTGTTGGCGGACGAACTGAAGTCGAAGGGTGAAGCAACAGCTGCAAGAAAGGAATGCCTCACATGTGAACGACCGGTGAAGTGGATCAATGAGAAACGCTCGATGCTTGCTGTTTCACTAGCATGGCCACTTGACCTGTTGACCTGTAACGCTATTATCTAATGGTTCATGTTATGTCTTGCAACCTTCAACTTACCTTCCCATAAAAAGGTAAGCCAATTTTGTAACGATTCACCTGGCCTGAAGAAGCTCTTGTGTCAAGAGCGAAACGTTGCCACAATAAAACCCTACCAAAACCGAGTTGTATTCAAACCTTCTGAAATCATGAAATCCCAGTCGGTTCCAAGCATATTCCGAGATATTGCTTCAGTAACCTCTTTATTTACAGTGTGAAATGTGCGAAGCATGTACTTTTGTGTGTTCAACAGTCCATCACTCATGTGCGCCGTTTCTGCATTCTTAGAAGAAACATCTTAAAACCATTATTACATCTGAATTCGACGTAGACTAATTCTGTGACACATTTGCAGTGTTCCAGGTTTAAGCTAAAGGTCCATGTTGATGTTATATGTCTACCTGCTGAAATGGAAATAAATAATTCAACACAAGAGTCCATAACAAAGCTGAAATTTATTACTATAATAAATTGGAATCTGGATGAAATATAAAATAGATTAACCCAAGTAGCCATCTTTTTGTAGCGCCGCAGGTGTAGTCTGGCTCCAATTCGCGATGAGTGCACTAGTCAAACACCGAATATATCCATACTATTCTTCTGAGCTTCCATGGGTGGAATCGTGCCAGTTGGCCTGACTTTCTCGTTTTCCGGTTGCTGAGGATAGCAATTTTAGAAATGACTAGAAAAACGTCACATGAATTTATTTTTCGTTTCCCATTGAGAGACAATTCCTGGGTTATGTGAACTTGTGCAAACGTACTATGACCCATCCAGTTTCTACCCATCGAATCAGGGTGAGATTACTACACTACCTTCCTGAGATATAACAGCTTCTTTCACTCACATTTTAAGTCACTGCCAAAACTAGACTCGTCATTATTGAAAGGAATGTGTTTTACTTGAGCCATGCACAGGGCTAATGGTGGCCGCCAGATATGATTTGGCAAACATTCATAGCAGTTTGGTCATCAGTCTATAAAATAAAATGCTCACTCCGGAAACTTATTTAACGGCATCCTAACATTTCGGGAAATCCCGCGCACCCCTGAAAGCACCCGGTGGACCCCCAGGGGAACCATACGATATCATCGTTATCACTGCGACTTGGTTATTTGGAATGACGGAGCTGGTTTCGTTACCGGGAATGTCACTCATCCGTAACGACAGATTCACAAAAGAAGAAGGGATAATTCTGCATAACCGGATCAACTTAGAGTGCGAGAGAATGGCATACTAACTCCCAGTTCCCCGAATCTCTTTGGTGTCGAATGGCTTTAAGTGGCGGTGACACTTGCCTATATTTGGGAATAACCTAGGAAAATTTTATACGTGCTTAGTTAAGGTTCCAAATGGAATAAGCGTCCTAAGCGATAAGCTGTACTGTATATTGTTACATTATTGTGAAGAGTCAATTGACAGAGTGACCACATAATTCAAATTCGAACTGCTGATGAGAAACTGCATGAAGAAGGTCGTGATCATATACCATAACGGAGAAAGTCGATTAAAACGATGAAAAATGCTAAATGACTTTGTACGGGTTAAAAAGCACTGCTTTACAAGCCTCATTGGGTAGATTGGTGGGATATCGAGAAACAATGGGAAAATGCGGTTAGTAGTTCTATTGTCAAATGAATGGACTTATTGTTTGTAATGCAGTAGTCCTGCACTCCGGCTGTTTTCGTTTCGTCACTGGGCCAAAAGCATAAATCCAAGGTATTTCCCGTGCGGAGGATGAATAGTAGCGTCAAGTAACGAAAGGTAAGTGGACGAAAGTGTCCACCAACCGACTTTAGGGCTAGTGTAGGCGCACAAACAACCGATTCGGGAAGAACAATCCATCGATGATACACGCGAATGGAAAAGAAATTTCTATGGCACTCCAGACGACTGTACTATTCTGCTACTTTTAAGAAGTGAGCTGTAAGTTTGTGTTACTGCTGAGCTGCAGTCAAGAGAGGTACACATGATATGGATTTTGTAAAATCAAATATACCATAAGCAAGTCGCCACGTAGTCCGCAATACCGCCCGCTGAATACTTCCAAACGTTTCAGCCTATGCTCGTATGGAAGGTGGCCTATCCCAATGTTGTATTTAGAAGCGCGATGTTGAGGTTGGTCCAGTGCAGTAAGGTGGTGCTTTAGCCGTGGCTGCCAGGCTTGAACTGCGTATTCGACATGGGGGCGAACATACGCATTGAGCATCTGTCTGAAACTAGAGGTGTCTATTTGTCCGATCGCCCGTCTTAACAGGCCGACGTGTTGGTTACCAGTTTCGATACCTTTTCCGATTGTATTATACAACCTATCTTATTCTGAACCAGCACGACAAGGTCGAATACAACAGATGATCGCTGTAGTACTTGCGTTCCCAGCCTGTAGGAATAATTACTCTGGTGTCTTCTGGAGAGTACCTGGTATTCGCCCCCGTTGAACTGCAGCAGGTTTAGGGTTGACCGCCGATGTACCATAGCTAGGTCACCCTGCAGTAAATTCTGCTCAGCGTCCACCTGAATCCTGCGCCATAGCTTGAGGATGTCTGCAAAGTGTAGGAAATTTGAAGCGATTGTCTGTGTAAGGTCAATAATAAATGCTAAAAACGATCGTGGCCCTGAAACTGAGCCCTGAGGCACACCAGACTCGACTGGGATGGAGTCAGATAAGTTATTCCGAACTCTGATCCATAATTGTCACCGCAGAAGAAAGTTGGAAATTCAGGTTAAGAGAAGGTCGCCGATCCCGTAATATTAGAGCTTGGAAAGGAGAATCTGATGATGTAAACGACAGAATGAAGTCGGCAACTCCAAGTACATCACACCAACGGCCCCTCCAGCGTCAGCTGACTCAGTCCAACTGCTCCGTGCGATCAATAAATTCGACGTGCACGAACACTGTCAGCAAAAGCCATGTTGCTCGGAAGCAATAAGATTACAGTTTTCTAGATAATACACCAACGCATCGACAACGATGGATTCCATTAAGTTAGACAGCACAGGGAGAATAGATACTGGGCGGTAGTTTGAGGGCTCAGTCCTGCTTCCTCCTTTGGGACTCGGAGTTATTATTCCAAGCTTTCACATCGCAGGAACCTGGTTCTGGTCTAAGCAGTGCTGGAAGAACTGCGTCAAAGGTTTTACCAGTTGTGTTGCTACTGCTCCCAATGCCTCGGTGCGAATGGTGCCTTGGTCATACTGGGCTATGTAGTTGTCCAAATTATCTGGCGTTAGTGATGATCTGTACTCTCGCAAAGCTGCGCTGTGTATAGTTATCCAGTTACGAGTTATGCTCCTTACGAAAGAAGTGGTTTTAGGCCCATTGCAAACTCTTGTGTCTGAGGTGTCCGTAAGTAACTGATTGAATTTATTGGCGAATTCGAGCCAAGCGACTTTCGAGTGGCCTTCAGCGAGGAACGACTAGGTTGTGGCATTGACGAGCTGGGCTAAGCGGTCGAATCGCGTAATGATGCGCACCAACTCAGGGTTCTGGTGGCGATATGCTGCATATCAGATGAAGTCGAAACTGATGACTGCATGATCACTACGACTCAAAGGGCAGTCTACAACCAGCGCATCAATCATAAGTTCTTTGTGGGTGAACACAAGATCCATCACAGATGGTCTGTTGCCTGTTCTGAAACAAGTGGATAAAAGGACTTGATTGTGAATTGAAACACTGGTCATGAGCTCTTGAAGATCGGCTTTCAATTGTTCTCCGATGTTATCAGGTGTTTCTAAACAATATACCTTGAAATCACCCATGATAAGGATGTGGGTGCCCTTTTGCTTTAGACTCTAGCTTTAAGCTGTTGCAAGGTGGCAGTCCATTTTCGGTGTAGAGTTTGGGGGCGATACACCAAAGCTATAAGGCAGGTGTCTCTGCCATGTAATTGCAGGTAACACCGGAGAGTAGCCGGGAACTGTGAATCTGAATCATCCACGACCTTGCACTGTGAGTCACTTCGGTAATAAGGAATTACTCCTCCTCCTTTCGTAACGCTGTCTTTTCGTATGAGTGACATGCCTGGGAGCGAGAGTTCAGCTTCCATCAATCCAGTGCGCACCCATGTCTCAGTGACACTTATGCTATCGCATGGCTTCGAAATCTGGCGATCTTTCAGTTCGACCGGCTTGTTAAAAAGGCCTTGAGTATTCCTGTAAATACAAGATAGCTTCTCAGTCAAGAGGAGCCCACATGGTTGCTAAAGGGCAGATGTACGTGAATGCCGACAGATGTGAGGTCGTCAGTTATTTGATTTTTGTGGGGATGATGATACCTCGTCCGCAGCTTGATTCCGCCAAGGTGCGTCCCATTCCTCGTCCGGAGATACTGAAGAATCCCGTGACCGAGAGGTGAAATGGAGCTCCTGTGTAGTCGCCGGTATGTTTGCTTTTTCTGTTAGTCTCATGTCTGGTCTTTGTAAGGCTTCAGCAGCTTTTAACCGAAGTTCAGCTGGAAGGCTTTTTTGATATCATCACAAACGTTCAAAAACTTCCGTGGCTGTTTGCTCTGGCTGAACCAGGAGTTTTAGGATTCACGGGACTCTTCCCCTATAATTTGGTGAGAGAGGCAGCCTTTTGAGCGATGGCGCCACAACCTTAAGGAAAGTGTTTCACGAATGAACCTTCACTGTTCCCAGTTGTGATTACCGGCCTCATGACTATCGTGGGAAGGAAGCTCTGAGACGTCATAAATAAAGGATGCGCTCAAACAATCCAGCTTGCATTTTTCTTCTGCGATGTTTCCTTTCGATTGTCGCGTGATTCAAGGGACTTCAGGATAGATGCGTACCCTACAGCACCTGTGTTTTGGTATGCTTGCAGAAAGTAAGACGTTTTCCACATCAATGGCGTATCGCAATGCTACTCTAATAATTCTGGGTTCCCCATATAATGCAGTGTTCGGGTGATGAGTAAATCGCACTAGGTTGGTGGGTTTGGCTTTTACATTCATCAAATTGCACGGTGTGTTCCACTGGTTTTGGTCGTCAGAAAACTTTCCTTGCAATGTGACGGCAGTGGGTTCGGGAACACTTGTGTACATAACAGTCAGGGCATTAT
This sequence comes from Dicrocoelium dendriticum, assembly GCA_944474145.2. NCBI lineage: Eukaryota > Metazoa > Platyhelminthes > Trematoda > Plagiorchiida > Dicrocoeliidae > Dicrocoelium > Dicrocoelium dendriticum. The sequence goes on from OX104063.1 coordinate 93,778,548, forward strand.
TGTTGGAGCCCAGATTGTTGTGCTGCTAGGTCGGGTACTCGTTGTTTCTGTCTTTATGACAAGTGATGCTTCCCTACTCTTTGGCACTCCATTGGCGTTAGCGGTGTTTACAACAGAGGAGACATCAAATGTAGCATTCTGAGAGACTTTTGCAGCGATCTAACCATCTGTGACTGAAGTCCAGGGGAATTCGAACTCGACCAGAGACCCTTGAGTTGTAGATGCAGAATGCTGTTGTTCGGCTGTCCCAGCCTTGCTATTGATACAAGTTGTTAAGACCGACGGAACTGGACTGACCACACGTTTCGGGTGGTTCCTGCTTTTCGTGATTCGTAGTACCGTTTGCCTATCAAAGCCACGGGCTGTTTTCGCCTGGCGTTCTTCCAAAATTGAAGGAGATAGCGGCAATGGGGACATAGTCTATCGTGAATCGGGCGAAGCAAAGTTTGCACCATTTCTTTTCTTAGAGGCCACCAGAGTTTTCTGTCGCGTACTCGGTTCCCGTGATATAATCTTAGTGTGCATTTGCTGTTCCACTTATTCTGCTAACCGGCCGCACGTTTAGACTAGGAGAAGTATACAATGGACTAAGTGGATGGCCGAACGCGCAGTGGTCGACTTGGGAGCTGTTTCGATCTCTGGCGTGTGGTTGGGAACGACTTGTACACTCTGGATGATACCATTTTGAGCAGTGTGAGTAGCCCAAACCAACGCTGACAAATGGAATGCCGTCTGCCAATCCGCATTTGCCCTTCGAACAAAGCCCTTTTGGAGTCGCATCTACTTGCTTTCTGCTACTCAGCGTAGTGCCGTTACATGGCACTGTGAGCTGGTCGATGTGTACTTTCCGTTGAAGCTCATCTCTAAGTGTACTAGGGTGTTTCGGATTGACTCCATCTTTACTGAGCATTTTGTTGCTTGTGGCAAGTTTCTATGAAAGAGTTTAAGGAATTCATATCATCAGCTACGTGATGATTTATCAAAAGCTTTCTCCTGTTTTTCTACACGCTTCAACTTTTGGTTTCTTTTCTTCGCACAACGCTATCTAACTTATTTAGCCCGTTTTCTTATAGGCTGCCAAAAAGTTGGCAATACCACACATGAACGTCCTCCTGGGTGCCGTGCATCTATACTATATTTTTTACCTATTGCTTGTGAATTTAGCTTAAGTTTGTACCGCATTACAGCCGCAGTGCAAGTGTAAAAGTTTCAGATCTTTCTGCAACCCGATTGAGGTGTAACATGGTGTTCCACAGGGCACGATACTGGGATCGTGTTTCTTCCTGGTGTTTATCAAGGATCTGGCAGACGACGTCAATAGATGACAAGCAATTAATAACAAGTAATATCACTATCTGCTCCACCGTGACCTGGATTGCATTTATGAGTGGTCAAGGAGGAACCTACTCCAGTTGAACACAGCTGGTATGCTTCAACAGCAGTTAACAGGAATTCAGCCACAACCACGGTTATCAAACGCCTGATGTGTTGCCCGTATTGTTTAATGGTATCGCTTAGGGAAACACCAGGCAAATTGATTATTTCAGGCAGGCACAACATCCGACATGGTCACCCGCACACCATGACACGTAGACTTAACTATGCATAGGTCGTACCAAGTGCAACTGACGCACATGCCTAATACGTTCAGTGTAGTCAACCGCTGCTGAGTTTTGGTGTCGAGCCCCTGTACAACAGTGAGCATTGAGAGCGCGGATGGGTAAACGAGTCGGTTTTCCGGCCGCCCAGTTATGTGTTGTGCTTCTTAATGCCACACAATTGTGTCCATTTTGTGAGAGAGTGTGAGATAACCTACTTCCTCAACTATCCATTGATGTCAGGTGCTTGTCGACGTCGCGTTCTGATGTTCAGGAGCCATTGTTCGTAGGCTCCAACCAACTCTGCGCATATCCGGAGCATGCTAAGGGCCACTCTTTTACTTTTCTCTGGGACTGTGTGCGTCACATACATTTGCTGTCTGTTGACTTATTCTGGGACACGTTAGGTATCCACTAGCATTAGAACGCTTCACCCCAATGCCACTGCTAGCCGTCGGTACTATCTCTCTCCCTTGATATCATTATCAGTTCCTCGTATTTTCTACGTCACCTCTTTCAGCTGCAGTGAGTCAATGAAGACAGCATACCCTTTGCGCTAGGAGCCACTCAGTATCTCTCCAACACTTACTCTCTTGAATTGTTTGCATCACCTACCCTCGCTGGTTTGTTGACTCTTCTGACATCGTAACTATCCACTAATAACTAGAAGGCTTAATGCGATTTCAGTTGCTGTCCACTGGTTCTCTCTCTTCGCACCGTTACCCTTCGTTCCTCTTATCTTCATCACGTTTTCCACAGTGATTCGTTGTAGGCTCCATACACCTTTGAGCATATCCGGACCTACAAGGAGACATTCCTTGTTTCTCCATCCTGTAATCTTTTAGAATGTCTGCATCACTTAACTTCGATGGCTTGCTGATGTATTCTGTGACACTGTAGGAATCCACTAATGACCAAATTGCTCAATGCAATGGTTACATGTGGCCACCGACTGTTCTTCATAGCGCCATTATCCGTCGATCCTCTTAACCTCAGCACCTCTATTTAGTAGCAACTAGTGGTCTTAGGTTACAATCATCTCAGCTTGTTAGGATACCTTCTTTGTCTCTCCAGCATACATTCTCCTGGAATGTCTGTATCACTTACCTCCGCTGGCTTGTTGATGCATTCAGTGACCCTATAGGCATACACTAGTGACTAAGCGTCTGATTCGAATGGCTACCTCTGGCCACTGATAGTCTTTCCTAGCGCCACCATCCGTCGGTCGTCTTAAATTCGGCACCTCTGTTTAGAAGTAGCAAGCTCCACACATGCGATTACACAGTGCTCGTTAGGAGCCACTCCGTATCTCAGTAACCTTTATTCCTTTAGAATATCTGCATTCAATCTTTCCGCTGCCCTACCGCCAACTGACCTTTAGATCTCTCTTGCGGCAACCTATTTATTTTCATTTATTCTGCGCTCCCTATCGTATTACGCTAGCTATTTGCTGTCCATACACCTTGCAATCACCACCAATACTCTAACTCTCTTTGCTCTTCCCCACGCAACTTTTGGCTCATACCAAACCAATACTTCGTAGATTACTTACTGGTACAACGCTCTTGTCTCTACGCAGGCGTTAGCAATCCACCTATACGGCTGATTCTATAGGATATTCAAAAGGCACTTTCAGCATAATTATTGTTGCACAATGTACATGCTTTTGTCTCAAGACCAAATGCTGTAACATAAGACTTTAACAATGTTTAACTCCATGCCTGTTTTTGCGGTCTTCTCTCGGTTGTCCCTCACTTCCCTTTTCTCCGAGGTCCGGAACTTCTTGGAGATCTGGGATTGGACTGAGGAACAATTTTCGCCCAAGACGGACTTAACCACCGACAGGGACTTACATGGAGCATGGTTGGACACCAAAAGGACCCAACTACAATCACCAAAATCCTTGTCCAGTATGGAGAACTGGACACATCTTCATACTTCCATACATTATACATCTGAAAAATCCAGACAGCAGAAAATTTGATCTTTTGCTCACCTGGACACACAACAAGACGACTATTCGCGACGTTCCCCTCCTCAACCGGCCTCATCAATCATGGCGGCCCCGATAAAACTACCTGTCCAACTAACAGAGGAAATTAGGAGCCATTTGTCTGCGAATTACCGAATACGAAATCAGTCGTCAAACGGCTTTGCCAGTCATACATTAATGTTCAAAATGCTTTACGGCAGTGTTGCAGGACGTGGTGGGTTTTCGCCTGGCAAGCGTTCTCCCTATAAAAAGCCACAAATGTCTGCTTAACAATACTGCGACGTGGCGGATGTGACTCGCCACTGAATAAAGTCACTGCCCACAAGTACATACTGGCAAGTCGACTAGACTCACATCTCAACTCTTCCCGACACATGCAAGAATATGTTACGCTCCGTCTACAAGCACTGTTACATTGCACTTATAGTGCCTTGACCGTTTCAACTACACACGATTGAACCCGAAGTATCGTCGTGATACACAACTGCCTTTAAACCTTGATCACGCCTGATTTGGTGTGTCTCAAGGAATTTGAGAACAAACTATTTATTTATATGACCAATTTGCTACTGTCACTGTTACAGTTACCATAATATGTCTGTACAGTTGCACATACCTGATCATGCCTCCATGGGCGTGCCTCGCATAGTCGAGAATAAATATTTATTTATTTATTTATGTTGTTGTTGTTGATGTCTGCGCTTCAACACGTGACGTGTTGGTCGAGCTCAACGCCAACGTGAGTTTAGGACTGCACACATGGACCTATGGTGATGAACGATGAACAATGATTTATCACGGGACAAAAGCAAGTGCATGAAACGTCTCGTAGGATGGTTGCGGTGAATATGATGAAATCAATATATGTCTGGGTCATCTACGAAACATCTGCCGAGATGAATACTTTGATAAATTACATCAGTGTAAAAGTAAAAAATAATCGAGTGTAGACGTTCAGAAATACACTGGGTTGCAGTGATCGTTGATTTAAGGAGTGGGAAAAATAAAATATAGTCGCTCACTTGGTTCCATTTGACACATTAATCTTATAGAAAAGCATGTTTGGCGTAATCCACAATAGAGGAGTTTAGGTAACAAATTGATGGGAGATAAGAGCAACCTCTAATTGTTTTTGAATACGTCCAAGGTAGGGGAGGATACAACTGAGTCTGGGAGTGCGTTCCAAAGTTGGTAAACCCGAAGGGAAAAGTAATTACATCGGCAATCTAGTGGGCTAGATTGTTCCTTCAATACTAAACCATCACATCGGAGCTGCGTGTTGTGGCTAAGTTTCAGCAAATGGCGGCGTACGTGGTTCGGGTCACTCAGTATCTTATACGCTACTATGAGGTCGCCGCGCAGCCTTCGATTGCCTCCGCTGAAAATTCCCAGCAATTTCAGTTTTCGGTGGTAAGAGTGATAGCGCAGGCACTTTACATTCGTTGTTGCTCTTCGTTGTGGTGCCTCTATCGCTTCTAGCTCGCGCTTCAACCAAGATTGCCAAGCTTGGATAGCGTATTCAAGATGCGGGCGCACGTAGGAATTGCGCATCATTGGGAAGATTGATGGGTCAAATATCCCGAATGCTCTTCGCAGCATGCCGAGTGCTGGCTGCCTCATTTTGCAGCTATCTTGGCCTATTTAGAACAGTTGAGGTCGCTCTGTACCATCACACCATGGTCACGTTCCTGGGATCTGGTCTGCGATCCGTTTGTTCCAAGCATTTATGTGTAGTTATGTCTATGGCGTAAGTGTACAACGCGACATTTGTCTACGTCGAATAATAGGGAGTCTTGAACTGATCAGTTCGACACTGTCAAGATCACATTGGAGCCCTTCGTGGTCCTCCGCTCCTCTGATCCTTCACCATATCTTGATCTCACTAGCAAAAATTAGGAAATCAGAAGCAATTTAACTTGCCAAATCGTTAATGAACACCAAGAATAGACGAGGTCTAAGCACCGAGAATCGTGGTACACCACACACCACATCAATTGCATCGGACAATACTTCTCGGACTCTCACCGCTAGCTGTCGTTCGTATAGAAAATTGTTAGTCCAACTCAGGATTGGGTCGCCGATACCGTAATTCCGAAGCTTCTTAAGGAGAATTCAATGGTCTATGCGATCAAACGCTTTTGAAAAGTCTAGGTAGATGACATCGACTCCCACTCCATCATTAACAGCTTCACTCCGGCTATTGCGTGCACTTAATAGGTTAGTATTACATGGAAGCGTTCGACGAAAGCCATGTTACTCTGGGGCTATTAAATTGTGGCTTTCCAGGTATTCCATCAGCGCATCTACAATGATTGATTCCATCAGTTTGGATAGTACAGGAAGTAGTATTATTGAATGGTAGTTGGTAGGGTCGGTGCGGCTACCACTTTTATGGACAAGAGTAATGACCCCTTGCTTCGATACTAATGGAATATGGTTCTCTTCTAGTGATCGCTGATAGAAACAGCCAGTGGTTCTGCCAGATCATTAGCTACCGCCTGTAGAGCCTTTGGTCGGACGTTATCAGCTCCGGGAAAACTGGATACGCAAAGAGAACAACTTCTTCAACACAGCATCCGCAGTGAAAGTGCTGTTGTTTAAACCCGACGGCGGAGTACTAGAAACGAGGAGAATGTTTGGGCTCGACACTTGTTGGAACGTTTGAGAGTAATGAAGCCGTAGGAGATCAGCTGCTTCCATTGCTGACCGCGTGTATCCATCAGCCGTGACTAGCGCCGGAACCCCTCGCTTTACCTTTCGAAGGCCGTTAATGTGCCTATACAGGAGTTTGTGGTTAGTGCAGAATCGCTTCATTAACTTCTGTTGATGCGTGACCTTGTCTTCGCGGATCAGTTTCACACAGAAGTTACGATGTGTCACGTATGCAGTCCAGGTTTCGGCATTCGGGCAACCCTGGTGATTTCGCCATGCCAAATCCCTCCAGGACATATATTTACGTGTTCTGCTCCTCAGAAATGACTTACTCTGTTTTTTTGGTTGGAAGGACTTCTGTTCCGATGCTTGCGCTACCAGTGTGCTCAAAGTCCTTGTAAACATATCCCAGGCCAGATCTGGGGGGCATTCGATTAAGAAAGTCCAAGATGTATCCTTAACAAGCTTGGACAACACATTGTAGTGCGTGACAGTGTGCACTTTATCCTCCTCCTTTTCCGGGTACTCGGCATAGCATATATCATCAAAGAATAGAGTGACATGCTCACTACGACCCAGTGGTGTGCTCGTAACCATCCCGCCAACCATGAGTTCTTCGTTAGTTAGCACAAGATCCAGTATCGACGGCTTGTTAGAAGTTCGAAATCTGGTGGGAGAGGTTACGTGGTTGTAAAGAGGGTGGCTAGCAATAAGTTCTTGCAAACAGGCTTTAAACTGCGTACCGCCAGTTGCCGGCGTTTCTATGTTGTGCACGTTAAAGTCTCCCGCGAAAAGAATGTGGGTGTAGGACTTGTTCAAAGCAAACTGGAAAACGTGATTCAGTTTGGAGTCCATTTCCGAAGTTGAGTTTGGTGGGCGATAAATCACGGCTAGTAGGCATGTGTCCTTGTTTCTCAACCATAGGCAGCACCAAAGCGAATCGGGAGCTCGGATTTCCGGGTGGTCGATAACTTCACATCGGAGGTTTGTATTATAATAAACAATCACACCCCCTTCCGGTTCTATTGGTCCGAAGCAGTGACGTACCGGGTAAATTGATCTCAGAATCGGTTATCTCAGGGTTTAACCATGTCTCTGTAATCATGACGAGGTCCCGCGGTTGTGGGGCATGGAGTTCTCTAAGTTCTGCCAACTTGCTTAGAAGGCCTTGGGCGTTTGTGAACATGCAAGATAGGGCTTTTGTTGTTAGGAGTTCATTGGTAGATGTCAAGTTTGTGTTAGTTTTTAAGCCAGCCGTTAGGTGGCCGGCAATTAATCGTTTTTTGGTTTATGTATTTCAGTCGTGTTGCAAGGCATTATTAAGCGTCCCTGTACAGACGTTTCACTGGTGCTGTGCTCGGTCCTCCTGTGTGCCGTGGGCGCTGTTGTGTCGGTCTCTCCGCAGGACTGTTCAAATAAAGAATTTGTTGCGTTTGCAAGTTCCATTGAATTGCTTCCGACTTTTTGACCGTTGGCCTGCCGCCTTTAGCCGGATCTCTGTTGACAACCTAGCTTGAAACATTAACCAGTTTCCAACAGAACTTGCGCCATTCCCTCGGAGTGTAGTATTACTTTCATTAGCCTTGGACTTCAGCCCCTGTATTTAGGTGATGAAGGAACACTTGTCAGAGATTTGGAAATAACATTGTCAACAGAGTGTGCTTCGCGGATGTAGCACCACTGCTCTCGGTCATGTGTTTGCGTATCGTTTTCTTGCTATCCCTATTAGGAATGCCTCGTTGGTCAACGGCTTCTTTTGGGCGATCTTTCCAGGTAGTTCGGGTAATATGCGCACTCCACCAGGTGAGTTGCGAAGACGAACAGCTGAGAGAACAGCGTCTGTCTCATCTGTTGAGTCTAGTGTTATTCGAAGAATTCCAGGTTCACCAGAGTGCACTGAGGTCGCGTGATGCACTAAGCGTTTTAGCATTGCAGTCTCAACCCGATTACCAATCGCATCGCAGCTGGAACTCCACTGGTTGCGATCGTCCTTCAACTTGCCTTTTATTGTGCCAGATTAGGACTTGGGAACATTGGTGCACACGAGAGTTAACGCAGCGTGGTTTTGTCTAGCGAGCGTTGGCCTTATTGTTGTTGATGAAGTCAAGAGTAGATTTTGCCGGCCATTTGGATTGTTTAGAAGGCACCACTAGAGTTGACGGTGTAGCCTGCGTTGCGTCACTCGTGATCGGTACAGAAGATGGACCTACGTGTCTCTCTCTCGGTGTGCTTGTCGAGGCACTGGATGCGTACGTTACCTGCTTGTTATCTTCACCGGATTTCCTTCTGCTCTGAGCTGTCCGTGTCATGACTGAATCTCTAGATGAAACGTCTATGGTTGAAGCAGTGGAAGCAAGCCATGTTTGAGGCTTGCCCACTACTGGGAATGAGGTGACCCAGTGGATTTAGAGACTCAGATGCTGCTGTGAAGTTGGAGAGTCTAGCTCTCTTCCTTGGCTTGGATTCGGAGCTTACTTTGGCTGGGTGAGGTATTATCGTGGCCATATTTGCCTCTGTGGTATCGATCTTCGTATTTCCAAAATGCGCAATTATCTTAGTCATTCTATCGCACTTTTTCCTGAGCATAGATAAACAGTTGAAAACTGGAATGAATTGACATGTTGGGCAAAACCAAATAGTGTCGGCAACTTGTCGGTCTCACTTCTTGGATGAATTTATCTACACATAGTAGACAGTACGATCCAATGCCGCTAGAACAGGTTATACCGATCTTAAGGACTTTATTGCAATGGTCTACGCAACATAAGCGACGTTGAACCATTGAAATGCTAGTCCTCTTCTTATCGTTTGCAGCAAGGCCTATCTGAGCGCTCACCTTGATGCGTGTTCTTTGCGACAGGCATGACGCACAAACAAGTCAGAACACGTACACGAATTGAGCGTTCTCGTAGAAAGTAAAAGCCACGAGTAAACTTTGCAGTTTACTCGTGACTTCTACTTTCTACGAGAATTACACCACTCACAAAAGCCATCAGTAGTCTGAATTGAGAGTTGTTCAACCGCACCAAAGTCAGGCGGTAGAGGCAGATGGAGGTCGTAACGCGCAGACCGTCGGGCTTAGCGGTTAATCGACTCGCAGTTGAACACACACCCACACAAAGCGGCAGCGTATGTTGCTCGGCCTGCCTTAAGCGACGATGCAGACGGAGCGCTGATAAGCCTCCCTAGAGCTGTTCAGTTGCTGAGCGGAGCAAAAGACTGTAACTTTGTTATACTGCAACTTGCAGCGATGGTTGCCAAGTAGTTTGGGAGCCCTCAGCTTCTACTAAATGAGACCAACCGTTTATCGAAAAACCGGTTTGATGTAGTTACACACGTGGAACTTGACAAAGAATATGCCGAAAACTGGGAACTGGAGCAAGAGTATAATCCACACAGGTTAGATCTAAGAGTTGGAAAGCGTTGAGTTGAGCTCGTCGAACTGGTTCGAACGAGCGGACACACAATATTGTGTGATGAGAATTAGAGTGGCCACAGAGGGCAAGGGGTGAGCCGAGTTAAAGTGCGGCCGCACGGCACGAACGGAGAAATCACGCAGTACCGAACGTGGGTCTGAGAATTTGTGAACTCTGATTTACAAGCGATCACGATGAAAGCCAAGCATTTATGAGTGTGCGCAACCTTGGATTTAAGTTGTTTCCCTTAGGAACTAACTCGAATATTTTTATGAGCACGGTTTGTTCAAGAAGGATTTTGAATCTGTTTTGGGTTCGTTGAACTCTGGAGGCTCCTATATTTTCGGTCGATAAACTTCTCCGACCCATGACTCAATGGTTCCTATGCACTTTTGGGTCACGATGGTCACACCGTTTGGACAGCCTCAGTTGTCTCCCCGGTCAACGGGAAATCGTGTCAGCCAGTTGGATAGAGGTACGTCCTCGGCACAAGGGTGGAGATAATCACACAGGCTTAGTGCGGTAAAATGCACGTAAAAATGCAATGGTAAATGTAAGACGACAAAATGACCTGTAGCTACGGTGCACGGTGGCGCACGGTACTAAGTTATATCATTTCTGACATCCATAAAGCAGCTCTGTCTAAAGGTATCTCAAAGTCACGGCAAGAGCTCAAAATAGCAAGGTTTTACACGTAGGTTTTAGAGAATTAACTACTGAAGATCTCGTCTGTGAGATACTAGCGAGTCGTTCGAGTTACATCGAACAGATAGTTTCCAATTGGAAGAGCTGGGTGATTTGAGAATGATTACCTTGAGGGACAATCTATCGCGTGTACGGTATTCTGTTAGAAGGATTATACCGTGTGTCTGAACCAGAAAGGTTACTAGTGGGACCGGAATCGATATCACGTGCGATGACTTTCCAAAGGCGCCCGAGTGCAGACCGAAAATATCTTTAGATTATTGAAAAATACCAACTTCAGAGTTGTCTGTAATCCGGTGGGAAGTTTTACGATATTCTATAGCCCTAGAGTTATTAGGAATATGGTGTCAATTCTATTGAAACCACCTGCAAGTATGCACAGGGCTGGTCCATTTTCCCAATAACAGCAGCCCAAAAATCATTGTCAAAGTTGGCTGCTTCTGAGTTGGGACAACCGGGGGATAGGTAGAAATTAGGCATTAACATTGCGCGCTAACCATTCATAGGTTTTGGCTTACATTTTAGGACCAAGCGGTCGGTACGTCTTGACGCGTAGCAAAAGAGGCTTTTCACTGACAAGCACAAAGTAGTGTTATTAAATGTTATGACACCGCCGCCACGATTCCATTAGGTGCATGGGCGATCAGCACGAAAACAAATAAAACGGGTCGGTTGCAACAAAGGCGTCTTCATCATCTGTATGACTCCATGTATAGTGTAGCATAATACTTCCTGGTTGTGTGTAATCACGACAGCTAATTATGCTTTTAAAATCCACCGCTTTCCGCAGGAGCGAAAGGACAGTGTTTAATAGAAAAGTGCATGAGCCCATGTTTGTCAAGTTTCACTTCATCAGAGCTACTTTCCACCCCGCATGATGCTTTTTTATAAAGTTATTCCGTTTTTTGTAGATTCTAGTTACTTTATTCCTGAAAGGACGATTATTATTGTTGACTTGCGCGGAAAAACATGACCATTTCAGAACAGCGTGGGTGCAGGATATCATGGTACTAAGTGCAGAAAAGAAGAGTCGATGAGTAAAACAATGAGCACTTAAAAACTATCGTCGAAAGCGTGTGTTAATAATTCCTTAATAGAGGAAAATGTAGAGCACGTCCAGATTTGAAGAGCCCGCCGTCCCGAACATTCCAGTTACCGCAGAATTCGGTTATTCAGAGACAAACGGTTTATTCGAGAAAGCAGACTCAGCAAAAATGACAGCGTGATTCAGTTATAGAAGACTGGATGTAAATAATTAGGTCACTTGCAGAACTAACGACGCTACTGCATCCATGAGATGCTTTCTTTGAATCAGTAAAATAAGCTCACTCCAACAACGCCAAATACGAACCGATCAGCTTATAGCCAATAATGCGTAGGCGTCCAATCATCTGCTTAGTTCGCTTTCGGCGAGCTAGCCTCTTGCTTCGTCATGTAAATCCGTACGGTTTTTCTGATTGCATAATCCCAATCACGCCCGTCGCTTTTTCGTGTTCAGCCGCATATATGTCACCGAAGTCTCCGTACTCCCTACCACTCAGCGTGGTCTTTGCTGCCCTTGTCGTTGTGACCTCACCAGAAACTAACGTGCGTCTTGCTTCCGGTTCACATCCTCGTTCCCGGTGTTGTCTCACCTGCACTCAGTTCTTTCTGATTATCTTCCCTCCAGTATTGACTTCAGAAGGTCTTATTCCGACCTGGGCAATCACCACGCCCTTCTATCTCGGTATTGGTTGAATGCACACTTTCTCGTGTACTGATAGCTCAGGCGGCGCCTGGGTAACGCGGTCGTAATACCGTTTCAGACATTTTATCCGTTTTCTTAAATTCCTTTGCAGGTGCTCATGCGACGGCAAGACCGGGTGCAAAAGTTTAGCCGAGCAACCATTAGGGTTCTTGTCGTTCTGCCGTACAAAATTGCACTGAACTGAGACTTATATTTGTTGACGGCATGTTGCGAATTTCCAACAGCATCAGATATGGATTCTCATCAGTGGCTCTAGCTTTCGACGACAGCTTCCTGGCTTGTTTAACCGCTGCCTCCGCATTTCCGTTAGACTGGCTGTGATACGGCCTAGTTTGTCAATGCGAACATTCACACTTGTTCTCGAAGGTCTGGAACGCAGCACTTATAACTTGCGGGCCATCGTCGGAGATCAGTTCCTCCGGTATTCCGTGTCTGGCGAAATGATGTCTAAACGTATTGACAACTGCTTCCATGTTGATAGCGATGAGTGGATTGATCTCGTAATAGTCACTGTAATAATAAAATAATAATAAAATAATAATAATAATAATAATAATAATAATAATAATAATAATAACTTACGTCCTGTACCTGTTTGCCAGACAAACTTCAAGAGAAACAACCTAGTAAAGTTCGTGTCAATGTTCACAGACGCCTCAAGTCTCAAGGAAGTAATGGTGTTCGCACTCCTTGTGAGATTTTTTGTGTCATTGAGTATTGAGGTCAAGTTCTTAGACATGCAGTCACTTAGTAATGACACGTCGAACACCATTTGTCAATTTATAAAGAATGTGTTTGTACAAAATACTATGAGCTGAAACTTGTGGGATTTTGTGTTGACGACAAGGACATACAGATCGGTCGCTTTCAGAGAAAAGGACAATATCAGGTATTTGCGAAATTGAAACCTTCTATTAGAGAAACACTTGGCTGCGTGACTCACATTGTCCACAACACACTGCAACCGCCAGGTGACTATCGGCTTATTAACAGTTGAAACAGTTGAAGCAAAAATATGTAATTACTTTTACATTTACACTGCTCGTGTTGAAGAACTAAAGGAATGCTGTGACTCTACAATGGCGAGATACCAACGCATTTTAGGATACGGGCAAACCAGATGGTTTTCAGTTATGTCAGCAGCGGAGATAAGCCAGAAGGTCTTTTCGGTCTTGAACTCTTATTTATGTCTCGACAGAAGTGTCCTACATTATTACAATATGTCTTTGAAAATCTCTACCCAACGCTGTGTGCAGACATAATCTTTTCCGATGAGTCGACGTTTCATCTGAATGAGCCGATGGCGTATAAACACAGACGTCAGTGGTGCCGTGAAAACCCCCGACACTTCGTGGAATGCCGGCGACAAGGAGATGTAAAGGTGAACGTCTGGTGTGCGTTGCATGGAACGCAAATTATTGGACCGGTGTTCTTGCCTGACAAGCTCAAAGGCGCGGAATACTTGAGGGTGATAACGGAGGTGTTGACCACGCATATTGAAGAGCTTCCACTTGGGAAACTGTGTCAAACGTTCTTCCAGCAAGACGGTGCGCCACCGCACTCAGCAGCTACAGTGACGCGGTGGCTTGACGAGACTTTCCCATTCAAGTGGATCGGTAGACACGGACCAGTTCGTTGGCCGCCGCGATCGCCGGATTTAACGCCTATGGATTTCTTCCTTTGGGGTCATCTCAAACGTAGGGTGTACGAGCCAAAACCGGCGACCTTGGACATGCTGAAGAGCAATATAATGGAAGCATGTCGCACAATCCCGACAGTCGTGCTGCTGTCTGTCCTGGAAAACATCAAACGGAGGGTACACATGTGTCTGAAAGAAAATGGGCATGTGTTCGAGCACCTAATGTAACAGATTTTTGGAGAACACCCCCACGGCTCTTCTCAGGGCCACCAAGTTCTGATTAATCCACCTGGCTTTTCTTTGTTTTTATTCCACTGTCGCCTACTAATGTAGAATTGCTCTGACCCTTGGCGGCAACGGCCGAGCATGAAGTATGCATACTAGGACGACTGCCAATGTTAGCCGTTCATTAGTAACAGAGTGGGATTTTCGGTGTAAGGCCAATGGCGCCGACATTACATGGTATTTTCAAGGGAACGGCAATACAGGTCTCGGGGCGATTTATGGACGAAGAAATGAACCTTGTTTCACACCAATGATTTTAACCTGTCTGCTGCTGAAGTTGGTGGTAGTTAACACGTGATTTACGTTTTCTCTTTGACCATTTTGTTGAATCTTCCGCGCGAGATGACTCATGTCTATTTATAACAGCAGCATGGTTACGGAAATTTGGCACGCTTACTTTTCGCGGGCAAGTTCATTAGGGAAAATGTGTGATCTGTTGTCACCAGTCATTTCTGCGTAACCGTTTGCAGGTTTCCCATGACCGAAGCAAAATAGGCTTGGACATTTTACATGTGAACAAATTGTGAAGTGACAAACAGAAATCGGTCATTTCCAGAGCGGAACATTGTGCGCTTCGCCATGCCGGATGCGATAACACCGCTGTTCCTTTGTTAGCAAGTATTTCATCAGTGCAATGCGACAGTAACATCTGCAATGAACCAGATTACAGGACAGTGCCGTTCACACTGAATTGACTGCACCTTTCCTTGCCACTCACTAGTTTCTTTATACATCAAGGGATACTGTAGCTGCTGCTGGTGATCTGGTTGGCGTGTGTGTAGCTCTGAGTTGTGCAGCGATGCCTGCTTTAATGGACTGGAACCCGGTCAATAGTAGGCTATGTGCCGCCCGTCTAGCTAGCTCCATCGCAAATCAGTACAAGAATACTCAGAACATATGCATGGGTTGGTGGAGCGGTTAGACTGCTCTCAGCCAACAAACCACGTGATGCACAGCGACGTGAAAACAACACGTGAGCTCATTCACTGTAGGATAGGTGCGGACTAGCACGTGACATCTATGGACGGTTGAAGAAGTACTGTAACTTCCACCCACTCACTTACGCGGCATCAAGACACACAACACAGAAGTGGGCGGCCATCCGCGTTCATAGTGCTCACTGTTACCCGCAGACGACGGACATGAAATGAGACAGTATCGATTGCCTTTACTGAAACTAGCCGCATGCAAGGAGGTCCGTTAACCCCACGTGGTGTGACCTAGACTTAGCGGTGTCTACGTGTGATCGGTTGTGCTTATTAGTGGCTAGGTGAAATAATTAATGCGTGCGGTGCATCACTACCCGCTATCATGGAACAATGCGTTAGTTATCGGTGGGTGTGGCCGAATTACCTGTTAACTGCAGTTGATCGGCCTTAGCATCTGCACAACAATGCATGATCCACTGCACCGAGCTTTGCGGAAGAGTACCGTGTTAATTGTGATAAGGTTACCGGGTTGGAAAAAGTTCGCATTTACTGGTCTATATGCAATCGTTAGTGTAATATAGCCGTTGACAGGGTGAAGGCATACGTTTGTAAAGAACCGTCATGAGTTCGTGTGAAACGAAGATGAAACGATGATCTATGTTAACGTTAGCGCACTCCTCACCAAGATGCCGAAATGCAACGCACTGAGTATGGTGAAACGCTGTTTGACTGAAGAGATTAACCTAGGGAGTGACCGAAAATTAATTTGGTTGAAACGACCGAGAGTAAGACATTGCGCGGTATGTTGTTCTAGCTCGGGTTTCAGTCGGAAGTCGGCCCTCAAGAACATGATGTTATCATTAGATCGCCAATGTCCACTATGTTGTATATAGTACTGGCAAACTCCAGTAAATGGCCAAAAGTTGTTGGTATCAAGTGGGTGGCACATTTTGAACACAAAAGTGGATAAGAAATGCTAGTTTGTGAGGAATCTGAAATAGCCCACCATAGTAGCACATCGCCATTCCTTGAGTGCTCTGTTTGCAAGAATGATTAGCTTCCGAACCGATATATCGTCAACCGACGGACACAGATGGGACACAGCAGTACAATTCCGATCTCTGTGTTTCACAGATAAGGCCATGTGCACAGAGAAGGAAGTAGACAGTAAGGTAATTCCTGAATAGTGGACACCTGAAACCGGTAGTGAAAGACACGTTTCACAATATGCTAAAACCACATTGAAAATATACAGCGGAATGGATTGGGACGATAAGAATATTATAGGTAGAAGGAACTTCCTTTTCCTTTCCGACGGCACTAACCAAAGAATAAAACTCGGGATCTGTTCAACAATGGTGTATCTGAAAGACACACTTTTCGTAGATAAGATGACTAACGGTATTCACAAATGTATTCACAATAACTGTGAATATGTGGGTATAGGAGATACCGCGAGCGAACTGCACACAACGCTGCTGGAACACCTGAGGCGCATGTCACGGCGACGTCTAAGTATAATGCTCTACTGTGAGATTCAGCGGTGGTGACGCACCTGTTAGGTACGGTGCATGTAAGGTGGCCAGATTATTGATGAGTCAAACCGAGACGTTTCCAGATTTCTTGCACGGCAAACCGAGACACTTAACCTACCCCCGTTTGTTTCTGCATATGCTGATCGTACAATACATTGAAAAGATAAATATCTACATTTCTTGCTTCAATGCAATAATAAAAAGTACTTGCGTTATTATTCAGTACAATGGCTACGCTACTGAAGTTTTAAATAAATAAATAAATGGTATATTCCTGGTAGAAGGAGGCACACAAGTGAAGGCACGACTAAATATACCTACAAACATAGCTGCTTTGGAACAGTAAAAGGTGTGGTTAAAATAAAGTAAAACCAAAATTTTCGTAGTTTACTCACTTGAGAAGTTCGTGGGTTAATAGTGGGATCCCAGAACATTATGGCGCTGGTTTGCAAAAAAATCAAGGTTATTACCATGGTGGCAATAGCCAACGGTCGGCATGATTTCGCCATGTTGTAATCCATGGTTTCATGAGCACAGGAGCCAAAGTAAAATGTCAGTACAAGCGTTTCCGATTAAAAGTTGATGTACTGCTTGACATAATATTATCTGGAACAATAGTTATCGAGCAATACTTATATAAAGAAAGAAGGAAATGTTTTATTCTCGACAGTGCGAGACATGTCTGCTTAGTCATGACCATGGAGACACAACAAGGACTGGTTAATGTAAAAACGACACGAGTTTATAAGTAACATATGGATCCATGTGTTAAGTGTGCATGAATGTGTTGTGTTGTTTGAATTTGTGAACATGACGTCGTATTTGTGATTGTTTTCAGTCAGGTGTAGGAAGAAGAGAAATGAACTCTGCGTATTGAATGACCCACATCCGTGGATTGGGTTAGATCATCCAGATATGTAAGAAACAGTGAGTTTAGTTAGCGGCGAGTCACGTCCGCCACGTCACAGTGTTGTTAAATGGATATTTGTGGCGTTGTATAGAAAAAGAACCCTTGCCAGGCGAAAACCCACCATGTCCTGAAACACTGCCGCCGAACTATTTGCTGGAAGTGGGTAAACCCGAACCAACCAGCTGACATCACGAAGCGGTTGTTTGCCTAGCTAGATGAATGTATTTTTCGTAGTAGATCTGGACGCTGCATTAGCATGTCGTGAAGTTGTTCGCAAGGATACACGGCACTCTTTTCTTCCGAACTGCATTTCACAATACGTATTGCTTTCAGTGTTTAAACGCTAAACTGCGTTGTCCAGAATCTACTTAGATTCAGTTTGGAAAAATGTAGAGTGCTGCGTCTGAGGCACAAGTTAGTTCATTCCCACAAAATCGGCAACCAAAGCTTCAAACGTCTTCTGGGGAGAAGGATGTGGGAGTTTTATCCAGGTTCGAATCAGACTGAGGCGGCCTAAAGGAGGGGCGTCCAACACGTGGGCCTCCTGAACCATGCACTCGGACGAATCGACCCTTCGATTTTTCCACAACTTCTCGGCTCATACATACCACCACATGTGGAATACGTAGTACAAGTTCGGCAGCCATGGATGAGGAGAGATATCACCGTCTTGGAGATACCCCAACGCCAGGCAACCAGAGACGTCAAGGGTCTGTATAATTTGCCGTATGAAGGAAGGCTTCGAGTGCTTGGGGTCTTCAATGGACAATAACGGCGATTGTGCGGAAACCTCATTTTGGCTTACCATATTTTAAGAGATCCCAACCACAGGTGCCGCCATTTGCTAGAGCTCATTCACTAAGCGCAATTTGAGAGGCCACTATATCAAGCTGGCACAGTAGCAAAGTCGTTTAGAATGTCGTCGGAATTGCTTTTCCGTACGAGTTTGCAGAACGTGGAATGCCCTACTGGAATCTGTCATATGTGCTCCCACGCTGGCAGAGTTCAAATCCAGGGTTGATCTTGCAGTCATTTTGCTGCACCATCTTACATGACCCATTACCCATGGATAAACACAAATGTCTGTAACAGTTTTCACTGGCGTTCAAAGCCTTGATTTTGTTTCAAGTTTTTTACCTCCTGCATGTGTGCACCAGAAGGAGACACGATGTTTACCAATATCCAATTTGCCGTCGTTCCGCATGGATTTACCTTGGATTTACAGTCTATACTAGGTATACTTCAGTGAGTTCAATGTGTAAACCCTCTTTTGCTAACCATTTTTTATGTTTCGAATTGTCACCATTACCTTCCTACGGGAACTGTTAAGCATTAGTTTTTTTATCCGTATAGAAACATTGTTCCATTGGCCACACAGGGATAATTTGTGAGATGATTCATCCAGTAAGTGCATTAGTCCCAGGGAGGCGGAAAATAAATTACATAGTTTTCGTACTTCTTCCTATGGGACCGAGTTGGTCTGGAAATGGGGGAAAAACTTCTACCTACAGCACATCAACCTATGTTTGTTCACAGTTCTAATCGAAACTGTTGTCCGCCGATGCAAACCTACACATGTTTTCATCAACCAGCTCGTTGTCTTTGATTTCCGGGTCTGGGTGTGTAAATCCAAAAAGACTGACGCTTGCTTCAACTTTCTCCCAGCACGGTGGTTGGTTAAAATGTCATATCATTAGAGCCATTCAGTTCTTGAAATCGGTTCATTCTTTCCTATAGATAATCGACGCAATTGTCGTAGAAACTGGTGATACTATTCCTCAAACTGTTTTGATGACGAGACCCGCTTGTTCGAGTTGGCCAATTCGAATCTTTACCTCGTTTGGAACAACCCTGTTTCTGCTATTGTCCCTGCAATACTGCAGAAGTTAGGGCATTGCAGACGACACTCCCAGTGCTGAAATATTTTGTCCCTCAAAAGTACAGCAGCGTGGAGAATGACAGATGTTGTGTAGAAAGAAGGGTCACAGCTCAGGGTAGAGATTTTCAAAGACATATTGTAATAATGTAGGACACTTCTGTCGAGACATAAATAAGAGTTCAAGACCGAAAAGACCTTCTGGCTTATCTCCGCTGCTGACATAACTGAAAACCATCTGGTTTGCCCGTATCCTAAAATGCGTTGGTATCCCGCCATTGTAGAGTCACAGCATTCCTTTAGTTCTTCAACACGAGCAGTGTAAATGTAAAAGTAATTACATATTTTTGCTTCAACTGTTTCAACGTTAATAAGCCGATAGTCACCTGGCGTTTGCAGTGTGTTGTGGACAATGTGAGTCACGCAGCCAAGTGTTTCTCTAATAGAAGGTTTCAATTTCGCAAATACCTGATGTTGTCCTCTTCTCTGAACGCGACCGATCTGTGTGTCCTTGTCGTCAACACAAAATCCCACAAGTTTCAGCTCATAGTATTTTGTGCAAACACATTCTTTATAAATTGACAAATGGTGTCCGACGTGTCATTACTAAGTGACTGCATGTCTAAGAACTTGACCTCAATACTCAATGACCGCAAAAAATCTCACAAGGAGTGCGAACACCATTACTTCCTTGAGACTTGAGGCGTCTGTGAACATTGACACGAACTTTACTAGGTTGTTTCTCTTGAAGTTTGTCTGGCAAACAGGTACAGGACGTAAGTTATTATTATTATTTATTATTATTATTTTATTATTATCATAATTATTATTATCAACGCCACACATTCTGTGCGCACACATGCAAAGTTCCGCTCAAACAATTTCTCCACCAACTTCTGATACAATTCCTGGAGTGGAAACCATGGTTATGAAATGCAGCGTGATAACAGAAGGCACCTTCTGCGGCTGCTAAATTGGCTTCTGTGTTTCAACGTTGTTCATCGCAAATAATTATTTCAGGGGCGGAAGAAGCTGCCGCAGACACCGTTGCCTAAGAACTATCCCATTTCAAATGCTTCATGAGATCTGATCTGCCACCTTGAACCATAGAAAATTTCGATTTGCATTTGTCAATCCGAACTTGAACAATGAACAATGATATATTACGGGTAAAAAGGCGATTGCTTTACAAGTCCAGTAGGATGGTTGAAATGAAAGTAAACATAAGTGTAAATCGTCAATTTAAGCGTCCAGTGAATTCAACTTGCGAGTCGTTGTCGCGCGTGGCCTACTTAATGAATGGTAAATCGCTCTCCAATTGAGTAGTCATCTTACACGTTTGTTTAGACATGGTTTTCCCACCAAGCTAGACAATATGCAGGCATTCTCCACTAAAGTTCCAAGAATCTCACCATCGCTTTTCTTCCCTCATTGCATATTGTAGTAAAATGTTTCCTTGCCGCGTTCTCCACCCACGCAGTCCATTATCCCGCAAAACATGCCGGCCTAGTTATTTCGGTCTTATTGTAACAAGAACGGCGCGGCAATGAAGGACAAATTTGATTGGGGCCAACACAAGCTATATGAATCCCCACACAGACGTACATCACCTTTCCTTCCCACGACGCACCATCTCTCCGGGTTTCCGCTCGCGACACCATGCACTTTGGGGGCCTCGTGAAAGGGTATTCCCCGCCCATTACACCCCTGTATCTCCACTTCTACGCGTCCCATTCTGACCGGCCCGGGTTTTCTTTCGATAGTTCTTAATTTACGTGAACGTGGATGCAACACACAATGCTTGGGGTTGGTCCGGGATGTTACAATAACGGACGTCCATCATGCCCCGTTCTCCTCTCGTTCCGTTAAGCCAATGTTCCTCCGCCTGCTCTCCCTGATTGTGCCAGTTCCCGTTTCCGTCCGCTCCCTTTTTAGTGGTCTTTTTGTCTTCCGGGCAATCACTGCCTTCTGCCTCCCTACCTTATGGTGTGCCTGCACCGCCACTGTTTGATTCTTGCTATTCCACCTACATTATACATGATCAAAGGGGGATATTCTGAGGTTTACGTCCTCAAATCGGTACATTAGTACATCCCGCCCAGCATTTTTAAGAAAGCGGGACAGCAACTTTAAATGAGGGGCTATTTCGCCTAAATTGGGATGTAGGTTTACCTCGAGTGCATGTGATTTACCCGGATATTGTCGTGGAAAGTAGGCGGGAGTTACGGTCAACCCTCGGAGTTTTGATCGCTGATCCAGCGTGCATCGCAAAAGCCAATGGTTATATGAACAGACTGGATGAGGTGTAGCTATCGAAAGTGAGGCGGGTTGATCTAACCGGACGGCAGGTAATGCATGCAAGCCTCGTACTCCGCAGCCACAGACCGGACGTACGTGCGGGGTCAGCAATGGTTGACTGCACAGTCACGGTGGCGACAGACACCTGATCCACCACTCGACTGAAGCAGGGGCTAAGTAGCGAAAAGAGCTAGTGGCCACGTGTGCAACTGGATGGACACTTGCTACAAGCCCTGAGAGCCTGTCCTTACGTAGCATAGCGTACCATGGCCACAGGTGAACACATGCGAGCGTTTTAACTGGGGCATTACGTGTTGCTGAATTTGGCCGCACAGTATAACTCCCGTGTGAACGGATACACACCATCCATTCACATACTTCGCCAAAGTTCGGTTTGCGTCAGTGGGACACTATAATTGCATGTGTGACCGGCCTCAGGGAATTCATGTCAGCATTGCTTTGTCCCTATGCCGTCACAGTCTCGCGCACCGCCGAGAAATAAACTGTTTTTTTACAACAGTTATTTCCCTCCAATAGTTTGAATAACACAATGAGGAGACGATCACTGATAAATGCACGCATTTCGTATTGTCTCATCAGTACCAATACAATAACTAGTAATTATCTTATACAGTCCCAAGGGTGTTCCCAATCAGTGAAATGCCGTGAGATGAACGGCGGCAATCGTCCTAAGACCGGGGTATTCGTAGGTCAAAAACTGACTGTTTCTGCACTCACAGGGCAGGTCTTAGCTGGCTTGTCGTCACGGCTTACGCGAACCGTAATAAGCGTGGATTAGGATTACGTAATAGCAGCCGAAATGCGGAGCCGGTGTCAAGCAGATAAGGGGTCAATAAAACATGTTCACGTTTGCGTGCACACGGAATATTGGACGCGAAATGGCTGACCTCACCTTGAACCCATTTGGTCCGGGATTCATTCACTCTGGAATTCAAAACCCCCTCATTCTTGCTTATCTAACTAACGCAGCAGGGATAATCGGATTAGTGAGTATTGTGTGATTTGGCGCTGATAGGTTCAAGTTCCTATGCTGTTTATCACCACAGCATCTGTAGCACATTACATTATCTGAGTGACGTAGAGGAAGCGCTTGGTTGCCCTCGTTGAAGCGGGGTTACCCTTAAATGGGAGGTCGAGGTATACATTTTCCTTAGGTGTCGTCAACACCGTAACAAGCCAACTTTCCGGGGCGCGTTGTCGGTCTTAAGGATAATTAGATTAAAGTCGGCATTGTTTACTGATATTGCATTAAACTTTACACGCCCATCCGTGAAAGGCACAGATGGATCGCTCGGTTAAACCACCAATTTGTTCATTTTGTAGCAGCAGACTCCTCCCCCTGATACCTGGCCCTTCATTTCCCACTGTGAAGTGACTGTTAATATTCCCTCCCTAGCCTCACTGTGTGATCTGTAAATGTTGGGCACATGTTAATTGTCGCCAGATATGTTTGGCACTGCGTTATTTCCTTTTTCGTATTAGATTATGAACTTTCGTTTACTGCACCTGGGTCACATGCACTTCAAACCTGACTATTGACTATGTCGCACTTATGCCAATTATTGTTGCATTATTATTGAAACGTTTGCTTCGCTGAGTGCGCTTTAACAGACGATAACTATGACAGCAAATCGTGGATGCTTCTTCATGACTATACTCCTGCTCATAACGCTCCGGGCACCCGGAGATTACTGACCGAGAAAAAATTACTATAATAGAACAGCCCTCATACTCAATTGATATTGCTCTAAGCGACGCTGGTATTAAGGAGCATCGTGGAAGAATGCTTCCAGCAGTGCGTCGGAGCGTGGTAAAGAATGACGGAAACCCGCATTAAACCCGAGGGGATTGTGCTGAAGGTGAAGTTATACAGTTTGTTGTTTTCGAGCTACTCGGATTCTATCAGTAATATAAAATATCACTGATAGCTGTTGTTGATGTTCATGCTGAATTAAGTCGCCGTTCCACTTGAAGCCTCTGTATATTGTGACGGATGAACAGAACCTACAAATCCCCCCAAATTTGGGCTAAACACAGACGTATACTGCTCACTAACATCTATCTCTGGTCCACACATATGCGCAAAAGGATCAGGCTTAAAGTGAACAAAACCGAGACAAAATGAGTCAATGCGGCATCATCGTGAAATCTTCCTCCATAACCACGAAATCCAACTGATATGAGCATTCATCTTCGGGGTTGATCACTTCAGTTGTGACTGGAGCTTGGAACATTTCCACATGCGTAGGACTTCCCGATCAGCTCGTACAGGAATTTCTGGGCTCCACTTTGCAGGTAAAATATTGACAATAGCACCGGTGTCTAACTAGAAGCGTACGATTTCGTCGCAGACCAATAAACTTGTGCAGACCTACTTCTTTAGCTCCGTCTATGACACATTGCTTAGTGAATGTCCAGAGCCGGAGAGTCTTGTTTCACGATTGAATATTGGCAGCATCGAGGAAAATGATTTCGTCTGCCACATTTGGCACAAATTCGACCCAACACCGGACCTTAATCATGATCCTTTGGGTGTTGCGTCGTGCAGCAATTGTAAGTTTCCTGAATCTTGGTAACAGGTTATGCAGTTTTGTCAAACAATTTGGATACGGCATATAGCTCTGCATCAGACTGCAACCGCATTTGCTGGATCTGGTGTGCAGTTGATTAATCAATGAAGCACCTATCAAATCATTATCTGAGCGATGAATGCCTTTGCCGAAACATCCATTTTGTGATGTTTTCATCACTGAGCCCGAGCACGAATTTATCTCGGACGAGACTGTCATACGATTACTAAACTTATAGGAACAAGTCAGGATCTTCAGCTCCGTTACATAAATCTCGAAAGATTCGTCCGGGCGCCTCTTTCGAGTAAAAATGGATGCCACTAATATACCTCGTTAGTCAACTCACGCAGTAGTCTCCGAATTTTCCATATCAGTTGTGTATTCGTCCTTTTGTAACTTCATCGTTTCCAGGGTGTGGCATGCTTCTTCTTCGATCGTATGTCGAAGCATTGCCAGACGATACGCCATCAGTTGTCCATGCAGACGCACTAGTACGCGGAAATCCATCCACTTGCTTTTACAGATTCTCGAACTACCGACCAAGTTATTTGTTTCCATATTCAACGGGGGTGGTGGTTACACGGCTGAGTGCGCTCCAATCAGCAAATGAGTGCCGTTCATTGATTCTGCCTTGGTATTTTCTGACGCCATGTCGCAGAACTCGGTTATTCCGTGACAAACGGTTTATTCGAGAAAGCAGGCCCAACAAAAATGACAGCGTGCTTCAGTTGCAGAAAACTTGATGTAAATAACTAGGTCACTTCCAGAACTAACGACGTTACTGCATTCATGAGATGCTTCCTTTGAAACAGTAAAACAAACTCACTCCAACAACGCCAAATACGAACCGATCAGCGTATAGCCAATGATGCGTAGGCGTCCAATCATCTGCTTAGTTCGCTTTCGGCGAGCTAGCCCCTTGCTTCGTCATGTAGATCCGTACGGTTCTTCTGATTGCATAATCTCATCCCAGTAGGGCGCCTACTGTGGAACAAACTGGTTTTCCTCTTATTTCTTACACTCTTGAGTATTTGCAGACGAGCCCGCTTACTTTACCTTGGGTATGCATGCAGTGATGACGGGTTCATTGGTTTTCAAATTTTTGGTACTGTTAAATGAATCGGAATTCAATAGAGTATCGTGTGGCACAGACACACCGGGCGGGAAGACCAAGCTGTGCAAAACTGGAGTCGCCGTGTTGGCATACCTTGGTTGCCCGCCTGTTTCTTAGTTCTCGTGTTTGGGGTTGCTGGCTCTACGCTGTTACCTATGCACTGGTTTTGGCTATTCGGTTCCAAGTTGGTGCATACCTTTAGGCAACGGGAATCGAGCTTTGCTGCAGCTGGTTCCGATGCGATCACTAGAACAGCCTTTACACGCTGCGCAATCGATGTCAGCCCGGCGATGCCACTTACGAGTAGGTTGGTCATGCACTCTGTACAGAACCAAATGGATTCCGGCTTGCAGTGCCATCTTCTCACTTACGCTACACTTAACTTTACTCGCTTGGAATTTCTTATTTCCGTTACCATATGTTATTTCAACTTGAATAGGCTTGGAAAAGATTTCGTATCGCAAAGAACTTTTACATGCTGCGGAGTGGACCGTGTACACATTATTTTCTCAGTTGCTGTGTTGCGAACCATTGCCGAGGCGCCAACTACTTGGGTAAATTGCGACCATCGTATGTGTTTGGACAGGCCCACGTTGGCGGATGATAATATCCTACTAGTGGCAGCAAAATTGCCAACAAAACCGCCGAAGGTCAACATATTATCTTTCTGTTGTGGGTAGTGGCCGCTTGGTTATCGATCTGGCCGGGGTTCAGCTTGGTGGAAATTTGAGCTTTGATGAGCGTCGTTGAATGTACGCTAGTTTGTCAAGTGTTCTGATGATGGCTGCCAAACGAGCTGTAGCTATCAAACGGAGAGCCGGGTTCTTGTGGTAAAGAAATCACTGGAGAGCATTAAGATGACTCTGTCGAATGACGGTACAAATGATGATATGTACTGGATTTGTGTGAAAATCCCGCTGAAATTGCGGTAACGGATGCAACGATAGTGTGTGCTATATAATCCAGCAGTGGTAGATCCACTGGATAGGGCTGATAAATCCGAGTTGGATAAATGTAATTATAGTAATATGCGTCGAGAATTGCAAGTGGTAGATCCAAAAACAGAGGGGGCATCGATTCCGTGCGACCACACCTCGTACTGATTGGTGCATTAATATGATTCTACAGATTATAATCAATTGTATTGACGACGTTTATTTCTGCATGCCCGTTTTCAACTCAGAATACCAGGAGGCAGGTACTGAGCCTCACTATTTTGCTGGCAACTAATCGTCGCTATTTTCTTCCACCGGCACGTCTGTTAAACCCTTAGTGTCTTGAAACACTGTGCAGGGTATGAAAAATGAAATACGTAGATGACGAGTAAATTACCCATATTAAAGCTGTTTCAACCTTGAATTGCTCAAGACTCAGAAATGAAGGTGAATGTGTGAAGTTGTATAGGAGCAGGTTCGGTATAAGGCACTCCACTAATTTCAATTTTTATGAGTATGCTTGACCCAAAAGATGCGCGTCCGACAACTTGCGGCACTTTAATATCCCAAACTGAACTATCTTTTGCTGCTGCAGCTCAGTCAACGGTTATTAATTTAAAACCACAGACTTTCTTAACAAATGCTACCAAGGTACGTTTTTATCTGGTAGCATGTATAACCCAAAACAATCTGAAGTTTTCATTAGTAGCAGAATTTTTAGATGTAAATCTGATAAGGCATGCATCCCAACAGTTCACAAGCTACATAGCAGAGCCTAGTCTGAAAAAGCGCCAGACGCGTTTCGCCTTATTGGGGCTCGTCAGTGGCGCGCATTCCCTCGGTCCTCTAAGGAGGATCGAACCCATGACCACTAGAGGCAGATGCCAACTAGCCAGCAGTTTAAGCCACTGAGCCATGGGGGACGTTGGCTGAGCTACATAATTTGCAACCTAGCTGGGATATAACACCACCTATCTACCACTGTCACTGACAGTGGTTAGCATGCAATGTGATGGTGTCCTCTCATTAGACGCTATACCTATAGCATATCTATAGCATAGCATATCTAGCGTATCTATAGCATAGCATATCTAGCATATCTATAGCTTTTCCGGACTAGGCTCTGCTATGTAGCTTGTGAACTGTTGGGATGAAAGCCTTATCAGATTTACAACTAAAAATCCTGCTACTAATGTGTGCCATATAATCAAATGCCTCCACTAGTTTCAAATGCTATGGATATAGCGTCTAGTGAGAGGACGTCATCACATTGCATGTTACCACTGTCAGTGACAGTGGTAGATAGGTGGTGTTATATCCCAGCTAGGTTGCAAATTATGTAGCTCAGCCAACGTCCCCCATGGCTCAGTGGCTTAAACTGCTGGCTAGTTGGCATCTGCCTCTAGCGGTCATGGGTTCGATCCTCCTTAGAGGACCGAGGGAATGCGCGCCACTGACGAGCCCCAATAAGGCGAAACGCGTCTGGGGCTTTTTCGGACTAGGCTCTGCTATGTAATTTGTGAACTGTTGGGATGCACGCCTTATCAGATTTACAATCTAGTTTTGTCAGCAGTTTCATTTGCGTAAGGAACTTGGTTACTCCTCTGCTGGGTTCGGATGTTAAGAGCTCTAATGTCCCAACAGTTGTAAACCCAAGGGATTATCCGATATTCTTACACGGAGATCGTCGCAAAACATCACCTAACAAATGCAAAATGAAGAGTGTAAAATATTCGTACAAGTACAAGGGGATTTGTTTGCTCAAATTTAGTCCAGTTAAGTATACCAAAAAAAGTACACACAGTAAACCGTAGTCATCATCACCATTCGCCATCATCATTATACACGTTAGCTAGAGGAGTAAAACACCTCATCTACTGTGCCACAATACATAAAAGAAAAGAAAGAAAATAAATACAGCAGTTGCATGCCAGCTGAACTACCAGCAACGATAAGCTGCCAGCCAGCTAATAAGAAGCAAAAGACGTTAATATGCCAAATTATATCAGGATAAATAGTGAGATCGTGATTGGAGGAAGAGGCTAAGAGAGATGGGGTGGGATAAACAAACTCACAGCACGAACGCCACTGAGGTCGGTTCCTAGCAGTGTCAACAAGTGTATCCAGCCAAACATGTTCATCGTCATTCGTACTCCAAACAGGGAGCCGAGACGCTCCAACCTAGGCCAGCTTCGAAGTGAGGGCCTTCATTCCTCTCGACCAAGTCATCGCTTGGTTACCCCTCATCTTCTTCCATCCACACCCCAGGCGCGCAAACAATACACGTCGCGGGAGTCGGTGGGCTGGCATGCGTAACATGTGGCCGAGCCATCGGAGTCTGGTGCGTGAAATAACGGTGCTGAGCGGTTCAGTTGCTTTTCCTGTGCCGTAAACAAGGCGCCGAACGCGCTCGTTGCTTACGCAGTGTTCCCACCAGATGTGAGCTAACTTACGAAGGCACCGGTGGTCGAACATAACTAGCCTCTTTATGTTTGTTGATCTAAGGGGCCAGGTTTCACAACCGTACGGTAGGGTCGAACGTACCGCTACATTGTACACTCTACCCTTCAGGGCGAGAGTGATGTCGCGCCGGCGCCACAAGTGGCGAAGGTTAGCAAAAGCGCCTCGAGCTTTTGCTATCCGGTTCGTTATCTCAACTTCAATCCCACGGGCGCTGATACAACTTCCCAGATAGTTGAATTGTTGCGCGAGTTCTAGCTGATCCCCACCAACGGTCAGAGTAGGAGGCGGTCCAGGCGAATCTTGAAAGAATGCTTACACTTCGAGGGTGCGAAGCAAAGCCTGAAGTGACGGACAACCAGTGCTAATCTGTCCAGTGCCGCTTGGCATGCTTGTGAGCTGTCACAGATAAGGGTAATATCGTCAGCATACCCCAAGTCAAGAAGTTGTTCTCCTGGGAGCAGATCAACACCTCCCAAGTCTTGTCCTGTGAACGCGGTTTCCAGGACTTTGTCAATAGTGAAGTTAAAGCGGAAAATTGACAGTGGGTATCCTTGTCTCACACAGCTGGAGATACTCAAGGCTGACGACAGCCGGCCGTAAACCCTCACCCTGCCCGAGCAACACGCGTAGAACGCTCGGATAGTATTTACATATTTCTCAGGTACACCTTTCCTGACTAGACACTCCTAAAGTGTACGTCTATACACCGATTCGAATGCATCTTTGATATCGAGGAACATGACAGTGGTGGGCCGCCAACATATGTGACGGTACTCCAGCAACTGACACAAACTGAATATTTGATCGACGCAGCCCCTGACCTTGACGAAACCCTGTTTGCTCATCACGCATCTGACTTTCACGCGTGCCAGTCAGTCTGTGAAGGATGACAGAGGCAAGCAATGTGGAAGTGATGGAGATCGAACTGATTCCTCTATAGTTGACGCATTTCGATCGTGTGCCTCCCTTGAAAATTGGAACTATGATGGAGCGGCTCCAGTCGGTTATGACAGTTTCTTGCTACCATCTTTTCACTGGCAACTCGAGTAACTCATCCACAAGAGCAGATTTCTCGAATTTGAAGAGGGATAGGGAAAAATCATCTGGTCCTGAGACTTTATCTAACTTCAACAGTCCAATCTCACGTTCGACTTCTGAGCGAGAGGGCGGCTTCAAAGGGACATCCCAAGGGGCGAGCCGATCAGTGGCCGGCGAGAAAACTGACGATTCCGACCGATTAAATTGCCTTTCAAAGTGCTCATCCAAACGCAGCAAGCTTTTTGACAAGTTGTGCATAGGCTGTCCACTCTCGTTACAAATAGTTTCACTAACACCAGGACTGCTGCTGCCCGTTTCCCGTATCAGACGAATGGTTACCAAGGGCTGTGGCTATTTCCATCTCTGATGCACGATGAGACCATCTGGATTCGCGATCTCACTTCAGGCTAGCATGGAGTTTGTCCCGGAGATTTCTGCGAGTCTCATTGTGTTCACTTCCAGCCGGAATGCGTCGGTGAGCATCGACAAGTCCCAGAGACTGCGAAGAGACCCAATGTCCATGCTGGCTAGTAGGCTTGCAACATGAGGACTTGCCTTTGGTTACTAAGGTCTGGTGAACATGAGACCAGTGGGCGCTTACTCAACTCGCATGTCAGCGTAATTTGATAGGCAATCAGAACAACTGGCTTCGTCAGTTGGCTAGTGTCAATGCGCTCACAGCGCCGTCGTGGACGTCCGCCAAATAGCATCCACAGTTCAGCACATACAACTGCCTGGCCGGTGTTCACACATGAGCTCCAAACAGAATGATAGTCCTGGACGCACCTTCTCCAGCGGTAACTTGTTGCAGTGTGCGCGATTAGTATCCATAGCTGGTTCGAGGCTGGTGGGCGCCAAGTCACCCTCCGGCGGGTGCTGTGTCGCAAATTAGTGCTGGTGAAAAATAAACGAGTATCTTCACATAAATGTAGTAATCGCTCACTGTTATCATTACGGGAGCCTACACTATGTTGGCCGCCAAAATGCAGTTCGTCAGTGGCTAATATTCCAACTTGAGCGTTCAGATCCCCAGCCAGCACTAGTGTCCGAGCTTCTTCTGTGGTGAGGGAGCTCGTTCAGTTGGCGCTAGGAGTCATCTTTTACCGAATCATCGCTAGAGTTCGTGATTGCAAACGCAGCAATGATGAGTAGACACCTGTTAGTCCCACGCGAATTCGAAGCTTTGAACGAGCCAGTCAATCGCACCGCACACATCCGTCTATTGATTGGGATCCAATCAATCAGAGCAGCTTCAACCCGGGGAGTCAGGGCAATACCAACACCGGTTTGGCCGGTGCTCGAAGCTGCATCGTCACCGGATAGGCGTAATGAGAAAGTGCTGCTAGGGTCACCTGAATGGGATCGTAGAGAGATCACAAAGCTCGAGTCATGCAGGCGGGTCTCCGATAAGCAGCAGATATCGATTGGGAGGTTCTCTAACGTTCGGGCAAGTGCTGCCTATTGACCGATCTGTAGCAATTTACGTACATTGAGGCATGCCAATCTGAAGGATGATCGAGGGCTTCCAATGGAAGCCGATGAACTGGGCTTGACCGCTTGGCTGGACGTGGGCTTGTCGACAGAACAGGAGTGACCAACCTCGTTTGCTTGCGCGTTGAAATTAAGAGAAAAACGACTATTGAAGCAAAATGGGGGAGGGCCAAGAATTGGGGGCTGGAAACAGGGGGATAAAAGTGAAGCTAGGACGGGACGTTAAGAGTGAAAAAGCGTAACAGGGGAATAAGAAGACGGGAAGGCTTGAGTAGTAGCATCCAAACCCCTATCCACACTGCTCGATGCAGAAGATAGGGCACCGATGATTATTCTCCGCGGTGGCCAGAGCATCAGGAAACTGTATGAAGAGAAATTCGTAGTATTGCGTGGGCAGGATAATGTCAAGTTGCTCAGGCCTAGACAGGAGAACGATTAGGGTTCTCAACCGAAGCCTTTGCTTCAAAACCTGACCGCAAGGCAGCGGACTTGGCGTTGGGCTACAAGGAGTCCGTATTAAGTAGTAAAGACCCACCCTCATTCCAACCCCCAACCTGGAGGACCAGGTGGCTGAATTTGTCCGCTCTCTAACCGTTGACCAATCTGGTATGAGTGGCTCTGAAGTTGCAAAAAATCACCACCCAGCATATCTCAATGGATCTCTGAAGGACGCAAAACATCGCACGACGGTAAGGTCCAGCTTCATTGCGATGGTTCAGGACGGGATCGAATACAGCAACATACCGAATGGGGTTGAAGGTCATCGCGA
Organism: Dicrocoelium dendriticum; assembly: GCA_944474145.2. NCBI lineage: Eukaryota > Metazoa > Platyhelminthes > Trematoda > Plagiorchiida > Dicrocoeliidae > Dicrocoelium > Dicrocoelium dendriticum. Next base: position 93,810,532 of record OX104063.1, read on the forward strand.
ACCCACTCAGGATACGACTTTATTCTGATCCGGGAAATTACCAGCTGAATTGTTTAGGTGCGGCCAAAATACGACCAGCTGCTGAGAGAAGAAAGAGGCCACATAGGGTAAGTTTTTAGCAACTCTGAGATTTCCGTGTTTTACTACTGTACGTTGGGTAGCATGTCCCAAAATTATAGTTTAATTTTGTACCCAGAGGAAGTGAGTAGTTGGTCTATTAGAACAATGATTACGTTTGTTTGATTTAACCAGACCGAACGCATTTGGCTTTATTCCGGCTTTCGGCCTTGAACGTTACCTGCGACCTCTTTGTTGACTTCCGTTTCCTCACCTAACTTGACTCTCTTTACCAATTACTTAACGTAACATATTGATATTAAACATACGTTTTTCCGAACTTGCTTTACGCATTTTCCCAAGGCTTGGTTGGATATGGGTGTATAGCGACAGATCTCTGCCGAACTCAGCCTCCCCAGCTACTGATGGACAGCACGTAGTTAAACAGCGTCTCTCATTAAACGTTAGAAATACTCTGTGTATGAGCAGTTAACCACCTGTTGATTAATGGCGCGGTGACTACGGTCAAAGTGGTAACGTGTTCTTGCTAAAGACTGTCTTATAATTCCCAAAGCCAGCTAACAACTCAAGGTGCCTCCGTTCACAACAGGACAAGTTGAAAGCGCAGAATAGATGCGACTCATTCCAACTACCAACTTCGCGAAATTTCGTTAAACCACAGTCCATTGAATCCCATGCTGCTCCAAGAACATATGGAGGGTAAAATATTCACCCACACAAGTAACACTCACGCAGCGGTGTGATCACTGTTGGGAAAATTTTCCTTGATATCCAAATGTCCGGTTTCTCATGCGGCTTAGAATTATGCGCAGGACAACATTAGTAAAACTGCCATTATTACTGATGACTTACCGGCTGAGCCTCATTTGTGGAGTCCACGGTTTCGTCCGCTGCATGCGCGTCTTCAATCCTGGAGTGGAGATAATCTTGCTCAGTTAAAGCTCTGAGCAACCTGATTGGAGTGCCATTTTCAAGTATTTGTGTGATTGCATTGCGACGCGTGATCTCATTATGGATCATGATTCGCACTGAAGTGTACCTTGGTCAAATCGATCACTAGGACCACGGCTGACGTACACGGAAATTGTGTGCAATGCTCCCGAAAACGCCGAACAACCTACTCCTTCTAAGAGGGCCAGTGAACTGTGTGCACGGAATCAATCAAAGCTGTAGCTGCCTTATGTTAACGCTATAACCCTAAGACTGTGTTATGCAAAGGTAATCACATTGGAAGCATTTAGGAGAGCTCGATGAATGCTCCTGGATTCAATGTTGTTTGGCGACATCTTAGCATCCCAACCCCACTATTCCATTCAACCGTCCTTATTCGCAGTTAAATTCAGCAAGTTTTAAGGAGCATGAGGCAGCGTAATGTTGTTTGCGCATCAAGTTAGTCTCGCTTTTAGATAGATTCCAGTGGAGCCGAGGTATTTTAGTTCCGATGGGATTTGAGAGACCAGGTTGTCACATCTATGAAGCCAGTAGAAAGATGTGCGTTATCAACACACCAGCACATTGTACTGACGCTTCGCTGCCCTGCGACCACCACCAGTTTCTCGTGGGCTAGGTCTATTGCCAGGTCGCGCGCACAAACACGGTTTCCAACCGGGGACCTTCGGAGTACAAGGCAGACGTGTTGTGCTTTCGGCCACCGGCCAACACACTGCCCACGTATTCTTACACCCCTAACACCTATTTTTACACCTAATTGGTGGTCCGTTAGAAGCGGCGTTCGGGTGGTTGTGACCACGTTGCAACAAGCGGAAGTTTAGCATGGAGCATCCGTAACAACCACGAAGGTTCGGCTTGTTCGGCCGTCACACCATTCAGTGATTCGATCTTTAAACAACCGCATTGCAAGGGATTATTTATAAGCACAAACCAGTATTGTTGTTCCACTCTACAAGCAGTCCACTTAGTGCTACTAGTGAATACAATCACCAGCCTAAACCCTTATAAGTGCACAAACCTCATGGGAAGACGGAGTCACCTTAGACACTGGACTCCGTTTTACCCGTTCAGTTTTGCTTTCGTGGTATTTGGGGATCACCTATGGAATCCTTCAAAGAAGTCGGAGCAACCAATCCAATCAACTTACACACAACAGTTGAGCGAACGCTGAATGGCCCATCCACATAGTCATGTTGATACACCCACCTTTGGGCAATCAAGGACATTCCGTATCGATCCCGCACTTACCTTATCCGTCGATGCACAAAACCGCGGGTTCCTATTGCATGTGTCAGTCCCACCGTCACCGCGATTCCATAACATAGGTATACTTACCCGTGCCAGCAATCAGGATATTAGACCAAAACATAACAACTACAAAATTGCAATAAATCGTCCTAAAAGTTCAAACATAACGGGAAAATGTCGGTGACCTAGTAAGACGCACATTCTGCCGTGTGGCAAGTTCAACAAACAAAGCAGCAATGTGGACGTAGCTGCGAAAAATGAGCACACAGATCTTGCTGATTCTACGCTTGATTCAGTTTTCTCTTTGTTCTCTTGTGGACACTACATCTACGCTGCAGTTGACACAGACTAAGTCACAATCTGATAAATGGAAGTGTCCCCCTGAAAGACCAGTTGTGTTTACCAGAGTTGGTGCTTACTGTGGAATACGAGAAGTGGTCCACTGGCCAGATGGGATGGCTTCAAAAGTTGATATATTTTACGGTAAGTCATCTTGGTTACACTATAAGGAAAACGTATTTCAAGGCTTGTTCGCGAGTGTGGCGACTGCTGAGGTTACAAATTGGCTTTGAGTAAAACAGTGTATCATCGCAGACACAATTCCTTTTGGCCGGAAGAGTTCTTTAGGCTGGTTGCACACCGGAAGGGTAGAGCGCACTTGGCCTTCAAATGACGCGGCGATGGATGCTGCATTACATGAGCTCCCTAGTGCATTGCAATGCAGAACTCGAAGAGTGAAGTTTTTCTCAGACCTATACTGGCGATAATGTTCCACTCAGAGAAAGTGCCTCGGGTGTGACCACATGTCGCTATACCTATCAAACGGTGGGTGAGTTGTTGCCTTGCAAACGCTCATCATCGTGGTCATATTTGTAGCAATACATTGGGGCGAAATTTGCTTTTCCCATGCAGTTACTAGGGTGGCTACTTTTTGTGGCAAATAGAGTGCAATCCTCACTGCTTCATAGTGTTCAGTGCAACTGGTGGTCTGTGTATACACTTCGCATATTGTTGGCTGCAGCTTGCCTTGATCTGTCGCTTACAGGATAACCCAGAGAACAATGAGTGATAGACCAAGTGTTTCCTGATGACATTTTTAGTGAAAAGATTGATGCTAGCGCCGCGAACATTAAATTCATAAAAGATTCTCACCACATTTTTTCAGTTTGTGCTGCAATTCGCATGTACCTATTCACTAACGTGCCAACTTTGGGTATTTGAGTTAGCAAGCACACAAAACTGCGTACAAAAATAAATTTCCTGGGCCTTAGCGTGCTTAATGACGCATCAGGACTTACGTGGCAGGTGGCTTTTCTGCCTACATGGAATGGTATTCACCTAAATGTTTACAAATGTCGGTCAGAAGCACCTTCCTTCAAGGACCGCATGCATGACTCCAAGTGCTCGATAATTGGGTAGGTCTAATGTATAAGATCCAAGCTTCGTAAACTTTTGGCCACTTCCCCTATAGGTAATTGATGAACCCAACGCGCCTATTCCGTGTGATGTAGGTCACAAGTAATCTCATTTTTAAGACACGCCGGGACGGTAACCGTTAGACAATTGAGCGACAACTGCTCTACAAAACTGACGTCCTATCAACGCAAAGCGAGCACTCTGGGGTACTCTGAATCACAATGAAATCCGTCCATCTGAACGAACACAATGCTGCCACTGCCACAGATGCGGCCTACGCAAGGCATGTGCACCAAAATCCACCATCATGTTTGCAGACGTGGAAACAGCTGCATCGGCAAAGCCAACTGGTACCTTCGTACCCTAACTGAAGAGCAGATACCAAGTCTGATTATTACGGCTACAATACAGCAAATAATGAGAGAGTCGTCAAGGTGAAAACTCTCCCTCCCATCGTTGGTTATCCGCCCGTGCGAAACAGGCCATCAGTTTGACCGGGACTCTGAGCTCCCTCTTATATAACTCAAACCAAATTCCAGAGATCTTATCGTTCTCGGAGTTGTCAAGTCAAATATAGTCAATAAAATGCTTTCTTAAGTTTATTGGGTTGTCGGGAGCAGCAGGGAAAACGTTTTCGGCTCCGTGAATCCCGAATCATTCTGGGCTCGATGCTTGCCTTTGCTTTACTCTGTTCCTCAATAGTCTGTCGCAGCTGCAGTGAAGACAGGAATATCCCAGCATTCTCAGCGAGTGTTAGTCCAACATCCAATTGAAAATTTCCTCGGAAGGCATATCCACATTTGCCTCCGGTAAACTGTTCCAGTCGTTCATCCCTCTATTTAGTGGACTGAGTGAAATCCGGGAAAATTCGATATCCTTTTTTGAAACAGCTTTCACGTGTGACCTCCTGTGGAACATTCGGTGTTGGGCTGGGAAAACTGCTGTAACTCACCTCCCAGTTCTTCTTGCGTAATGCGTCTAGCGTAGATGAGATCACCCTGACGACAGCGGAACTCCATGGAAAACAAATTAAGATGCTGGAGCCGAATGGGGTGTGGGAGATCACGAAGCTCTAGAACTGATTTCGAGGCAGGCTTCTTAACCTTTTACAACAGAGCTTACTCAACTGGACGGAAGTATGACGTGAACAGAAGTCGAAAAATCTCAAGTCATTCAAGTAAAGGATCTGTCTAAGGCAGCTACTAGTCCGTTTGCAGTTTCCGTCTTCCTCAACGTATGCTGAGATGTTCTAAGGTCAGAAGACTAGATAACCCAGAGATCTCTGCCGTGAGTGGTATTCCTGAGAATATACCTACCAAAGTGATATGTAGCACATGGGAGAAGAGGTTGTTTATCGCGGTTTACTAGTATTCGCTACTTAATAGATCAGTTGTGCAGCTGGTCTAGAGCCCCCTGCATTCTGTAAACATCCTCAAGCTTGGATACTGTTAACCGTAGCTTGAGGTTTTCGGCGTAAAGCAGGTAGTCGGGTGGTCGTTGATGCACAGTTTGAATAGTTCTGGTTCAAGCACGGATCCTTGGGGAATGCCTCTAGTCATCGCACAAGGACGGGGAAAGTTTGGTTCACTTTCACCCACACTGCCTGACCACTTAGAAACTCGGCAAGTCTAGACAGAAGATTTTCTGTGATGCCATTTTCTTAGTGTTTAAAGAGCAGCCGCTCAGATGGAACTTTGTCAGAGGTTTTACTGAAGTAAATGAATATTACGTCAACTTGTTTCCGAGTATCTTTATCTTCTACGCATGTTTCTCTGGAGATAAGTTGGATATACAAGAGCTTGCTCTCCGGAAACCCTGTAGGGAGTAAGTGATGATGTTCAGGTGCCCGCCTGACTGTTTCTTCCATGGTTTTGCAGGCTATTGATATGAGACACATTGCTATATAATTCACGCGGCCTTGTTGGTTTCTCCCCTTGTATTTGGACATAATGCTACCTACTTTCCAGTTTGCGGGTATGCGGCCAACTTCAAAGGAGTTCCGAAATACTTGGTAGCTGGGGGTGGCGATGTACTCAGCTATCGTCTTGCGGAATGTGATGTGCCATACACCCGGCCCTGGAGAGGGGTACAGGTGCAGTTCGAGGAGGAGCTTCTTAACTACATCAGGGTTGAGTCTGACTTGCTCCAGAGAAGAGTAGTATGTAGGCAAACAGTTGCTGAGCAGCGGTGATACCACTGAGTAAACCTGTGAATATTGCACACCTAGTAGGTTTGCCTTTTATCATCGTCGCAGAGTACGAAGCCTTCCTTAAATAAGGGTAACGCGGAGATGCCACTATCCGTTTTAGCATTTCTCTCCAGATAGATAAAACTCTTTTTGGGACAAGTATGAGATTCCTTGGCCAGCTCGTGCTCTTATTGTAGTGTTTTGTTACGTTTTCTTAGGGTGCATAGGTTTCTGACAACTTTGTCCTGAGAGTAGCTTGACGCCAAACGCGGGATCTAGAAATGGTCCCACAGATTCAGTGGTTGTTACCGTAGGGGGTTTAAGTTCCTGATCAATCCCAGGGAGCCCTTCGTATGCTGGCCTGCTTCTGCAATTTGGAACCAGTTGTTCCATAAGAGGCATGTTAGGTCATCTATTTTCCCATGCCTCAGCAATATCCAAGGCGAGCAGGACAATTCAATCCGAATTGCTGACAACTGTCCTTAAACTAGATTAGTCTGGGCGCCAAAAATTGTGAAGGAGTGTCCCCCGAGTGTGGATTGTGAGAAGTCGCGTCCATAAAAGCGAAACGGTACAGCGATAGCTCTTCCCAAGCATTTGGAGTGTCGTTAGACCAGAGAATTCGAATAGGGCCGGGGTGAAGACCAAGCCTACAATGTATGGTGTTTGGCCTGGGATCATCGTTTCGGTGTCGAGCCATGCTATGTCAGGTTGTACTCGAGGGCAGTAACGAGGAGATAGTTTTCAAGGGATTCTGATGGGCGATCACTGTGAAGAAGGTCCAAGCAAATTCCGGGGACGTCAAAGTCAGCGATAAGCAGACGGTTGCTGCCGCTGCTGTGGGTTCCCACGGAATACAAAAGGTATGAGCCAGGTGTTGCAGGAAATCTGTAGAACACTCCGACCATCATCTATTGGCAGTCTTCATGAATTGGACACCAGATCACTCCTGACGTATCATGGTTATAACAATCTAATTCGACAATATGGACTTTGAGGTATGTCACCAGTAGAAGACTATTCCGCCTCCAGATCTCTCACTAGAGCGATCATATCACGACAGTTGATACCCTGGAGCATGAACCCACGACTCCGATATCTTAGCTGACAGTCAGGTCTCGCTGAACGTCATTAGGTCTCATTGCTGCTCGAAGATAAGGAGTGGAGAGTCTTCTAGCTTGATTGTGAAACTGCGCACTTTCGCATGTACTACTCGAAAGCGGCTTTTATTTTTGAGGTCCAGCGAGTAGGAGGAGGGCTGGTCCCCATCGAGACCGCTGGATTTTTCGTATTACGCATATGTCTCCATTTGTTCGTCGGATTCACAGCTCGAAGACAGTTTGCCTAATTCTGTCTCGATCCTCCTAGGAGAGACCGTTCAGGATGTACGAGGTTCCTCTCTTGAGGCGCCGAGGCCCATCTCAGTATGCGCAGACACTCATCTTCCTCCTAACAGACGATTTTTAGAGAGCGAAACTTGGTTTGGTCCTCCTGTTGTTTGTTGCCAAGACGAGATTGATCTTTTGTCCACCCCCTCATCAAACATTCGCTTAAGGGAGACTTGGTCGTGCACTACTCTCAGCTGGAGTCACTTAGTCAGATTTGGGAATGTTTGGGTTTATCAAGTAGAGGTTGCGAGCGGGGACATGTTTCTTTCCGGTGACTCTGGCTTTTGTGTGCATTGCTTTTCTATACTTAGTCGCTCTAGCTACGTTATTCTGTCTAGAACGAGCTTTAGCTCCTTGTCAGTGTTGGTTGCCTTCATCTTGGGTCGTGATGACATCTTTTTTGGGTCTTGTTTGCAGCTGTGGTTATCTTAGCTGTTGCTCAGGTGTTGGCGCTCACCACTGTCGCAGAGGTTTTGGGCCCAACCCTCAGCCAATTATCGTTCTGGCTTGGTACTGGTGTTTCTGCCATCGTAGTGGAGGAAGCACGGTTTCGGATTCTTATTGGTGTGGGGTACCCAGATGCGGGTAGATACACTGAAGGAACAGTTGACTCGTCTTCAGAGTTGGATACGGCATGGGCAGAGGCAGTATGTAGACCGAAGGGGTCCACATTAATCAGAAGACGTTTATGTCTAGTCACTGCTCGACAGGGATCACGACGAGTAATGAAATCTTGGACGGTAGTGCGCTGTAAATGTTGGTAAAAGTGGTCAATATTGCAGCAGCGTATGTGAATCAATCGGTCGCGGAGAGGGCATTGGACGGTCTTTGAGAGAGAGTTGCCACCTTTGCCACAGTCCACGTACTTAGACGTCATACTTTTAAAGAAACATGACAAAAGCCAACTTTTCCTACATGTGTTTTATCAAATAACGTTTCTTTCCTCGAGACTTCAGCTAAAATCGTGTTAGGCAGAACGGGTGGATATCCATCCATAACACACGGTTCGGCAATAGTCCGACATAGTGGATGTACAAGTAGCTAGTCCGTATACTCTAGCTTCCATTGGATTTGTGACATGTGCTCCGAAATCGCTGACCTGGTTTTGTAGATCATTATGCTTTTGATTATTGGCTTATTTCAGCTTCTTCAACTTCTTACATGGGTATTAACACCTGCTCGTCTGCAGGCGCCTGAATAGTACGAAATGTTGTCTTCACAAAATTGTACTCATCTTGTCCCATCCAGAATGTGTGTATATCCATCAATACACACCGCAGAAAGATCGTATTCACACCACTCGGTGGGTAATTTCTTTCACGCTTGGGTTTCTTGCAGTGGCTTCACTTTCGTTTAGAACAGGCATTCCAAGACTTTACTTAACCGTACTCCTCTTTTAAACTTTTCACTTTCTCATGCCCCTCCACCCTTGATCACAACAATTTTAGTAATCCGAAACGCGTATGACGAAGTAGTGGCAGAAGCGTAACATGGGGGCGGGGGGCGGTCCACCCCGAGCGGCAAGTGACGGGAGGCAGCATTTTTACTAGGGTCGCTTGTTCGATACCAAATATAAAGGGCAAGATTTCCAGGTAATGTGAATCGCTATGACCAAGGACACCTATGCATCATATGTCATACCTGTGCAAACGTTTTTCTCTACTTGCCTCATGGTGGTCACTTTTTCCACCTTCCCATCAGTGTCCCAAATGATTATCCGTTTCATCGAAAACAACTGTACACTTTGCCCTGAGCCGGTGATCTGGCTTTCACGTGCTTATCCTGCCCCCAGTTAGAGCGAAGATTTTGTCACTGCCTCGGGCGACAAAGTATATACTAAGCAACTGAGTGAGAGTTATAGCAATCTCGTGACAATATTTTTGTCTAACTTTTGATGCATGCACTGAGCCTGATGTCTTTGAGCAAGCTTACTTATGTTCGGCTCCAGAATTGACAGTGCGAGTTGAAGATCTTCTCTTGCTGCCTTTACCTTTAATTAGTGAAAGCAAACCCCTGGATTCACCTTCAAAAAAGTGTGTGGATCGAAAAACAAGAGTATATTTCAACGAGTTCCGACAGGCTGGGATATATGTTAGAGACATCGGTCTTTATCCAAAACTCCCTTTTATACTGTGCGAATTAGGATTATGCTAACGCATCACTTTGAAGCTCTGTTAGGTGTTTCTGAATTCCAACACCAACATTGTTAGGTTGTACATCAAATGGATCTAAAATCTATATCGGGATTCCCATGTCAATGAGGCCATGAAAACTGTCTATCATTTCCTTACTAAGTAGTTTTAAATGACTAGTATAAACAACCGAGGCATCTTCCTTCAGCGCCTCAGTGACTGTAGCGAGAATGGGAAACTGAAAATTCCCCAAGTCCGATGTTTTTAGACTTCATTGCCAGCTTCTTTTATTGTATAACGGTTTTGCTTGGTATAGGAGTCCTCAAGTTGTCTTGAAGGATTTTATTCAAGTTGAGTTTTTCAAAACTAACAGTTTTCGCGCAGAATCAGTTCCATAGTGAAAGAGTGTGATGGGTCCAGAAATGCAACAAACGGCAAAGGCAGTTGCCCTTGGACAACCATCTAACCTTTGTATGCAACAGTAGAACCTGAAAATCGTCACTATTCTCTTCACAAACTGTTGAAAAAGATGATATTTTAGGGTATGCGATTTGATGTTTTTGACCACGAATATAAAAGTTGAGAGTGAATCGTTTAAGGTCCCTCCCATGTTCTCGGCCAGTAGCTGGTCTCGATAAAGCACACAGTGAATTGTATGAACAGAAGCGAGAATATCTGCAGACCATTGCGGCTGCACCGTCTGTTGCGTATGCAACTATGAACTGCAGTGCGAAGGGGTTTTCAGTCATATAGGCATTGAGTGCATAGCTTATAGCCTGGCTCTTTGTATGAGTTTTACTTATGCTGACAAACAGCATCACTTCCATACTTTCATTGCCGTCGCAGAAGTGGTCATTGGCTGCGAGAAGAGCGTCATTGTCAGGTCTAGTAGATTCATGTATTCGTACCGAAAATTTTCTGATGTGTAGTAAAATAGCTAGGGTACTTTCTATGCCATTAGCCTACTCGCCTGAATACAGTTGCGCTATTGAGCGGAATGGCTTGAAGTGCTTCGTGAGCATTCATCTTCATCATGTCCGACAACATTATTGATACTGAAGCCAAACTAGTATTTTCTTCAACCTTATGCGAGTTGCGAGTTTAGCAACCAAATACCTTATTTTATAAGACACAATAAATCCATTCTCCATTTTTGCCATGCCAAAAATCAGTTGGTTTAAAGTTAGTCATTTTCCGAAATTACCCTGCAAATTCATGAAAAAGGCATATACTTTCCGCTTTCGTCCCTATGAACATTTTCCAACTGAATTTCCTGCACATTTGGTCGCATAGTTTCATATGAAAGGGTGTACTGGAGAAGTAAAATCATAAGTAGATTGGAGTTTTGAGGTGATGCGATAAACCCAAATGATAGGTGTTTCAAAGAGTACTGCTTACGCCTTTTCATTGCCAAGGAGAACATTTATAAATAAATACGTACGCAAACATCTGGAATATTTCTCGACAGTGGGCGACACAGACGGATTATGTGGTCTGATCACACTTTACAATACAATCGGATAGCGGAGAAAGTTGTTCGAGTTTTGATTTAGTTCTCCTAAGAGCTTTTGTGGTGGTAAATCAATTAAAAGTAAGATGAAGATGGATGGGTTGCGAGTAGAAATAAATATGGGTATAGCCGGCATTTCAAGTAAACTAATACCACCATCCGTGGAACTGTCTCCTGGGGACCGTCTTCCACGCGGGGTAGTCCTCGGAAGGGTTTCATCCGCACTTCTACGACTTATCTGACTATGTGCCAATGTGGTATAAAAGCAAGGAACTCATCATCGTTCTGACTTATTTTTTAATGGCTGTCGTTATAGGGATATAGGTCGTTATCCTATTGGATCATTAATTTTTTTGGTCGTGGTCACGTGCTAGGCCCTCCATCCATACAATTCATGCCACCTTTCAGCTGTTTCGAGTCACGTCCCTTTAGTTTTCGACAGTGATCGGGTGGGAATTCGCATTTCATGGGTGTACCAGTTAGCTTGGAAGCTACAATCCGTCGCCACAGAACAGCGTGCCGCCTATGACCAATAATGGAAGGCGGAAATACCTAGAAGATGGGTGAAAAAATTTTAACGATAATTAAATGGCATTTGACCGACAGGTCGTCCGATTCAAATTGTACGTAATGACCACAGACAACAAGTAACCCAAGGTATTCATATTAAAAAGAAGTCTCAAGAAGCTGTTGATTAGCTCCGACAGTTTTAGGCTAACGAAAAGCGGAGGAACTTATGGCGCTAATTCGGCTTGCAGGGCACCGATAACTTTTGAGGGTGCCCGTATTGTCTACTGCAGGTAAAAAACTAAAATAGTTAGCAGTGTAGAGTAAAGGTGAAGAATTGAAAGACAATTTAGACTAATTTCCGTCTTGGTCCAACTGGACGTGGGGTCACGAGGACATTGCTCCTGCTGATCCTGACTCAAATCCACCTAAAATTGTCGCCGGATGGCTGTTGTAGTGTAAAACGTAGGAAAATCAATTGTAACTACAAGAATGAGTCCGACAGGTCGGCAAGCACGTTGCGCGTTTATGTTAACTATTCCCCGGTCCTTGAAAACATAGCTCCTCAGCCGTTAGTTGCCGTTCAAACAGTTTGGCTGCATTCGGTAAGAAGAAAAGTGGATTTAGCTCAGCTTGAACTGACCGATGAAGTGACTTGCTCTTACTGAATGTGGCAATCTGTTCCATATACCTGAAATATGTCATCTTTATTTGCTAATGTGTCACGCAATAGTTATTGTTGTATCATTATTAGTGTAAGGTTATGTCATGCGTCCAGGTGAAACACACAGATGGTATGAAAGCTTGGTGGCACAATTTTATTCCTATATGTGGTAGACGTACTTGTAACATCAATTTGTAGCCATAATAAAAATGTAAAAGTGCAGTCACATGGTTAGCGACAAGCAAAAGTTAGTTTATGAGTATGATATTGAAATTATCATGGATGAGAGGGTTGTCCTGTTCTCCAAGCTGAACATTTCTGTTACAGGCTTTTCGTTATCAAGCTAGGCAACATCTTCAGTGCGGCTATAAAGTCCAGATTCGTGGAGTCTCACAAACCACTGCCAGATTCGCATGACTATTGACCGGTACCCGCTTCGAATGTCAGCCTTCGACTTGTTCACGTAGGTCGGCCGAGTAATCACGGCTTCGCCCTGTCGATCTGGTGTCTGTTGCTGGTTTAACTCCCAGAGCTTCGTAGGCACCCTCCAGGTCCAGTGCTTATTAATTGAGTTCCGGCCCGAATGTCAGGCCTCGAGGAACTCAGAATCTTTGTGGTTCCTTACGCTTCCAAGTATTTCAACGTTCTCCAGATCGTAATGATGGTCCTCGGCACACATATCTATTGACATTAAGGATTTTTATCGCGGCGAATGGCCAGATTATGTTCATCCAGTCTTTTGCCACGTTTTCTTTCAGTCTAGCCTAGTCACAATTCTTGCATAAAAGTTTGTAAACTACACCTGGTATTTCTTCCTTACTCAGTTTGTCCTTTACCTTGAAAAGTGTACTTCGTATACTTTCTGTGGGTTCATGTGCAAAATGTACCCTGTGAGGCATTAGAAACCTTACTGCCATTTCAGAAACTCCATGGATTTAAGGTGGGATAATTGTTCTTCTCTCTGTTGCACATGCGGACGCAGGTTGTGGCTGGTTCTTTGAAATCAGACAGCATCGAGTAACGCTTCTGGGATAGGATTTTGCTGAAACATGCTAAGTAGGTGGTCCTCCTCCGCATCATTCAGTTGCGGCGTGTTACAGTGTGTCTGGGCCCGTTTGAAAAGCGCCTTCACGCAGCTGTGCTTGTAAATGGTCGGATGATTAATGCAATAGTTTAAGATCTGATCAGTGTACGCCGCTTTCCGATAAACTGTTGTTTCCAGTGATTCGGAAGCATGCATTCTCACGAGCACGTCTAGGAATGGTAACTGCTAAGTGTTCTCCTCTTTAGGGAAATGGGTACTGAAAAAAATATTGTTGATTAGTTGCCGTGTTTTTGTAGTCTGCAGCGTTTCTGGATGCCAAAAGTATCGTCGACTTAACATACCCAAAGTATGGGCTCAACTATTAGCAATGCCTGTGGTTCCAGGACTTGCATCACTGCCTCTGCTACCAGTCCAAAGATTGGTCATCCCATTGACGCATCTGTTATCTGTTTGTACTTTTGGCCATTGAAAGTGAAGCATGTGGTGAGACAGAAGTCAAGCAAATTCCTCTTTTGTGAGACTTCAATTCTGTTGCTGGTATTTACCGCTCCTTGTTGTTCAAGCAGATTCTTCATTGGTTGTTTCGCCAGCCTTTTGCAAATTGATGTGAACAAAACTGTAAGGTCAAAGGAGACCATTATCTTCTCTCTTTCCATTGTTATTCCCTTAACTTTTCTAAGGACTTGTTCTGCCGACTAGATTGATTGCTCCGAGTCTACGTGTAGGTGTTTCATCCGTTTCCAAATTTCCTTAGACAGCTTTTAATTCGGTGCCCGGAGTCATGACACGATAGGGCGAAGCGGTACCCCATTTTTGTGTACCTTGGGTAGGCCGTAGAACTGTGGTAACACTGAATCCTCGGGTTTCATGTTGCTGTGTTCTAACTTCATGATCTGTCCCCTTTGTTCCAGTTTTTGAAGCTTTTTGTTGATCTTGCTTTCCAGATGTTTTGTGAGGTATTCACTTATCGGTTGGTAGGTGTTCAAATCTCCGAGCAATTCTTGAGCTTTCTTCATGTAGTCAGTTTTATCCATTATGGCAGTAAGACCTCCTTTGTTGGCCGGTAATATAACAATAGGTTTTTCTTTTCTGAGGTTTTTAAGTGTCATGGATAGTTAAAAGAACTAAAGCAAACGTCTTGAGGAAAGCCAATGAAGAAAGAAAACAAAAAGAACCTAGAAAAGTACACGGTTTACTGGACACGTATTCATAACAGGAAAGTTGGAGCACACCGTGGTTACGGGTTAAATGAAAGAGAGAAGAGAAAAACACAGAACCAAATGTCGTGTAGTTCAAGAAAACGGCTTGAGAAAGTCAATAGCACAACTAACAACGAGCATCGGATATTGTCAGACGTGGTGCTTAGTGCGTGCGGTCATAGCATTTGATTATTATGAGTAGGTTGGGAAGTACTAATATGTACGCATTCTGTGACATAAACTCAGCACAGAAGCTGGATTTCTACACGTAAGATGTAAGTTGACAAACTTGCGCGCTACTTTGAATACATGAGCTCTGCACTTACGTTTTACACGTGCGTAAACATCCACTTGCGTATGCGTCATTCATGACACTGACCGGCAGTAATCATGGAAAATTAGTGCGCGGGGCAAAGCTATCGGAAAATGTTGTTCAATACTTTTGTTAGTAGTGTTCTCACAGTGCACGTTTTACAGCATGGCTTCCTATGGTCATCCCAAAGCCGCTGGATTCCCATTGATAATGCCTGATATAGTGTGTCAGCTGCTGTGCTACCTTAACTGGTTAAGATTCAATGGTATTTCTGACCACTACCAATCACTGATAACGTGGACAGCTACAAGTTAATACTCGTATGCAAAATGACTTTCGCATTTGGTCTGACAGGTAAAAAGAGGAAGTAAATGAGTTGACCAATCCTGTCAAGGAGATGACGAGAAGAAGACGGGACAGGCCGGGATGTTCCTGCATGCGGCTGCAAAGTAGCCCTAGTTGATAACATGATAGCCACACAATAAGCATTAAAGCGGTACCTCCAACGATTTTGCTAGGAAAAAGCAGCAAGAAGCACTTACTAATATATTTCGATATTCTTCACCTTTTAACTTCTGTGGGTGGCTCTCGTTTAAATCTAAATGAAACTATTAGACACAGGAGTGTGCAACTAGACTTACGTTTCCGACCCATGATAAGCCTGGATTTGTAGAATCATCTTGGTTTCGTCCTCCCGTTACTATGTCCATTGCAGTTAACTTCCCTCAGTTCATGCATTAAAACAATATCTGTGGTAATGACATCTGAAGAGTTGTTCACTCTACCAGTTTTTGCGGTTCAACTATGATCTTCTGTCTACCCGTATTCTTCGAGTAAAGCTCGCCAAAAAAAAGATTCAGTTCGTTAGTTTTGTCGCCTCCAGCTGATAGCTTAGACCAATCGACAGACCGGTTGGGCGACTATGCCGGCGTGGTAGTCGTGGTCCCAGCTGCGGCTGTGTGGCCTCAATAAAGCTTGTCCATTCTGTGCCGGATTACAGTAGACAAACTACAAGTTACAGTTGGATTTTTGAGTATAGTGAAAGTCGCTTTCAGAAAGGTCCCATGATTGTGTTACTTTGCTTTTAACGAATAATGATCAACATTACTAGAAACGTACCGTTAATCTCAACTAGTGCTGCGCTGCGATACTGCTCTCGAGACCTTAATCGTTGGGATCAAACGAGGGCAGAGAATATGAGCGTAATGTAGACTGTGAACCCACTTCGCAGAGATTCGGTTGCAGAGTAGCCACATACCCTCAACTATGCAGTCACAAACCGCTTACCATCATATAGTGCTAGGGTGGTATCTTAGGCTTCTATGACATCTACTGCAACCTCGATTGCTTCGCGTCATAATCCGTCTTACTGCACTAACAACACAGCATCATATATGCTTTAGAGGAACAGCCCATTTAGAAGATGATAAACACATCAGCAGTCCTAGCTGAGACCTATGTCCCGTGGTCCTACCAACCTAGCACGAGGTGGGTTGCAAGTACTCCAGACATGAGGTCGAGACATATCGCCAATACAAAGTTTAAACATCAGGAACTTCAGTTTCCACTACCATCTCGACTTTTTTCTACGTCTGGCTTTGTACTATCCTAAGCCGTTAAGCGGTGACCAGTCATACGTAGTACCAGCTCCAATCAGTGCGGCTCATTCAATATTATTCCTTGCTCAATGAAACCAGCCGAAGTGTCACAATCTTACACACACCTGCGCACTTCATGGCTGCGGACACACCAATGCCACACAGCACCAACGAAGCTCTGTTAAACTCATGATGCAGACGGCCCAAAATGCATCCGGCAAACCACTGCAACTGGACAGAGATATTGCGCACGATGTGAGACACAACGACATGCGAATTCAAGGAACGACCTGCCTGATTTCCTGTGTCGAAATTAACCTTCTTGGAACGGACTGGATCGACAAACTTAACTTGCTCAATTTAAGACTATACGTGTGTGCCCATAGGAGGAGAATGCTTCGGTCCGCCACACAGTTGTATCGACACACCCGGACCAAAGTATCACTGACCAATTTTACGCATAGTACGCTTGTGTTTTCAGATCCGATCTTGGACCCAGTACAAAAATGTATGCAAAAGTGAAGCTGCCTCAGTAAGCAAAACCAGTGTTTCGACTCAGACTTCCGGTGCCATACGCGTCACAACAACTGGTCGAACAGAAACTTGATCAATGGCAACAGGCTGGCGTGATTGAAAGAGTCACTTTCTCTCAGTGGGCTGCCTCCATCATTGTAAACAGAAAACCAAACCGTAGTAAACGTCTGTGTACAGGTTGCTTAACCTGTTTGAATGCCGCGCTAGAACCTCATCAGTATCCAGTTCCGCTCCCTGAAGCCGTGTTTGTAAAGCTTTATGGAGGCAGATATTTTGCTACGCTTGATCTAACTGATGCCTAATTTCAGTTACCGGTTGAACCGATAAGCGAAACCTTCTCACGATAAACGGATCACAGGCTATAACAAGACAGCCATCCGCCATTTGGGGTTAAGACAGCACCCGCAATTTTTCAAACAGTCATGGATACTATGCTGACTGGGGTACCGGGAGTAGCGGGCTATCTGGATGACATCATCATAATGGGCACAACAGATGAATTGTTCCAGTACCTGGATGAAAGAATACTGAGAGTTGAGGATTATGGATCCCATTAGGGGCAGGATAAATGTAACTTGTTCGCGAAGTCAGTCAAGTTTCTGGGCTTGGTGATCGATCAGGACAGCTGAAGACCGGATCCAAAAAACATCCAGATGATAAACTGTCTGCTTGCACCAACGGATCCTGGAACACTTAGATCTTCCCCAGGCATGGTGACTCATTGCAGTGCATTTTGCCATGTATGCATCGTCTACGTCTTCCACTGAACAAGCTACTAACAACGAATGTTGAATGATATTGCTCCAGACAGTTTCAGCAAGCGTTTGAGAAGTTGAACTCACTTCTGAAATCAGATCTCCTACTAACACAGTACAATCCGATGCTTGAAACTGTCATGGCAACCGATGCCTCTAGATTGGAATGGTTATCTCACACCGGTTACCGAACGGTTCTGAAATAGCAGCAGCGCACGCTGCAAGCGCAGTAAACGTATGCGAAAATAATTACAGCCAAATCGAGAAAGAGGCATTGGCTATCGTGTTTGCTGGGCAGAAATTTCACAAGATGCCATACAGAAGAAGCTTCACACTCGCGACATGTCACAAACCGCTATTTGCAACCTTTGCTTCAAAAATGGGTGTCCCAGCTTATGCTGCCAGTCAGCTTCAACAACGGACATCCTTGCTCTTGGGATATGACTTCAACATGAAATATGTATCAATCAATTCTATCGAGCAATCAGACGTTGTGTGCAGAGTGATAAATAACACCAAGCGGGAACAAGAGGATGCGGTCATTGCAGCGATTGCAGCCCAGGCAGACGTCAGTCTCGTGTTACATGACGCCGTAAGCTACTTGCTGTTGAATGGCAAGATGCTTCGGCAGGCGACCAAAGGTGATGCGTTGTAACAAGTGGTTTTGACTTACGTAAAATGCGGCTGGCCTAAACGATGTTCAAAGGCGAAACTCACTCTGTATTTCGTGCGGTGCGATTCCTTGTCTGCAATTGAGTATTGTCTAGTCTTTGCTGATCGCATCGTGGTCTCAGGGCTCCTTCAAAAACGCGTCCTAGGGCAACTCCACAAAAGTCATCCAGGAATTGACCGCATGAAGGCTCTCGCTCGGAGCTAGTCTTTTGGCCGAGGATGGCTACTCAGGTGAAAGACATTGGACACATGTGTTCTACATGTTCATATGCTTCTAGGTTGCCTTCAAAAACGATATTACACCCGTGGCCGAAAAGGGATTCTCCACGGTTGCGTATACATATGGACTTTACTAGACCGACTGAAGGAGTTTCGTTCTTGGCACTCGTCGACACCCAAAGCAAGTGGCCCGAACTCCGCGTGAGGCAGAACACCTAGGCAGTCAATACACTTCAAGCGTTGAAGCAGATTTTCAGCCAATATGGACTGCCAGAACCCATTGTGTCAGACAACAGAACGCCTTTCACCTCTTATCAGTTTGCTGAATTCAATGCACAAAACGGAATTGAATACATGAGGATTACACCGTGTCACCCACAATCCAGCAGATGAGCGGACTGGTCTGTGGGCATTCTGGAAAGAGCGCTGCTGAAGTTGAGGAGAAAGGATTTTTATTGAATTCTCATTTTACACCGAACCCCAATGCACCAGATGAGAAGTCACCTGCTGAGATACTGATGAGTCGGAGGCTGAGGACCACACTTAACTGCCCACTGATACGCCGCACTAAGTCTGTGATGGAAAACCAGTGCCACAGGTGACATGGATCACGACAAGGAAATTGTGCAGTTGGAGCTCCGATGTTTGTTGCTTCTCCGCGGGCATACAGGATCAACTAGATACCTGGTATTGCGGTTCAGCGTCGTGGTCAGGTGACGTGTGAGATCTGCATTGGTGCACAGGTATGGATCCTGCATGCGAATCAAATGAATCCACGCTACATGGAGAAGACCATGATATTTGATAATAACGGACTTGCTCTTACAGAACTGCTGGATCATAGTGAGGCGAGAGCTTTTATCAGACGCCACACGCAGCCGTTAAAACCTCCAGCTAATGGAACAATGAGGAGACCAAAGAGGAGAAGGTTTGTTCAACCGTTCCAAGTAGTTCCCCTTCGGAAGAGCTATGTGGACCAACAATGGACCTGGGTTCGTCTTTTTCAAGAGAGGAGAGTTGTTAAAGCGCAAGCAAGTAAACACCACCACCGCCTTGATTTGTGAGGTTGCGTCACTCATCCCGCCCACTTTTATGGTTCCCCACATGTGCGTATCTATTTGCTTCACATTTTTGCTTAGCTTGTATTGATAATGAATCGTATGCTTATTAGTTGTTCTCTTACTCCGTGTATTTTGCTCATTTGTGAAGCACCATATCGATCATTGGACTTTGAACTGACTAGCCTTGATTGACCAAATGTCAACCTTCCTGCATAGCTTGTGTATATACATATACGCTGATTTGGAGTATTCGAGTGATTCGTACTCACGGATGCTTGGCTGTCGGTTCGGTTCGTGGCGAGTAACATTGTCTTGTAAGCGGATTGCTGTGCGTGTTCTCAGTACTGTTAGTGAGTGGAACCATTCGTGGGGCCGAATCAATAAATCGAATGCCGTAGAACGTGTCAGATCTTGAGACCAAAACCGCCAAGTCTCATACCTATATAGAAAGAGTCCGCACTATGGACCTGCACACACATTCCTTCAAGAAGAGCAGGAGAAGCCTTTTCCGGCAATCCAACTGTGGCGAGTTAAAGAAAGTTGCTCTTGCTTCCACGATACAGGAAATACTTCCAACCATCGTGCCTCAGTCGCCTATCATGCGGCTATCATGTTTGCTGAGTTTCTCAACAATCTCTAGTTTCTCGCAGTCAAAACGCAAAGGTCCACCAGTTGGAAAGTGGTCCTGTAACAGTAATTCGTATTTAACCGTTGCGAAACGCATGCCGAAAAGAGGAATATCGCAGAGTCGATTGCGACATGTTATGATTTAATAAACAATAGGCTTATCTCCTCTGTATAATCCAGAGCAATAACCTTTCGCCCAAACCCGTTTTGTCATTGCAACGTATGCCCACAAATGCATAATGCAAGGTGGAGCCCACAACAAACTTGAGCACGTGTGGTAAATCTGGACAACACGTCACTTGTTGTCGGAAAGGCGGTTGGGAACTCACCGTAAACCATAACGCAACTAGGCAAGCATAATGTTCACATATTCCATTAACTCGCACACCCGGGTAAATTTGTCGAAATATTGGAGCCATCGACTGATTGATATAGATTGTTGAAGTCAAGGAATACATCAATAGTCGAGCTACTTCCCTCTTGTATCACCTGTCATTGAGTAGTCTCATGGACTATGCAGTTACATTCCGGTGGGAAGTCTGCTTGTTCTTTCTTGATCATGGCTTTTCGTCTTCACCTTACCCGACGGACAAGAATAAAGGCCAGTCACTTTGTCACCACTAAAGTCAGACTGCTACCTCTGTGGTAAGCACACGTTGTGCAACTGACTTTCTTGTGCATTGCAAGTAAACTCGAGTCACACTAGTCGATCTGGGTACTATCTTCCTTCTATGCATTCTCGTGGAAATGTGAAATGCGTTGTAGAGTGTACCAGCCCCAAGCTTAATTAATGGGTGGGTAAGATAATTTGGACTGGCAAACGAAGGCGATGGATGGCTATGAGTGTGCTTTATTGCACTTTCGTTTGGTGTATCCAAACGAACTGGCCATGCGTCAATGAATAATGAACATTGAACAATGATTTATCACTGATTAAAAGCAAGCGCTTGACACTTCCTGTAGGATGGTTCGGTGAATAAAAGGAAATCAAAAGCTATAGGAGTCAACTATCGAGCGTTTCACCGGGATAAGTGCGTTGATAAAAATGGTTAGCGTGAAATAAAAGTCGAATGCAAACATAGTGAGATATACGGGTACAGTGATTGCACCATGGGCACGAGGCGGTCTAGCGGCGGGGCGTGGAAGGAACTGGTCCTGAAAATATTCCAGTGACAGCCGGAGTCCCGTTCTAAATTAGAGCACCGGTACTACCGGTGCTTACAAATAGCGTAGTCGCCCTGAGCGGTGGTAACATTTTCGCCCCCACTGGCACTTGTAACCGGTAAACCCGAGAGATCGGCTAAGGGTAAAGTGAACATTAGTTTGCAATGAAATGGATGATGGTTTGGGACACTGAGGTAAATGTGGTGAAAGTGACGGCAATGGAACAAGTAAGGAGATCGTTGGGACGAACGTTTGCACAAGTGTGACCCATAGCGCAAATTTGCTATTGGTCATACAGAGTAACATTAAAATCTTCAACTCTTAGCTTACCCGGATATATTGCCCTTTATATTTGGTACCGAATAATCGATGGTACTAAAAATACCGCCCTCTGTTACATTCCGCCAGAAGCGGACCACCCCCGCCCTTTTGCAACGGCTTTGGTGCATACTTAGTCATCAGTGTTCTGCGGAAGCTTTGCAACAGGAGAAGGTGTCCATCTGTCCCCGTCATTATTAACCATACAGTGCATCGTCAAGCTTTACTTCGGACTCCAATACACGCTACTCCCTGACAGTGTTGAGAAATTGTTTCTGTTAATAGAAGAAGTTGGCTACATTTTCATCTATGGTCTCCTTCGACGTCTTGAAAACAGAGCCCAAACTTCTCGCGTTCCAGCCTAAACACGCATGAGATGGTTGCAAAATAACAGCAGTCGTCTGAAATAAACTTGCATGGTCCCAAGTACCGAACAGTACATGCCAGCACATATGATCTACTAGAAAGTGATGTCAGGTGCTGATGGTACGTTTTTCTCTCTAGCTTTTATGCCTACAAGAGCTGGATTGCAGTTGTGCTTTGTATGCGTTGCAGCTGTATCCCCGGATAACATAAGCTGCGTTCCTTCGAACATAGATAAAGTGGAACCGAGTTTTTGTTTACCATCACTGTTAATGTGGGAGTTTCCGTACAGCTAGACTATCAAATGACCACTGTCGGGCAAACAGTTCGGTAATGTTCCGTTAACCAATTCTATGCCTATACATGTACTTAACTGGTTATGCAAGTATTTAGTTGCTATCTTACTAAGCTCAGTGTATTTCAGAAACCTGAGTTTTGCCAGTAGGAATCCCAATAACAGAGTTCATTTGGGCAGATAATATAGATTAAAATATTCTGCAGAGCGATCCCTTAAGATCTGAACCAGTTCACTGGTGCACAATGCTTACTTCAGCGCATGTCTGATGGCTGTGAGATTTTGTGTTTGACTCCATACTCATTCTGCGTGGATGAGTATCACTGACAAGTTCTGAAAGGACGCAAAGTGTGTAAAACTTATCTGTGTGTTTAATAACTTATCAATAAATTGTGCAGCAAAGCTTTCCTATTAACAGATTTTTGGGAGCTAAAATTTGAGTAAGGACTTGCCGGATTGTGTTATGTGCGCCCATTACTAAAGGGTGTCAAGTCAGCAAATTGTAACACAATTCTTCTTCATCATCATTCCACTGGTCCCCATTTCGAGTTCTGATAGTTGAAAGTTGTAACTCTCATTGGCCCTATCGTAAGAGGCGTCTAGCGCACAAAGTAGCTAATGAAACGTATACAATCTTCAGGAGCTGACAAGGTAAAAGTGACGGCACTGAACAGGGAATACTGTCGTTCATTTGGCCAGAAGCCAAATTATACCTGGGCTTCGTGAGTGCTACGACTGTCTATTTGCGACGCTGGCATGACTGGCTTCGAAATTCCACGAATACATATTGGATTATAGATAGCAGTTAAACAATCAACATTGATTCATAACGAGCAAAAGTGAATCTTTGACAAGTTCCGTATAGTGACCGGAGGCAGGATTATAAGATGAAGTTTAAAGTAAAAAAACGAGGAAATTCGGGTCCAAGGTGGCTCATCGCATTGTTCACAGGATCACATGCTGGTCGCCTCCCTCTTAGGTTAGGAAGAAGGCTGGTGAACTTACTGTTTGTCCTCCGATGGAAACGGACTATGTCACATGATGTAAACCGGATGAAGAGTAGTGCAGTGGTTCTGTAAAAACCGTGTGGTGGAAAACTGACGTGAGTTGGAATAGCCTTCCAAGCTTGAGATACCCGAAGGGGGAAAACGTTTTATCGGCAATAGCCTCGACCATAGTGTATGGTCATTACAGAAGTAACGGGTTTACAAAGTTGGTGTGACTGGATGCTGTACCTGGGGTAATTATGGGGGAATCTGTAGGCAATCCTACAAATAAGTAGGCCAACTTATGAAAAGAAATTCGGGGCAGCCTCTGATGGATCAGCATTTGTCTCATATACATGGAAACGGCTGTGTGAGTGGGAGGCTCCACCCTACACAAGCACTTCCGGACTTTGAGAAGAGACTGATTGCGAAAGATACTTGCGCCGCTCTTTGCAACTTATTCATCCCAAGAAAACAAATACATTAATGCCCAAAACGCCGTAATCTTAATATACACAATGGATATTCCACCCATATGCTGATAGCTAACATGCAGAGGAGAGAGATACCGGCAACACAATGAGAGGATTCTTCGTGTTCATAGTACAACTTGTTGTCCATTTGTGATGCAGCTACGTGTTGACGAGTGACAAAGAGTCCGGCTATTGTGGGGGATAAGTGCTAGTGATCGGACCGCCTACCCATCACTGGTTCCTTCTTGCCAGTGGATTCACCTCAAGCTTCACCTGATGATCGAAAGTAGGTGTTGCTGCAGCATACATTGGTGAACTATGTGCCTTGTAATTTCTCCTTGTAATTTCTACCATCATGTTCTATTCGCACTGATTTGACTCCACAGGAATACGTTACGCACAAGCGCCGATTGGACCACTGCGATTCCACAAACCGGTTGCGCCAAGACCGGAGCCAAACAGGGTATTCTCTGCCAATGAGCTTCCAGCCTCTTGTTCTCAACCGAGAGATACGATGTTTCAGGTGAGTCTTCGAACTTTTCCTACGCATCATGCACATACTACGTCGACAAAATGGTGAACCATGATCCCTAATCCAATTCCACGTGTTCTCCGTTTAGCTCCACTACAACGCAAGTAGTATACATTCATAATAACGTTAAGTGACCGGTACCCAGATGACATCAAGTCAATCGTGTGACGGGCATTCTAAATAATGTGAGAACTTCAGACCTATTCATATGCATATTAGAGTAGTACTGTTGCAGGTAGTGAAGACAATGAAATCGTTGTGAAAATCATTTGTTCTGAGTTTTACACAGGTTGGCTAACGGTTAGTTGAGTACCCTTAGAGTCTGTATCAAGTTAGATAACTTAAACTTCACCTTATCTCAGCTCCTAGTGTATGCGTTGGCTAACCGTTGTCACTTATTTGCTCTTTCATGCATTTAAAGGAACTCAAGGTCTATACTTTTTGGTTGTCATATCCTAGTTAAAACATTGATCTTCAGGCTATCCTGAGTTATCCGTTTCTGGATCCTTTTAGTACTGGTAATCGATTGAATTGACATGATCCGATCTCAGCACGTCCGTAGCCAAAAGGCGACGTGTCACAAGGCTTTGCGCGGCAGGTTTGAACGAGGGGATGGCATGCCAGAATTCGCTATAAGGTTTTAACAAAACGACTGGGCAATAAGTGGTATGAAATATCCTAATGCTGTGGCTGACGGTTCATGGAATAAGTCTCGGGTTCGGCTTCTTTCTGAGACCACAGATGTTGTTGTGCGGTGCAGAATTTAGAAAACTGCTTGCGTGTGTTTCCGCGGAAAGAGTGCTAAGGCTGTGATGTAGAGGTAAAATGTTATCCGCACAAATGTGGCCAAAAAGTGGAATGCGCTATATAACAATAGTTAGACTCGGTCTAATGAGTGTTGATGCACGTGTATGCGGTGAGAATTGCGGGGGTAAATTCGAGTTGAATGCGTGGTGAGAGCGAATTCTACAGCGCAGAGGTAGATGTAAGTGTTACCAGATAGAAGGACTGATAGCGTCACTGTCTTATACACCGCCAACAAAGTCCCAATAGTCAAATAAGGGATTGTTAACGAGTGTTGTTCCAGTATACCGAAATCCGAACTGGTCTTGATCTGCGAGTTTGCAGCGCACACGTTATTTACAGTTCCGTTGACCGCGTAGCCATAAGATGGTACAAATGAAGCTTCGTTTGCAGCGCTTAATTATATATGCTTTGAAGGGAGCGGAATATTGCCGCAATTAGTTGGGAATACAAAAGTTTTATAATATTACCCGATTTTCTGGTGAATCCAAACGCCACTGTCGTAGGGTAGGGAGGTGGTACTCAGTGGTTGCCCGAAAGACAGAAAGACCACGAAAATGGGGGCGGACGGAAACGGGAACAGACGCAATGACGGACGGCAGACGGGGACACACTGGCCTGGCGAAACAAGACGAGAGCGGGTTACAAGCGGCGTTCGGTAGTGAATCTGAGCCAGGCGGATCGGAGAGGGCATTCGTCGAGAACGCAATAAATCAGACAAAAGCGCCATTATTGCAGCTTCCCGGACGAACCTTAAGCAGAGTGCTGCATCCAGGGTCAAGCAAATCACGAACTATCGAACGGCGGCGTAAAAGTGGAGAGTTGGGCTGAAATGGGCATGGAATATTCCATCACGAGTTCCCCAAAGTGTATGGATGTCTCGCGAGCGGAAGCCAGGCGAGATGGCGCGTCCTGGGAAGGAAATATGACTCCTTGATGTATATCTGCATGGGTGGTGGGGTAACTTGTGTTCGCGTCAGGAAAGCTTGTGCTTCATTGCCGCGTCGTTCTTGCTACAGCAGGAAATATTACTGCTGTCGCGCTTTAAAGCTCCTCTTCACTTTGCGCTAAGAGTTAACAGGTATTTTTGATCAAAAGTGCTCTGATAGCTTCTTATATTGCTTCTTATCTGGTTCTAAAGCGATAGATGTTCAACCTTTATCTCCCATGTGGTGCTCTGTTCGGAAATGGTATTCCGCAAGGAAGTAGATTAGCATCAGTAGATTAGCATCAAGTTCCATCTAGCTGCGTGTCAATTCGCATATCGCTTCGCAAACATCCAATTAACTGATTACATTTACCGGCGCATCTAAAATGTCTGAATTGTCCATAGCAGCTGGGTATTCAGCGCGTCGAACAACTCCATAAGTCAGATGAAAGGCTAGACGATGGTTGGTTTTACTCGCACTGCTTTTATGAGAGCCAAATGCTTCGTACCGCACCTCGGTTGTGCAGCAGCACGTGCGGAATCCGCGCTGTGCTTTGATTACTTTGGTTCTTAGTATGTGGATGGACAAATGATGTACCAAAGTTGATACACGGTGGAGCAGCAATTTGCTGAGAAGGCTACTTGTTCTCTCAGGTAATACCACAGAGCGCCCAGTAGACTCAGTATTGGGGTGGATCGATAAACGTTTTCGCGACCGGCTACTGGTGGCTAGAATACGAACATCTATGTCCAATTTAATACGAACGGAGTGCGGCCTAGCGCAGGGTTGCGTATTTGGACCTCAACTTTTCCTCATTAACGACCTAGCGGGAGTCATCACTCCAATTGTTACATTTCGCGGACGACGTTAAGATTTGGCGAGCGATCAAAGGATTGGAGGACCGCGTGATGCTTCAGTGTGACCTCGATGACGCCTGGAATTGGTCGGGGTGAAACACGCTACCACTCAACCTGAGCAATTGTGACGCTTTTTACATCCGCCATGGACACTTCCAAATTTGCGGTGTTCTTGTGTCCCATCTGCTGACCATCTCTTAGGAACGTGACCTCGGTGGGTGGTGCAGGACCGCCTCGGTTGTTCCACGTAGTCTGAATCGGCTTCACAATGTGGTAACCAGCACGTTGCTCACTGGCGGAGGACATTGGGGACTTTGGATTTATTCATCTTCTCACTGATACTCAGTGCCTACGTTGTCCCCCATGTGGAATACGCTATCCAGACTAGGTAACCTTGGCTGAAGCGTGGCTTCTCAACGCTCGAGACCCCACGATTATATCAACAATACAATCCTCTAGGTTAAAAATGGATTATGTATTGCGCTCAGCTTCATGCAACTTTTTATGCACTGAAATGCATTCCAGCTAACCTGCTTTTTAAAAGTAAAATCTACGTTGACATAACTAAACTATGGAACCATGACGTATGAAGAATAAAAACGCAAATGTTCAACGTCCCTTGAGATGGTTTGCATGAGAAAGACAAAGGTGGCGAAAAGAAAGCATGGTGATGAAGTGAAAAGCGTTTTGATGCACTCCCCATAGTGTTTAAATCAAGACATGTCTAAAAGAGCCTGTTTCGATTTTGTAGGGTAATGCTGATTGGTGCATGGTTCTCACGTTGTATCTCCCAGAGATTTACATGGGCCAAATTTTGTAATGGTCAAGTCAAGTCAATATAAGCTTTATATACCAAAAGGAGTGCAGTTTCAGCATTTTACATTGTCAACTGTAAATTTACATGAGGGTTACTAGTAATATGTAAAAGTTACAAGTGGATATAAAAATGAGGATGCACGGTCATAGATCAATTAAGCAACGATCCCGAAAAGTTGGACTAACTCTTCCAGATTTGTATCTATTGAAAACGGAAAAGGTTTTGTAAAAGTGTTTCTTTCGAATTCGTTTCAACTGACGTAGAATTTTGTGTCCAGCAACAATATATCGGGGATCATACGTGATATAATGTGTGCATATTCACTGTTGGATAGAGTAAAGAGTCGCAGTGACCTTGGAAGTTGATTAAACAAAATACCTGTCGGTGCAATGTTGCAATACAGAGATATATACAGGAGATAATGTAGAAATGATGTTCGGCGAAAAAGGCAACAGCCGATTTAGAGACCCCGCCATATAGGTGGGTTATGGCAACCTCAATGATTTTGCAAACGCAGATAAAGTGTGTGTGGGGGGGAGCAGAACAAGATAATTGAGGAGGGCGTTCCAAGGCTGATACGCACGAAGAGAGTAAAAGTTTGGGCGACATTCTAGCCGACTGCATTGCGTGACCAACTTGAACTAGTGGCCCTTCAGGTTCCTTTTGTTGCTAAATTGCAGTAAGTGGCAGCAGACGTGTTTGGGGTTCTTCGGAAACTGAGATTATACTTATTGTAATAACACTAACAATATTAATAACAATGCTTCCTTCTCGTGTCGTACCAGGAAGCCGTACTCAAAAAAGGACCGATCGTATTAACGTGTTGAACATGCTCACACATGCAGAGCTGTCAATGGCTGGTTTTTTTGCAGGGAGGAAAACGGTAGGTTTTGTGAAGGTCTTCAATTGCGGCTTTTATAGTCATTCCATACCAGTTCACAGACATTCGCAGTTGTTTGGTTCCGGTGCAGATCTGAGCTACCATGAAGGCGGCGGGTTCGTGGAAGGGGAAGGAACATGAAAATGAATTAAACAATAAGAGTCCGCAACCAACATCAGACCAGTGCTGAACAAACGGGCATAGTAGACTGGCGTAATACAGATCAAATTATTTGTGAGCGGCAGAAATTCTATACTTGGAGCAAACGGGTTCAAATGGGATAAGAGAAAGTAATCTAGAAGGACTGCATCGAGGTTGCTACATTTGAATCTTCAAAGATTTGGCTGCAGTAGCCTAGTAATGTAAAGTAGGATACACATTGGGAGTCAAGGAAAAGTGAGGGGTTTAGCCTTTCTTAGGTCTAGATTTTGGATTGACCTGCTTAAACAAGATGTTTTGCGTGTTATGGACTTTTATGAGGCTAGGTGGCCTCAGTTGCCTTCCTTTCAGCCTTCCCCTGCAGTTGGAGGCTCATGACTTCTGCAGCCGTACAACGGAAGAGTTAATGTTAAAGTGAGTGAAATAGCGAAATAAAAAAACGTTTGTTATATGCAGTGCTAAACATCCTCATCGAATCTTGATCAGTGAAGTACGGTTGCGCACAAATACAGAACACAAGGTGATCAGGAAAGCGCACAGAAACCGGACCGATTTTTGGCATAGAAATAGCAAGGAAAAGTACTGCAAATAAACTCAAGAATGTGGTCTTAGAAATAATTTAGTGGGTGATGGTGGTAAGACAATAGGAAGGGAGGAATGGAATAAACAGGAAAAGCAACCACTACATATTCAAGACAAAGTGGGACGTATACTAAGAGAGATCATGTGAAGTAATACAACCATCCATAAGACTGTATCCATGGGGCCTGCTTCCATGCGGCGTAGTCCATCGAGCAGTATCGCCCGCGTCTCCGCACCCCATCTAATCTTGTGTCCGCGCGGCTTAAAAGCAGGGTAACCAACCCGATTTAACCTATCATCTGGGCTATTTTTCGTAAGCGGGCCAAGCAAGCCACTCAGACCGTCTGTCATCTATTTTTTCTCTGGTAAACCTTTATTAGGCGCACATGCTGACCGCTGTTCAAGCTAGTGGGCAACCCGACTATCCTTTACAATGATCATCCGAATTAACATATTAATCCGTTTTGCTCAACACTACATTATGCCCACAATCCCGCTTCCAATAAGCCGTTTCTCTTTCACTTCACTGAAGTACATTTTTTGTCCACTTGTGAAGTCTTCGAATTCACAATCGTTTACATCACCAGCCTATGGAACATGTTTGCTTTTGTTTGCGGAAGGTGTTGTTCCAATTTTTCAGCAGTATCCACTTCATTGAGAAACCGAGCCGCTACTCATCCCTGCTAGTGCAACTTCCAAAACTTATTTGGAGTACCGACACTAAATCTCCGCTGTGTGGAGTGTTACAAATCTCAGTGGCCTTTACCCATTAGGCCCCTGAGTTCCACTCCCAGCTGAGGCTATCTTCACCTGACAAGTCTAAATGGGTCGTGGGGTGTCAGTATTGGGCAGGAGCAACACCGAGGTCATTCCGCCGTATACTGTTTAATTTACACAGACCTGTGAACGGTGCTGCACTGGGCTCCACGTACAGCACACGTCTCATGTTTATTTCGCACAAGTTAGCTTAAGGTAAGTTGACATGGGAAAAGGGAGGAATTATACACTCCCTCACTGGGTTCAAGGTGAATTATTAATAGTAACGAAGGAAAACGGGTGTTCGGGAGTTTCAAGCCTTGGGGGCACCAAGCAGATGCAAGTAACTATCGCTCCAGGTAGCTAGGCCAAGTTCACGCTACCCGATTTTACATCTGCTCACACAACAGAAATAGTTGGTCAATCCGGAGTAGAGACTATATCATACAAAACTAAGAGGAAAACGTTTTCGTTTCTTCAGAATTGTATCTGGCGCAGTCCTATGTACTAACAGATTTTGCAGACCCACTTTGTCCAATCTGTGGGTGAACTACCTTCAAATTAGGGTCAAAGTCCGTCAGATATTTCATCAGATAACTTTCTATGAGGTTGGGGATTACGGAACCGATACCATGCTTACCTGGTGTTGTACTGCTGTTCCATTTCAAGAAGAAGTTGTACATCGGCTTAATTCCGTCAATATCACCTCACTGGGAGCCACATATCAACACCGTAAAGACAGAACTCCATGATGACCGGTGGGGTGTGCTGTATTGGCCTTTGACGCGTGCATCGATCCAGAATGTGCACAAGCTCCGCAACACGATAGCGGAGGGTAACCGTTGGGGGGCGGGTAGCGAGGCGTAACAAAGGGGAGGGGGGCGCTCCTCCCCGGGCGGCGTGTGACAGGGGGCGGCATTTTTAATACCCCTGATTATTTGATACCAAATAAAAACAGAACTTTTCAGATAAGCTGTTAAATATTTTAATCTTACTCTGTATGACCAAGGACACCAGTGCACCGTGTATCACACCTGTGCAAACGATCTCTTCCCAGCTACCCCTTTACTTGTCTTATTGTGGTCACTTTCACCTAAGCTTTACCTCAGTGCCCCAACCGATTAACCGCTTCGAGGTAAACTGTTGTGCACTTTTCCCTGAGACGATTGTGTGGCCTTCACCTGCCTATTCTGCTCTCAGTCAGGGCGAAAATTATACTGCCATCCCGGGCGTCAAAAGTGGTTGCAAAGCGACTGGTGGATTGGTAAGAATTATCAGATGAAATAGGTAACAGTAATGTCCAAAGTGAAGGGAGAGGGAGAACAGGAAGTAGCGGCGCACTATAGGTAACACATTTTCATCTATCTCAACTCCGCTGCATGCAGTGGGTATAGTGGTTAGTTTCAGACAAATTGACAGCCGATACAGCAGGAGACTGTTTGCGCCTGTAATAACCACGTTTGTTAGTGGAACTATTATACCACCACCAGGGCGCTGACATTCGGGAAAGAGATGGGTCCTCGGTCAATACCAATGCAATGTGCTCCCGAAAATCCGTAGGAAATACATCCTGAGTCTGCAGATCCACCCTGTTCTGTATGTGCACTTACCTAGACGAAAAGCTTGATCACACTCCCACATGTTCAATCCCTCCTGAGGCGGGATACCAGGATTGGAGTGGATGAGCGCGTTGGTTGCCATCAGCCAATGGTCTGTCAAAATTTCACCGTTACTCTGGACTAGCTGATGTACAAAGAGATGCACTCAGGCTCTTAAAGGTGTTATGATTAACCCGAGAAGAAATGACGGTGGCCATCACAATTCTGTTACTTGAGTTCGTTGCGTAGAAATTAGCGAAAAATAGTACTTCTTCGCGCAGCCATGTTGTTGATATGGATCGTCTACCGATGATTTTAACGGGCTGGTTTAGACCATGAAAACCTTCTCAGATTTTTACGCCTACAGCGCGCGCTGCCTGATGAGCATCGAGCCCATGGGCGTCTGAACATTGATTGATACACAACACCATTCTTCTGTACCAGTGTCAGGCGGTTCAGATATTATCCCTTTTCCAACAGATACCCAGTACATGAGCTTCTGGAAAAATATTATTCATATAAGATGGTACCAGGGCCTGTTCACATCGTCATACCGGGATGTAAGGCACCAAGATTGCTGCCATTCTTTGTAATAGCAACTTCTCTCTCAACTAACGCACAGATTATTCGAGATCACCAGTAGTTTACCGATGTTGTTGAAAAGAGTAGTGGTCCCGTTCCTCTGCTTTTCCTCTGCATTTGATGAAAGTGGCCGAGGATTTAATGAGCTTCCTTCGTTCCAGTATGCATCAAGCAGGCAAATGGTTATTTCTGTCGCTTCTTCTATGCTGGTTGATTCACAAGAATACATAATTCACTATCACGGGGTTAACTTCTACTGAAAAAAGCAATTTAAGCCCTTCGAACTCCAGCGTTACGCAGAACTTCAATCACATCCAGTCCAACCGGCCATGACGACCACCAGTCTATGGCGACCAGCTAAAAACACCCCCAACGTTTTCTCCTATGAGTAATGTCCCTATGCATGAACCTGCCCATGGCGACCACCTGTCCAAGGCGACCACTTTTGTCGGTCCCTTGTGTGGTCGCTTTAGACAGTCTTGACCGCATTTAATAGTAGGGACATAATCAAACGTTTATAATCACATCAGCCAGGTCACACAGAGGTGTAACGCTAAATCAACAGCATGTACTAGGTTTGTTGCAAGAAACCTAACAGGAAACAGTTTGAGCAAGTGAACAGCCGCGGTGAAATCTTAAACAACATACTATGACCTGTCAATGTTAAGATCTTGTAAAGTTCTCACTTAATAATCTAAAATGGCTATAACTCAGAATAACATGAGACTCACACATTTGAGAAATCATTGTTAGTGGGTAATCGTTCTCGTGATCTACCACAGGAAAGGTATATATCCAACTGCTGTACGGAGTTTGCTACTTCGTTATTTTATTTCCTTCTATTGGGATTCGTCAGTGGTGCGCATTCCTTCCGTCCCCTTCTGCGGGCCGAACCCAGCGCATGCCACTGAGCTACTAGGGAAGATAGACAACCATCAAGGATTGGAACGTAACTGCGACATAGCCCGACTCATTTTCCACTGCTATGTAGGTTGCTGCCCGTGCAGATGACAGTGATTGGCCTTCCGGGTCAGGACTTCCCTTGCCAGTGCCGTGAATCCACATATCATCTTGACTGCCTGTAAGGCTTGGTTCTAATTACTAATGAGTAGACGGATTCGGGTACGATAGTATTTGGTTCATCGCAACTAAATTACAGGGTGTATGGGTAAGCTGCTAATCCGTAAAAGCACTAGATGATTGTTTCATCCCATTGGGACTCGTCAGTGGTACACGTTCCTTGGGTGAAAACCACATGCATTACAAGTCCCGTAGGATGATGGGGGTGAAAAGCACGATATGAGAAGATAGGTGAGTCGTCTGTTTGAACGTCTATCGATCGAATGCCTGGCTGAATAGCGGTATTGCGAAATGCGAACTGAATGCAAACACACAAGACAACACGAGGACGGTTATAGCAGGCGTATTCCGTGAAAACAAAATAGAAATATGTGACTGCGGCGCCAGCTACATAGGCAGGACCGATGGAACATTAAGTACGCGAATGAAGGGGGATGTACCTAAGTGGGTTCAACGTTCGACTGCGCAACAGACTGGCCAGAGTCAAGCTGCTTGTCTGCGTAAGCCCCCAGCCTCTTCGATCGGCCGACACTTGTTGACCATAGGTCACCGAGTCGAGGTCATTTCGGGGTTCACAATCTTAGTACAGCACACCAATTCTCGTCTCCTCCGTTTCGCAGAGGCGATTGCAATTAACCGCATTAAGCCGCTGCTCTATGTTCATAAATAATTATCGGTTCAGGTTAGACTGTCCTGGGGATAAAGGTGATAATAATGTCTCGCTTATCGTGTGTTGTTTGTTTGTTTACATGTATGTTGATGCTGATGTTGCACTCATATTGCTTCTTCACCGAACTTGGGGTAAACCAAGTTACACTTAAACTTGATCTTTTTAACCTGGATAAATTTCATTCCACCTTATTGGGTTTGTTCTGCCTACCTGAATAATCTGCTATTAACTTACACACGTTGCTTCCACTAATTGTGGTTATCTTTGTTAAGTTTCTTGCGTTTGTAGCATTAGTTAATTAACTTCTGGACATTTTGTATTTTCGCGGATTCATTGTTAACCAACTTACTTCATGTAGTAATGTAGTGAGGAGTGATGTCTGCATAGCGGTATTAACAGATATATTTTATTTGATAATGCTCTTTTAAGTGATTGGCTGTTGCTAGATATCCTCGGGGTGACTGCGCTTGATGTACATGTTGACAAGGTGCCTACCTGTCTATTACCCACTACCTCGTCCATACTGCCTCCAGGATACAGTTGGTCGTTGCTGGAGGGGACGGGGTGCACGGTCCTTGTGGCCGTGTTAGGATCAAAGAGTAGTTCCATACACTCAGTGTGGAGTGGACAACGGTCCAGCCACCGCCTTGTGTGCGCTTGATTCCCCAAATACAGTGTGCTTGTGTTTACCTGTGAAGGAGTGTGGGCCGGCTCCGTTGTTGAAGCGTGGCTCCCATCCACATGCCTCCCGGTGTTATTCCTTCGGGTTTACATTGGATATGGGGTGTGTGGTTGGAGCTGTGCGTAGTGCAGCGCAAGCCACCCATGGTGTCTCTGTAAGCGCAGGCGTCCTGTGGCTGGCCTCAGTGACAGGCAAATCCGAAACCGGACGCTGCCAATCATGTTTGGTCGTACCCTTCACTGAATGAATATTATTGCAAGTTATTGTTAAAGGCATTGATGAGGCAATACGAAATGCGTGCATTTGCCAGTCCTCGTCTTCTTACTGAGGTTACAAAATAAAAATAAGAACGCTCACTCGTGCGCCGTCTCCTTCGGTCCGTGTGACACATTAATCCGAGATGACAGCATGGCTAACATATTTGCAAGTAGCACAGCTTTAGTAACGCATTGACGGAGCCAAGGGCAGCATCCAGTCGTTTTTTTGGAAATATTCAAAATAGACGAGGCGATAACTGAGTTTGGGAGAGTGTTCCAAGGTTGGCAACTTGGAAGAGATAAGTAATTCCGCCGACCTTCTAGGCGGTTGTATTGTTCACTCAGTTTCAGGCAGTTGCACATGAGCTTGGTGTTGTGGTTGAGTTTCAGGAACTGGTGGCATAGGTGGTTGGGGTCGCTCAATATTTGCTGCGCTACAGTGAGGTCACGACGTTGCAGTCGGTAGCATTCGTGTAAAACTCCCAAAAACTCCAGTCTTAGCTGGTAGGAGAGATTGAGTAAATCTTTGACTTTTTTGTTACCCTGCTTTGTGGTTCCTCCTGCACCCCAATGTCGCGCGTCAACCAAGGTTACAAAGCTTGGATGAAATATTCAACTTGAGGGCGCAAGTAAAAATTGTGCATTTTCGGGAACATTGGTGTGTCCAAACTCCCGAATACCCTCCGGAGCAGGCCGACGTGTCGTCGCCACTTCACTCAGGTGCCTCATCCTGTTTTGAGCAGTTGAGATCACTTTTAATGGGCACACACATGTAACCCAAGCCAAGACATTTAGTCATGTCAGGTTGTTAGCGCAGCAACAACCTGACATGCAACTGTCCTGTGCAGGCGTTAAGATCTCTTCTGACCAGAACAGCCTTAGCAACTGCTATTTTCACGATCTGCTTGTTTACTTTGCTCACAAGTGAAGTCAAACGAATCGGTCTGTGATTGTCTACTTTGCTGGTGTCACGGATCTTCGGAATCGGGTATATCACTGAGCACTTTTATAAATCGACAACGAACCTCCTGACAGTGACCAGTTGAATAGGTCAGTCATGACAAACGTGATTCTGCCCAGTAGGTACTAGGGAATCACTAGGCGGAGCTTTGCAAGCCCAGCGGGTTTGGTGCCCTCAAGATTGGCGAGTGATTAACGCACCTTTCCAACACCGCAAATCAGACTATTCAATTCAGTAAAAGCGCTACGCCTCAAATTCGGTACAGACATCTGGTCAATTGCAAACCAGGAAGCAAAATGCGTTGCCGACGAGGACGCACGCTCAGTTCTGGAGGTTAGGGGTTGTCTGTCCAAACCCTCTGGTACTAGTAAGTTACCTACCAGCTTCAGGCGCCGCTTCACGCAAACAAAGATGCTCTTTGAGGCGGCGTTGGTGGTAGTTACGAGCTACAGTTCGAAATAAAAGCGCTTACTCGTTTTCGCACTATTAACAATATTTCGCTGCCTCTTATACGCCTCGTATTCATTGGAGGAGCCGGAATTTTTTCCCACAATTTGCGCCGCCGCCAAGCCATTTTATCATAGTCTTTGTCGAACCAATGCGGCTTGACTGGTCCAACTTTCTGACATTTTACTAGCACAAACCCAGAACAAACTAATGCCACCTACCTTCATAACGGTCCAACAGTCTTCCACAGATGTAGCTTGCAGCATAGGCCAATCCACTTGGCGCGCAACTCGAGTCAGACCGTCGAAGTCAGTTTTCCAGTAGTTGTAAGCTGGCTGCGACGGACAGGAATTTGATACAGAGAGATCCATGCCGGTATTGAGCACTGAGTGCTCGGTTCCTGCTAGGATTTCTAAGACCTGCACTTTATGCAAATGTTGTTCACAGTTTGTTAACATCAAGTCTAGGCACGACGGATTCGATATTGGTGTTACGCGTATAGGTTGTCAGATTTCTAGTGGCATCCCAGTTTAAACTATCGATTACACAAACTTTCCTTCGACCTTAAAATGCCCGTGGATAAGTTGAACTTCAAGCCAGTGTATTGGATGACAATTGAAACCACCCGGTCAGCGAATCATGCAGTTTTGGATATGAGGTAGGCAGTCCAAACAATGGCAGAGGGGACTGCGATGAACTGAACTCAAGAGCAGCTTTCTGCGTACGCCGTCGATCAAACACCACCGGTGTTCACATCTACCGTTGTCACTTCGGTAGGCGCCCACAGGTCTCTCACACAGAAGGCTGGATGTAGAACACTACGCCAACTCTGTGTTATGACAGTCTATCACAGAAGAAGCATGAGTAGACATTAAGTCCATCTTCCTGGGTGAGCATCTCTCAAAGATGGTTCTTCTCTGCGAATTCCACTCCGTTTGGTCGTTCAGAAGCAAGGAAACGGCACAGCTCTTCAAGCAGACGTTGGTAAAGGCTGTACACCGACTGTGGTAGGAACTGCCGGGAGTTTCGGAAGAGTGAGCAAGCGATTCATCCGTATTCGCTTTCGGGTTTTAAGCACCGGAAAATACGTAGTACATCGCTACGTTTCTCCCTCACCGGCTCATCGCTTTAGCTCAATGGTGGAACACCTGAGCCACAGTTCGTCAGCTGAATCCATATCCGAACGAATGTGTACCCTGTTACCTCTCAGCCAACTCATCAGTGACATTATTAGCTTTGGACTGGCTTCGTCGGCGAAAGTTACCCGCAATAGGTCAGTCTTTCCTTATGGTGCTTATGCTGATGAGGATGAGTTGACCCAATTTCACTCCCTCTTCACCCACGTAGAGGTGCCTATCAACCAGGCTCTGTAAAACAACGTTGTAATCCTAGTGTGTCTGAGAAATTGGACCGATGGACTAACAATTGTGAAAAACCATCAGATTTGATCGTTTTTGTTATCAGTCGAAGCGTTTCCTGCTGAGGGAAGGCGACCTCACGCCTTGCTTGCCCTGTCCTTGTGTTGATCAGCGGCCAGAACCTGCTGGTTGTTTTAAGACTGTCTCTGTTGTTTAGTTTTCTATGGCCGCTTAACTCACAGAGCACAGTCAGTGGATCCTCAGCCTCAGTTAGTGTCGTGATTCCTGAACACTTAGGATGGCGGGGAATAAATTTTCAGAGGAAGACAAGCAACCTCCGCTGGAATCTAGACCAATTTGCGTGACCATGTGTATATATCTGCTCTCAGTTAAACATATCGGCCACCATCTGCATCACCCTATGTCATACCACATCATAGATGCAGTGGACTGCGACCATGGCTGCACCAGATTTGAAGGAACTTGGAAAAATGATCTAAAAGTGACGTAAAATGATAAGGAGTAATTTGTAAAACGAAGTTCCCAACTATGCAGGAAGCTGCCGTATGAAATTTAATCCAAACATGGAAGAATAATCTATGAAGCTGAATGCTGCCGAGGTTTGCACGAACTAATACGAATTTAACGAGGAACACACCAAGAAAGAATCCTGCGACGGGAAAGGTAACAGGACGCCAGTAATCGCTATCGATATGTTGAGATAGATGGCAAACGAATAATGTCGTTTAGATCGCAGTCAGTTAAACCTTTTCATTGAAAATGTCGCCAGTCTCTTTGACGCTGTTGTCACATCGGCAATCGGAGTAAGCGCATACGATCGTTTGAAGTAGCGTTGCTC
Source organism: Dicrocoelium dendriticum (assembly GCA_944474145.2). Lineage (NCBI taxonomy): Eukaryota > Metazoa > Platyhelminthes > Trematoda > Plagiorchiida > Dicrocoeliidae > Dicrocoelium > Dicrocoelium dendriticum. The sequence continues at coordinate 93,849,046 of OX104063.1, forward strand.
TCTAAGCCGCTGGAGTAGGTGGATGTGTCTAAAAGAGTCTCGTGGACAGATCGGATTTTTCCAAGCGTGTTAGACGACGCTGCATTCTAGTGAGCGAGAATAAGTTCTGCATACTCTACTAGGACGATTTACAGAGGCCAAACTCACAGTTCAACCGCAGCGGTTAGCAAAACCTTTCCTATACCAGAAAGACCTCATTTGAACGTTGTTCGCTGACTAAGCTATTATCCGGGGTCCGGGTAGTGCGTACAGGTTTCCGCTCACGATGTGTCACTTCGCTAAGAGGAATAAACTGAACAATCTGAACTGGCTCATCCCTAGTCTGGCTCATCAGTAAACATAACAATCGACACTCGGCCACTTTTATGTGCATGTCATACTAACAAAATCACCTAAAATATTAAAAATTGTTGAACTACTTGCTAACGATCAGTAATCGCCCGTTCATTTAGAACAACGCATCGTGGATGGGAGCTTGTCACAACAAACCTTGACCCACACAAATATTCGTTCCCACGCAAGACACCAAACAGCAATGAAGCGGATGGCAGATCGCATCACACAGTACCTTAAACTTCGACCTGATGGCTGCAACCACCATGCATTGTTTATTGATTTGTGTTGTTACTTTTTTAGCGGTGACATTACTCCACATACGGCTGAGCGGAAATAGTTGTCATTGTTGAAGTTCGATAAGAGAACACGGCGTCTAGCACTTCCCACACGGGGCGAACATCTGAAGGAGTCGGTGGAGCCCCTCGAAATACAAGCTCCCTAACTCTAGTGATCGTGTGACCACCGCAACACCACAATTTAAGGAAGTGTCCAACCTCCATGCTCTGTTGCACATGATAAAGTGTTGTTAATTACTTAGCGATTTGTTTCCTATTCACTCCTGCCTAAATTCCATCAGAATAGCACCTGAAGAGCTATACTTATAGCTAACCGGTGCCCTTTATAGCATATTTTATAAGGTCCACTAAACCTTATGGAGAAGTGACAAATAAAATATTCCCCCCCCCCTCTCCAATTTAACCATGTCCTTTAATGTTGTCCATACCAAAGCTCTGCTCAAAGTTGTGCTTTTACTTCCTTCTTTAAGGACTGTCCAGCTGCTCGAATGTGGCAGGTCAACACGCCCATGTCTGAAGACTGCTTATTTCTGAATATTTGGGTTCCCTCCGCGCCATTAGATTCTGCGTCACAACCAAATGAAAAACTGGCTGTCATGGTAAGCTTGTAGCTCTCGATTTGATTGCTATAGCTCTTATCTGATGACACAGCTTATTGGTGGAATCGTTTCGCTGAAATGGCATTTGATAAGTTTACTGCGCCAACCGCTATCGTATAAATAACCGCCAAAATCAACAGCCAAACTGGAGTCACTATAGTATTCTACACGCCGCACTCAGTCGAAGTAAATCATAATCGACTGACTATAGCCTGCCAGCACATCATATATATATATATATATATATTGACTAGACGAACGGAACAAGTCAAACAAATAAACAAAGCGAAACACTGCCGCCGAGCAACAGTAAATATCGCGATAGCTCGCCACCACACATAACTCAATCTAATGATTCCCAAACTTGTAATAAGTTACAACATTGCCATCAGAATTCGAGCAGTAGGGAAGACTGCCAAATCCTTTCCCTGGTATATGGCGAATGTATAGCTGGATCCGTCTACCTGTAGGCTAATCAACTATTCCCTGAAGGTCGTTACACTTTTCATCAGCAACCATGCTGTACTCGCGAAGTATACAAATGCCGAACTCTCCTACTTTTGAGTGCACTCAATAACTATTAAGACCAAAAGCCGATGAACTGTGAACAAATTCACTGCAAATAACTCACTAATTCACAGGATACACAAGCGGTGCAAAGTGATTCAAACACCAGAGGAAGGAAGACAGGGACAACAACAAGGAACTATACGGCCTTCATTGCGCAGAAGAGAACAACAAGATGATCGGCAGCTTGGGGGTCCAATAAGCACAGTTGTACGAAAGCGTCGGTACTGTGGATAGCTGCGATAGTAATAGATGCTAATATCATGATTGCTACAAACAGTCTCTGGAATATCGAGCAGGGTATCCATTTGGGCTTCAATACCCATCCATTCATCATTACTTACTGGGTCGGTTGCGAACTATGCCAAATGCTCGCAGTGACTGACCGTGTGCAAGCAATCATGCTGACCGTTTGTGAGCTGCTCGTAGCTCTCTAAATGGATGTAATGCGAACGTCTGGCTTACTCGTTTGTAAGTCGACAATTAAATTATGTTGGGGACGTGCAATGGGCATGCACTATTACCTAGCCGAATGGATAGTTACGACACTGATACCTTACACTCACAGTGCTGTGTAACGGGGAACTTAGCCTTACTTTGTTCAGAACATCTACACTATTCCTCAATTGATCGCATCCTTAACGTAATCGCATACATCCGTAGCGCAGCAGCTTTCATCCTTACCACAAAAACTATAATCCGATAGTCTTGAAAATTGCATCCACGAGGCTGTCAGTAAGTCAGCTGTCAAGTCGCCTCAAACGGATATCCCGTATGCTCACTCAAGCCATCTGCTCGTCTAGGTACGCACCAGTATTAGACATTAAAGGGACGGAAGAAGGGGCTTAATCACGAACTGGCTCCATACCTAAAAGCCTGGGATGTGAAGATTAGGCGAAGTCAGCACGGTTCCGGACGAACGCAGACATAGTAGTGAATATGTCCGAACCACTGGATCCCGCCTCCTGGCTTCATCTAGCTCGTCGTGACTAGCGTCAAAACGGTTTCACGAAGAGGGCTTGAGTGAACAAGCGAGATGTCTGTTTGAGGCCAGCGGACAGCTGACCCATTGAGGGCGTCGTGGATGCAATTTTCGAGACTGTCGGATCATAGTTTCTGCGCTAAGCTTGAAAGCCGGTGCACTACGGATGAAAACCATTGCATTGAGGATGCAAGCAATTGCGCAATGGTACCGTTTTTAATACGTGTGGCTGGTTCTAGTCTTGTCCTTAGTAATGAGCAGTGCACTATGTAGTCTATACTATTTCTCTCTCCCACGTCGCCAAAGCCGTTGACTCACAGAGCGACACTCGCTTGGTCTGGCCGTCAAGTGTCTTCCTACGTTAGCTACAAATTGATCCCTACTCTAACAAGAAATCGCCAACAGCTAGTTCCCAAACAGCCCCACACAAATGACACTCTTGCCATGAATACGGTGTTAAATGGTCACCTTTGACAAACCCATCCATTCTTAATCGCATTTGCAGAGCAACCCACTCTGCCGTCCGACATACTGGTTGCTTGCCTTCGGGGTGGGTGGAACATGACGAAGTTAGCTCATGCAATGAGTATAAGAGGCAGCACATATGGGCCACCAGAAGTGTACTGGACTAGCCCTTACATTTGATCGGCCTGAACAGATCATAGTCCGGTTGGCCGACCCCACGCCAGATAAGACATTTTCTCGTGAGTGCACGACGTGCACTGGACAGCAACTCATTGTGAAATTCCTTTGGGGAAGTGAATGTGACCGTGTCCGTTCAGCATATTAGCTTGTGTATGGTTGGATCCGTTTCATATCGTTTCCACCGGAAGATTGGTTACTGCTTCCATCACAAGTTGAACTTTCATGCAGGCATTTCCCTTCACGAATTTCAATAAAGCAAGAAGAAATAACATTATAACAGAATTTACTGAATTCAGTAATTTCGCGTATTCTCCTCAGCTGTTTACATACAATGAGTGGAAAACAGTGCGTTGTTAACAGCAAAAATTTCAAAGCGGTCGAAGGTCTTTAGGCTCACGTGACCTGTTCCGAGGAAAACGCAATCGCTAGCCTCACCAAGGTAGGGCTAGCGTGGTCACGAAATCCGTTTGCCTGCATAGCTTTGGCTTCAGCCGCCGAATTGCTGCCGCCTCCGCAAACTGTAGTAAACGGGGATTAAACGTGCAGACCACTCGGCCACCGGCCACTCATTGTATGTAAACAGCTGAGGAGAATACGCGAAATTACTGAATTCAGTAAATTCTGTTATAATGTTATTTCTTCTTGCTTTATTGAAACAAGTTGAACTATTCGAAATAGAATTTGAACCCAGTGTCCTGGATGACAACTTCGAAGCATAGTATTTGTACGGTAATACAACTGCTCGGAACCTAACTGTACCTTTTCTTTCACAGAAGCGAATTATCGACTGTGAATATGGTGGTGGTTGCCACAGAATGATCCCCACCGTGCTTAGAACATACAAGGACCATATTGCCACTCTTTCAGGGACAAGGTTTACAGGGCGGCGGGTTCACGACAATCTTTACGCGACTCAAAAACCGCGAAGCACGTGAACACAACATTCAGTTCATGGAATAAGCATACTCTATTAAAAAGTAGCTTACTCATGGTTCTAAAATTCAAAATCATCGCGGAGTCACGTTTCAGCTTGCTCAACATTTGACACTCATCTACCAAGTTCTGGAGAGTGACCGTATTGTCCTGCTGCAACTTAGACAGAAAACGCGTTCGGATGTCGGCATCTTGGCTGGCTTGGAGGCCAGAAATGAATAGCAGGTACTTGCACTGGTCTTCTATGAGGGAACCAAGTTGGAATCGTTAGCTTTCCCGATTAACGGTGTCCGTATACGTGATTAAATCATCGACATCCCGTTTGGTCAGCTGCAGACACTGGAACCGGGTGTTGAACAGCGAGGACTTTTCGCCAAAAATCTGCAACAACGTGAGGACCGTCTCGATAAAAGTAAGGTCGCGGGTCTTCTTTGGTAATATAAACTTGGTATACCGTTGGTGCTCGACCGTGCCCAGTTTGCGTAGAAGCAGCTGGATCTTCCACGCGTTATCTTGGCAAGCCAGGTCAACGGTGAATAGGTCCTCGGAACGCTTATACCAAGAATCGAAGGTGACATGTGCGCCAGGATTGTACAGAAACTCCGAGATACTGCTAGCGATGTTGTCAACCGATGGAGAGTTTCCAGCAGGACCTGACTGATTGGAAGAACTGGAAAATTTTTCTGTTAAGGCAGACATCAACTTGAGCCATTGTTGAGACAGCGACTTAAAATCATTGTATGCCATCTCCATGGTTTAAAGCAACCCGTCGCCAGTTTGTTACACATACCTCTTAGTTACGCCACACTTGGACGATCTGGTATCAACTCTCCTAGTCGGCCGAATGAATGTGGCTTGGAATTATTTCACGCAGACAAAGTAACTAACAAAATTCCAAATTTTGAGACCAGTGAAACTTAGGCACAACACGGTTACTACGCACGAGTTGAACGGGCTCCTAGACAGAACGCAGTTTTACACTCAGCTACCCAACCCGACAGAAGAAGACTAAAAGATAGGCCTTTCTAATAGGCACTTTAACCGGCCAGGCTCAGGGCAATTACAGCGCAGTTCAGCGTTTCTTTTATACCTCTATGGCACCAATGGTTTGCGTAAGCATACCCTGAAAACAAGTGAATTGGCACTATGCAAATATGCCGACAGAACATGTTGAAAACTGAATGTTGGTAGACGCAGAGGCTGGACTAAACAACTGAATGTTTCTTTGGTTAACAAAAGACTGGATGTTTTATGATTGCAGACGTTGGCCGGAAACAGGAATGTTTTCTGAGGCACAAAGGCCAATCGCAACGTGAATGTCTCACGAGTTGGAAGGCTGATCGAAACATGTACCATCTGAACAAGCTGAGCGACCAGTCTTCACTTCTATAGCCAACCAATTCGGGGCTACAAGGCTACAACAAGCTCGTCGGTAGGAAACCTTTGCCTGCCGACAAGCTTGCACATGCGAACAGCTCTACTTCCTTCATGAATGTCTGATAAAGAACGTGTTGCCAGCGAGTACAAACCACAGACCGGCGCTAAACCATCTGGCCGTCTGGAAATTGGCCCAACAATACGGGAGCCGCATGGTCAAACTGATGATAACAGATGCCCACAACCGCCTACGCAAATATGGAAAAGTCATAACCGACAACAGAACCAATTGCCTCATTACTATTGATCCACAGCTACGAATAGAGCAGGAATCCTCAACTGAATGTCGAGTCAAAAGCACAAAGAACCGACGAAAGATTTCATTATACACAAAGTTAGACAAACTGACTAAGAGAAATGACTGTCCTATCAGAGTAGAATGGATCAAAAACCTTCCCCGCCACCACTTCACTGCAACTGAAGCGGATGTGTTGATTAAGGAGCTTAACTTCAACGTCAAAGATGCTTGCCTCAAAGACTACTTGGCTAGCTTAGAACATGCACTGAAATCAAATGGACTGTCGGAAGAGTCCTAGCAACAGATACGGCAGATCGTTGTCCCAGTGCTTATTCGGAATAAAGGGACCCAGACCCTATCCAAGGAGGAATAGGATGCACTCAGACGTCTACAGAAAGATGAGAACATTGTACGCCTACCGGCGGATAGAGGGCGCATGACAGTAATAATGGGCAAACCGGAGTATACTAACAAGGCCAAAGAACTGCTATCCGACACAACTACATATCGCCAGATCGATCAAGATCCAAGTTCAAAACTGGTCAACCAGATCAACGCAACACTGAAGAAACTACAAACAAAGAATGAGCTCATCGCCGCGGAAAGATAGAGAACGAAAGCTGACGATACAAACATTACACTGTTCTATGGACTACCAAAAGCACACAAGGATGGAGTCTCACTACGACCAACCGTCTTGACCCCCCGGTACCCCATGATATAAACTATCGAAAGACTTGTGGAGGAAGTTGAAACATTTGGTTGCCGGATCCGAACACAGCATCAACAATGCTGTACAATTCCTCAACCAACTGCGGAGTGTCAGAATAGAAGACGACGAAATAATGCTTTCATTCGATGTCACCGCACTCTTCACTTCAATCGGTCACGAACTGACCAAAGAAACCATGACTGAACTACTTAAGAATCAACTAAGCCCACGACAACCATACGACCTGAAACTTTTTGGGAACTCCTGAACCTCTGCATGACCACTTATTTCCGCTTTGATGGACAAGTGTACCATCAACTGAGAGGAACGCCCATGGGATCACTAATTTTGGGGCTCATTGCAGTAGACGTAATGCAGAAATTGGAGCGAAGTACACTGCCATCTATGAGCCCAAAACTCTGGATACGATACGTGGAGGACAGGTTTGTCATCGTAAAACGGAACAGAGTACAGGCCACGCACGATTTGTTCGACAGCAAGTTCGAGGATATCAAATTTACGATTGAATTAGAGGAAGATAACAAGTCACAGTTTTTGGATGTATTGGTCACTAGGAATACAGACGGATCTCTGGGAACGTGTGTATATCGGAAAAAACGCATACTGACCAGATGTTAGACTACTACAGCAACCACCCGATGAATCACAAGAACTGCTGCATTCAAACCCTGTTCAAAAGAGCGGAAACGCACTGCAGCACAGCCGAATCGCGGAAACAAGAAGAAAATCACCTATATCTGGTGTTTAGAAACAACGGTTATTCGCGAAAGTTCACTGAAAGAAGCTTACAGAAACGAATGCCTCAGAAACAACAGCAGCAGTCATGTGATCAAGAAACAAGCGGATAGGACTCCCCTACATCAAGAACCTCTCCGAACTAACGGGAAGATTGCTGCAGTCACATGGAATATCGGTGTCTCATAAGCCAAGTGGCACCCTAAGGAAATTGATCCATAGACCCAAAGGAAAAGTTAATCATGCCGAACAATGCAATGTCATCTACCAGATAAAATGCAGCGATTACGAAAAAAGCTACGTCAGACAAACTGGAAGAAAGCTTTGTACCTGAATCACCGAACACAAGGTGGTCGTCAGAAGGCATGATCCGCACTCATTGGTTTCTGGGCATGAAGATCAAGAAGGCCACCATTTCGATCTGGAGAATGTAAGGATCCTAGCGTATGGAAGCACAAAGCACGCGAGGGGTTTTTTGGAAGCCTGGTACTCTATAAACCATTCAATCAATCAACACATCGAACTGGTCGCCGTATACGCCACATTACTGATGAACGACCGCCAGCTCGATTGCTTGAATCCAGTGGAATGTGTGCCTAGACAATCAGAACTGCCGGCAGACTCACTCGCAAGAGCAAACAGACAAAGGCCACGAAACAAAGAGGCAAGGTCAAAGCTCATCTGCTCATCAACCAAGCTGGAGGCGGATCGAAGTCCCAACCAATAGGATTGCTCGACTCCACGACCAACCACGGAGGCATAAAAACGCACGCACACCACGCTCAGCGCACTCTCACAGAGGTTTCTCTACGCTACTGCAAGCCACTCAACTATGCACCGATGACGTCACCTCGATCGGTGACGAAACGTTTGCAACAAATTGCCAAGTTCAGCGAGCAGTTCAACCGCCATCTGAACAACCTGAGCTACCAGTCTTAAATTCTATAGCCAAAATGTGTACTTCTCTGAATCGAGTCTCCTTGCCTTTGTTTGTGATCATTGTGAGGAAGTTGGGTCCTCTTAACATTATAGATGTCTTAATCACTTATTTGGAGACAGACACCAGCAACGGTATTATGTAATATGTAAAGTTTCTAGGTACAACGTTTTGCCGCAGTCAGTGCAATACTCGATGAGTCACCTTCCATGGATTTGTGTGACGCGTCCCTTACGTACTTTTAATGCACTAACAGTGTTAGTAGAGTCAAAGGCCGACAAACCACAAATTTTCTGTTCAAGATAAAGGCTATGTCACTTAGATACTTGGCTTTTGCCTCAATGAATCGGTCCACCTAATCATGCTATCGTGATTGTTCCAAGCGGTTAACTTTCGTCTATGTCCTCATGGGATACCCCTATTGAAATACTTGCTTATCCCCTGTTTTTCTCATCGTTTCACTGAGGTGCTTGCCGCTCTAGACAACAGGAGCAGTAAATTTTTAAACAGTAGCGTTTTACAGCACGTAGTAGCTTTTCATTGTGCGTGTTTCAGCCGTGATAAAGTACAGACTTGCGCGTTTTAGCCTTGTGTTGAGGAAACTTGCCAAATGGATTGCATCGAGGTTACAGCGGTATTCAATCGGTTTCCGTCCTTCGATTCTGGGGCAGATCAAGATTACTGATTGGAGCCCAGTTCTCGGAGGCGTATTCATACTTCTCTCTTGACGTGAATCTTTAACGTTTCGAGTAGATCACTTTATGATCTCCATCCCAAATCCAATGTGCGATTTAGGGATATCTAGCGGCTCTTATTTATGGTGTGCTCATGGAGAAATGTAAGAGAATGCTAAACTCAGAATGACAAGAAAAAGGGTTAAAACGATTCTCAGAGGAAAAGTATAAAGATTTTTATATAGGAAGCTTTGCTGAGGCGGTGTAAAAGCTGGTACATTATTTAAAGAAATGCAATCTGCATGTCAAATTTTTCTTTATCAGATGGTTTTTAGCAGCGATAGTCAGAAGTACAACTGAGGTGTTCATTTTATTCTGTACTTTCAGCTCTGGATTTACGGAGGTAGCTTCTACATGGGAACATCCAGCCTCAGTGTGTATGAGGGGCGATTCTTAGCCGCCCGGCAAAACATCATCGTTGCGTCGATGAACTACCGAGTTGGTCCCTTCGGTTTCTTGTACACCGAAAGCGCGGACGTAAGTCAGCCACATGGATAGCAGCATTTGCAAAATGGCGCATTCTACCCGTTAGGTTGAAAATGGCTGTTTCTTCTCCGATAGCTACCTACTCAACAACATCTATAGTATCGACAACTAATGAAAAGCTACTACTATCAACGTGAACCAGGTGAATTGTTCAAGCTGCCGGTCTTTGCTACAAGGTAGCCATTAAAACATCGACGGTTTGTCTGGGCTACACTGGGACTTTTTGATAGGGGAGCACATCAACAACTGCTATGATTAAACCTCTGTGATCATCCTGGGTAATCGATTCCTGAAGACTGCCATCAATAATCAGACACTACTGCCGGTCTGACTTCGTTATTATGCCAGTGAGGTTATAGAGCGCTTAAAAGAAGCAGTAGCCGTCACGTTGTAAAAAATCTCGAGTAGATGATATAAAGTGGATTGTGTGAATAATGGACATTACAACTTGTAAGGAGCAGGTCTTAGCTGGCGGAGCAGCACAGTAGTTTGAAATGCCGTCGGAATTGCTTTCCAGTAGGCTTTTGCAGAACGTGTAACGCTGGCAGAATTCAAAGCCCCAGTTGACCATGCACTTATTTCGCTGCACCATCTTACATGACTCATTACCCATGGATAAACACAAGTATCTGTAAGAGATTTCGCTGGCGGCCAAATCACAGATTTCGTTCCAATTTTTCACCTCCTGGTTGTATACACCAGCAGGAGATACTATTTTACCAACATCCCATTTGCCGTCATTCTTTATGAATCTACCATGGATTTACAGCTTACACTACGTATAGCTCAGTGAGTTCATCGGTGCAAACCCAATTTCGCTAGCCATATTTTTTTACTATTTTGAAGTTTCATCATAGCCATCCTATGTGACATGTTAAGCATAAGCTTTTTTAGCCGTATAAAACCATTGTTCCATTGTCAGACATGAAGAGAAGCCGATTCGATTGGTACCCCTACTGGCCTGTCAGTCATGAAGGCCCAGCTGAGCAAATTACTCAAATAGACAACCTCAACAAGTCAGACTGTTGAACAACATAATGGCCTAAAGAAACAATGATTTTATACATGTAAAAAGCTCAACTAACATGTCCTGTAGGACGGTCGTGGTGAATGTTGCAAACTATGGGAAAGGGATCCGAAAAAGTAAGTTCACATCAGTGGACCCATCGCGATATTCGTATTAAGAACTGAAAACACACTGTAAGTCCGTAGGGAATGACGACAAATGTGGCGTTTGTAAAGATCGTGCCGCATTCTGGTGAACGCATTCAGGAAGTGAGAAAGCTGAAACGTATTCTGAGGGCTGACCGACAGTGAAATCACAAGCAGACACTCGCGTTCAGCCATGGACAATGAGTTATGTGAGGTGGTGCAGCGCAATGAGTGCACTAACTCGAGCTTTGAACTTAACCAAGGTGGAAGCACAGGTGACAGATTCCGGTATGGCTTTCCAGGCTTGGTAAACGCGTACGGAAAACAAATTCCGACGGCATTCCAAACGACTGTGCTGCTCTGCAAGAGTGTGACGGTGGGCTCTCAAGTTATTGCTGTGACAGTGATCAAAGCCGAAAAGTCGAAATTAGGTCCCCACGCAATCGCCGGTATTGTCCGCTGAAGACTCTGGGCACTCTAAACCTTTACCCTTACGGCAAATGGCATAACCCATTGAGATTTTGGTCTCCCGACTGTAGGAATCTCCAAGATGGTACTGATCTCTTCTCAGCTGTGACTGCTAGACTTGTATTGCTTACTCCACCTGTGCGTGTAGGTATGAGCTTAGAAGCTGTCGAAAACTCGAAGCGTAGAATGATCCGAATGCAGGCCTCAGGAGGCTTACGTTTTGGTGGGTTTTCAGCCCCATTAGAGCATCCAAAGATCAAAACGTATGATCCATTTCATTGGGGGTTGTTTGCAGCTCCTGATTGTTTAGTCTATAGCATCGCGCCAGCCGGTACCGTAATTACAGCACTCTGCATATATCTGCATTAAACTGAAGTAGACTCTGACTTGACCATCCGTAAACTCTATCCAGCTCGGCTGGAAGTAGCATAGTATAATATAGTGCATTTATCACCCTACACACTTTGAGGTCTTCTGGATAGAGTAAGCATTCCAAGCTTATGTGATGTAGTGTGTCGTCGATATATGTCAAGAACAACTTTGACCCCAGTACCGATCTCTGTGGTACTCCCCATTCGACTTAGATAGGATCTGATAAGGATTGAGGTACTCTTACATCCAAGCGCAGGTGTAAGTGAAAGCTTCTGCTTTACCCTAGCACAGCGTCACCAGTGCCCCAAAACCACATTTTGAAAAGAAAAATTCCATGGTCTAAGTGGTCAGATCTCTCTGAGAAGTTGAGAAAAACCGCATAAACTGCTATACCAGTGTCTACTGCTTCAGTTCAGCTGGGTCGTGCTAGTAGTAGATCTGTAGCGTACCATCGATTATGTCGGAAGCCATACCATTTTGGCGCAAGATAGGTAACTTCTGCCCTGTAGGTCGTCAGGACCTAAGCAATAATTTCCTCCATGCTCTCTGAAAATACCGGTAGTAGGATTACGAGACCATAGTTGGTTGCATCTGAACGACTACCTCCCTTGTGAATAGGTGTAGTCCTCCCGTGTTTCTGCATGTCTAGCACGTACATTTCGTCAAAACAGTGCTTGAAAGGTCAAGTCAAAAGTTCAGCTAAGCTCTCTCCTGTCGTCGCAATTGACTTCGGACGTATATTATCAACTTCAGGAGAGCTTTGCTTACTCATACACAACAGCATTTTTAGTATAGTGTCTGCCGTGAAGGATATATGAGTCGGTATAAGGGTGAGACAATGCATGCCATCGGGTTAGGTGTCCATTGATCGCACTTAAAGCATGGGGCACATTGCAGGCGCAAGGTATTCGCAACATTCTTCTGGGACCGTGACAGTGCGTCCGCTGTTTGGAGAGAATGAATTCCTCGTATCAACTTACGTAGATATTCTAGCTGTTGTTACAGCAGCCTGTGCTTCGAGACAATACGCAATGTCAACTTCTGCTGGTATAACATTTTGTCCTCGCCAACAAGTTGGGTACAGTAGCAAAGTTCAAGTCACCGTACTCGGAGAGAGTTTGTAAATATACCAGGCTAAGTTTCCCACCTCTACGCACTTGCGCGTCTAGCTTCGCAAAAACCTGACCACGTTTCTCTGATGAACATCCTTACTTTATGTCACCTCCGCAACCAGTTTTAAGCTAGCTGACAAACTGTTACCATATGTTAGCCTGTGCCTAGACTTCCAGAATGATCCAGTTGATTTTCTCACTTAGTCGAGCCAATATGTTTTGGCGCGTAAGCGTTCACGTTACAGCAGCAATTTCCACGGGATATTCTGCATGGCATTTGGATTCGAATAGTAAGACTACACGGTCTCTGCGGACCAAGAAGATATCGCCGATTCTCCTCTCTATCATCGGTCCTTCTTTGTTTAATATCTGATTAACTATAGTCGACTTTTCATTTTCTCTGAGTCTGCTGGGAGTGTTTATGTGGCCATGCAACGAGAGGCTGGATACGATCGCTTGTAAATTCGCCTTGAACTGTTCTTCGGAGATTCCAGTAACTAGAATGTAGCTTTACTTCCTGTTTGTCACCGGCCGCCGTGCGTATGACAGCTAGAAGTCCATCTCGAATGTGAAGAAGGGAGGCAATAGATGACAGCCACCAAGCCAGCGCTGTCGCCTACTACTGTCTTCACTCCGCTTACGGTATACGGACAAAGTAACTGTCTCGACATCATCTGTGAACCCAAAGGTTACTCGAATTACCCAAGACTCATGGTAGTGATTCGAAACTAAATGTCTATTAATGCGCATTAAGTTAGTCGGCCTGGCGAGAAGTTCGAGATGGTCACAAAGGAAATTCCAGTGTTTCTGACTGAGCTGCTGTTTACAGTGTAAGCACTTTGAATCAGACTCAGAATATAAGAAAATTGAGCCGGACACACTTTTATAGTTCTTTTGTTCGGTACGACATGGTCCGATGCATTTCGGATGGTAACGGCTGATACAGTGAGAACATGTTAGTGCTATTTGTACTACAAAAGCACATGCCTGATTAGCACTGCCTTTAAGGTTACAGGCGTTGTGGCCATGGTAGTCGAACGGATGCCACCTGGTTCGCCGGCTAACGGCAAATCTCCGTTGGCTAGCGTTCGCTTGTCGAGCGTCAGGTCAAGACCAGTTTTCTAGCTCAGCTTGCTCTGTGTGTTGCCCCCGTGCGTCATGCAGTCACAAGTAGGGTAACTAGTGCAGACCAGTTGTGTATGTGGTAATCGCGCAGAGCAGATTGACTGATCTCACTGACTAAAATGAAGCGCGGCGAAAGTTAACGCTCGTTGGACTGGGAAAGGTCTGCCGTTGTAAGGTAATTTGCACTGTAACTGTCCCACAAGACATTGCAGCGGGACAGACGAGGGTTGTTGGGAAGCTAGAAGACTCATGTACCGAAGAAGTCTAAATATTTGATGGTTGATTACAACGGCGCTAACTTTTCCGCATGAATAAGGGCAACATACTCCCAAAATTTGTAAATCCGGTTGACACAATCTTTGCTAAAATTATTCCAAAGACAACGTTTTCAGTAGATGGAGTTCAGCAAACTGGGACGAAAATTCTAAATCCAGCGACCTACACAAAATGTTTGGAAAGAAAAACCGTAAAGGCCCAACAAACAAAATGAATTAACCGCCAGTCGAGAGAATGTCAAATGGACAACGTTGAGTTAAATTGAGCTAATTAGTACTGGATACGCTCGTTTGTTCAATAAGGGAAGAAATTTTATAGGTTCCTAAGCGATCAAAGGTTTGTTCACCCAGTTGTACCCGTGTATTGTTGTACATTTTAAGTGTCAAGGAAAATAAGAAATGATCATAGCAAACTTCTTTTTAAAGTCAATGCCCAACTTCATCACAAGTGAGAAGGAAGTGGATATCGTTGAGTCGTTTTGGACTTCTAGTACTTCCCCTTGAGGATAGAATTTTCTTGCGTCTGGTAGGATGAGCCGATCTATTTCCTTTATATATGCAGTGCGTGCTATTCAATTTCAAAACACAAACCAATACTGTTCTGGAAATGCATTATCGTCATCGACGTATCATAATTTGCTGAAAGCAGTCTCCATCGACCATTTTAGGTACCAGGGAACATGGGTCTTTGGGACCAGCGGATGGCAATGAAATGGATCAAAGACAACATTGATAGCTTTGGTGGAGATCCGGAACGCATAACTTTATTCGGAGAATCTGCAGGTGCAGTAAGCGTGAGCGCTCACGTAATCAGCCCTTGGTCCCATTCGCATTTCACAAATGCGATAATGCAATCCGGAACCATTTACGGGAACTGGGCACTTGTGACCAATGCACAAGCTCTCAATAGAACGGCCAGGTTAGTAGTCGCATTCATCATTGGTGGACGGTAAAATATGGGATGCACGTTAAACAAGCTGGTAAACAAGATGGCAGTGCATGCCGACCGGATTCTTTTAGCACTATTCATCGATAGTGTGCATAAATTAACATTTCTTGATATAACGCAGGTGCAAGCTTAGTCAAAACTAGCCTGCGGATATCTCTAGCATACTTCATGCTATATTGACTGATTAGCACTTATAGGCATATAATCGTCACCTTGATACTAAAGAACATCAGCTGACACTTAAAAGATGGTACTCCTATTAGCTTAAACGAATAACTCGTCGACCTTCACTGAAACTACACGATGACTTTGATGTTTGGCCTTAGACTATAGGCCGGGCGCATGGATTATGACATTCAAGCCCAATTTAGATTGTGGTTTACACTGAGGTGAGCGTTAGTCCTCGTGCGCTCATAACACGGCAATTAACCACTGGTATCGTCTTCGCATGGCCCCTTCAGTCCCAAAGATTGCTTAAGTCAGAAGTAGGTCCTAGAATGTCGAAGATTACCGGCAGGTATTCTTACCACTACTCAGTGCTGTGTCGGTGTATGCTGTGCTTCAGGAATCGCAGGCTAGAGGTAACCGTCATACTTACACTCTACGGTAACTAGGCTTGGGTGTCCGCAGTTTTCTTCACTCTTCATCAAGGAACCGAACTTCTACTAGCTAGAGATTAACAGTTACTAGAGTAAGCCACTTTGATTCACTTTGTCTTGTAAGTGTGCTACCACGTAGATAAGCAGAAGACATTGGACATTCGTTGAGAGGAGACATATCAGCTATAGTTTATTTGCTTCCGCCCTTGTAAGCCGGTTCGGTAACAGGAGGGTAGGGTCAAATGAGTTATCCTGCTATACGACACATTCAAGTTGTCAAGTAAACGCAAGACGTTCACATCCAGAAGCTCCGGTGTGTCGAACAGCTCACGATGCACAGAATATTCGGGGACGCATCGATTTCATTTCCCCATGACAGCTGATGTATGATTTACACTGCAGCTTTAATCACATGAAGCCACTGCGAATATCTGACCGACATTTACTCGTGCTCTATGACAGCGATGTAAGTCACTGAGAGCTGAGTTGTCCTTGTCAGCAGCCTTCACACAATTTGGCAGGACACACCTAACACCATGGCTTTTCTAAGGGCTCCTGGTATGCTTGGTCATAGGATAGTGGCGCCCCTAGCTGCACTCCGTCCCTGTCACTTCCTAGACGGTATTCCCCAACAACGGCAAATCCACAATACACCAATGGATGGATGTATCCTGTTTAACACCAGCCCCTGAGACCTGGGTCAGCAACAAATGGACTCTCTGGCCTCTTTTTGTGAAGGATGATAGGGGTGCCTAAAATAAAGATGGCGGTTAGAGGCTTGGTCTGAAATGAGTGGACTAAGTTCAGTGTGTTGAATGATTCTCTGCAGTAAAATTGATCACCGTCTGCAGCAGTTTCCTAATGTTGTTGTTTATGTAATCCGACCCGTTGGATTGCTTTGTGACTACCGCTAGGAAAGCACTCAGAAGGGTATTAGTCTGATTTGCATCGCATTCAAGGTACTTACCCTGCCATACTTCATAAACTGATTGTTGCTGATAAAAATCAGATTTGTGAAGAGCAAGTCATGTTATGCCAAGCTCGAAGCTGCGTTGCCCACATCTGCATTTATTGTCACGTGTTGTAGCAAAGCCACATGCTAGCGGTTCATTGTAGTTATGTTCTTCAACATCAAAGAGCTCTCGATTTGGTAGGTTAATGTGCACTCTGAGACGGTTTGGTCAGAAAAGACGCGCCCGAAAATTTGTTGAAAATGTTAAAAACGCTTTGCGCACCTAGTTTAGACAAATGGAGGGCCCATAGCGACCAGCCGCCACAGTGAAATATCTTCAGTGGTGTGCGACAGGGATGTGCATTGTCATTTTTCCTTTTGATTTCACCGTTGTCAAACTTGTGAATAAGATGTTTGACAAACACGAGTTCGAAAATGTGGGGATGCTTCCATTTAGTCAACTTTCCGACTAGAATTATGCCAACAATATTGTCCAAATCTGTTAGAAATAAAACACACAGCATGCAGCCCTGGACAGAGCAACACAGCCTTTTAATCGTTTCGAGCTTTTGCTTCTCATGCTCCAAATGCACAGCTTTCTTTTATGTTTAGCGGCTTCCACCCCTTCCTATAACTGTTGCTGGAGAAAAGCTATAAGTCGTGCACATATTTGACTATCAGGGCTTAAGAAACAAAAGATGAATAGACGAACCATATGATATAAGTAAAAGGTACCAGTTGATAATCTTCGCAACATGTGGCGCTGACGAGACATCAGTCTCGCCCCGTAGAGCAGAGTCTACAATACGCCCCTCGTTTTAACCTTACCATATCGTGGTGAAAGTTAGCCCATCAGATCAAAGGGCTTAAAGTGGCTAGTTACGCTGGGTATCCGGCTTGCATCATATCTGCTGTTAACACCGCATGAGCAGAGAGTGTCGTACCAGTTTTATCTATGGGACAGTAAGAGCTAGTAACCAACTCGGTACCATTATTTCAGGTAGCAAGCTCCTATGGCTAGGCCACTTGTTGCATCTGCCAATACACCGACTTCCGCGTTGTGCATTGTTTTCACGACCGGGGTATGGATGGAGGATGAAGAGGGAAGGCTAACTGATGACTTGGCCAAAACGAATAAAAGCTCTGTTAGAAAGTGGATTCGGTTGGTGCCTCCTCAACTCCTGTGCTGCGGTCCGGAAAACAATGAACAACTTTGGTTGGCTACACTTGTTGACATGGGGAAGAGCGGACCTCAATGCTGTTTGTGCCGTTAACTTATTAACTATTCCCTTTCCTGATTAGACTCCTACTTTCAATCAAGTTTAGGCACTGAACCCGGTTACTGGCAAGGTGATGAATCCTCATACGGTCTCCCATAGAAATGGTTCGGGTGCGACGTCGTCAAGCAGGCAATTCGTGTCGATCAATTTAGTTTACTGTGAGAAATTCAACCTACTACTTTTATATTATCAGCTCAGCGCAAAGCACCTAGACATGTTGCCGTTGTGCTCATATCATGCTGAAATTTCCCCTCACCTAGAAGAAGGCCGAGCGTTCGCGTTCTACAAGCATATGGAGTGTATGCATCAAGTTTTATTTTCGAAACAGTTGATCTCACCTCGATAGCCAAGAGACACCCTAATGACGAGAAAGTCAGGTTACCACCACAAGCCTGTTCGAGTACTAATCGCATCATTTTCGTCGTTTGCATTCGCTTATGAACTAGCTAGTTTCTCTATTGATGGTATTGACTGTTAGCTGGCGTAAGTTATCTATTACATAGCTACCAAATCAAAGCATTCAGGGTTTAGCGTCGTCGTGTAACATTCACAACAATCCAGCGTATACTGATGCTAGCGCCTAATATACTTGCATCGACTAGTCAAAAGATGTTGCAAAATCGTTTCCCACATTTCACGTAGCTATGCCCTCCCTGGTTTGATGTGGAAGTGGCGGGCGCTTGGTTGTCCTAGTTGTTCTTTGATTGCGGTATCGACGGAGTTGCATTGTTCATCGATGTGTGGCAGTAGTAGTAGTATTAGTAGTAGCAGTACTAGTAGTAGTAGTAGTAGTAGTGGTAGTAGTAGCAGTAGTAGTAGTAGTAGGTGGGTCGTTGTTGTTGGAATTGTGGAATTGTACCAAATGTAACGTGCTTCAAAGTACCAACGCGATGCGCTATGAATGATACTGAAACATGCAGTGCATTGACTGATGTTAGACGTTACACTCAAGCGTAAACACCGCTGTTGGCGTGCCCGCGCTTGTTGTTGTGGCTGAAATTGAGTGACGTAAGCCAGTCCGTCATGCTATCAGATTTTATCCAATGAAATGCTCTTCCATCTTAGATTCACACAGCTCCTTGGCTGCAACAGCTACTCCTTAGTAGATCGCATATCATGCCTTCGGAAGAAGAGCGCGGTGGAAATTTTGGACGCACACGACGCTATGTTTGATCCCTCCAGCTACTTCTTCGTCCCTTTTCCACCTGTGCTGGACAATCACTTTCTGCCGTACGAAAATGGTCAACGCCTTCGCCAAATGTCGCACCTCAAGCCGACCGGCACCCTGATGTATGGAATGAATAAAAACGAAGGAAGCTATTTTCTCTTGTATGCATTTGTAAAGAACGGCAATTGGAAAGATGATAAAACACAGTTGCCCATTACAAGCCGAGAAGAATACCTACAATGCCTGAGAAAAGTGCTTGATTTGGATGATGATGCTGACAATCGACCAGAGCTGACTGAGCCTCTGATACGGTACACTGATTTTGAATACGAGACGTATGAGTATACAGTGAGTCACCATACTCATATCCGTTTACAAATGTCAGTTTCAAGCTGCAGGTACATTGCTTCTTTCCTGAGAAAGCCTGGTTTTTAGGGCTGCTAATGACCCTAGGCTGGTGAAGACTTACGTACTTGCATGCACCATAAATAACATACCATAAATTCACTTGACAAGCGAGCCATATTATGCCTTCAGTCTATTACGAAGGCTTCGGAATCAAGAATTTGGGTGATGGCTGGCAACGAAGGCCGCTTGAAACCTGAATGAATTTGTGTGGCCAAGAGGAAACATGACATTCGTCAATATAATAATAATAATACAAATCATAATGGTACTAAGAAAAATAGTAGGCAGAGGCTCAGCGAAATAAGACACGATCCAGCGAACTGGTTCTATCATAGTGTACGATGGAAAGGCAAAGAGACATTGCAGGCTCTGTTTGCTAAGGTCAAATTTAGTCTCTTTTCTATCTATTAACTATAAATTTCGTCTCAAGTAAACTTCGGATCAGATAGCATTCATAATAGTGTTGAGGGTCATTCAGGTGGAATGTACAATAAAAAGAAAATGGTAACTAGTGGGGGAATAATAAAACAAGCTACACAAATAAAAGCGTAGATGCTCGATTATACTAGTGGCAGATGACAATCCTTTTACCATCAGGGTGAGTGAGCGAGAGCTGACAACAATGCAGACTTGACAAGATTAACAGCTAATTTGGGTACGAACGATTTCAAGCATTCGAAACCAATGATGTTTTTCACGCAGGTGGTGACATATAAAAAATGAATGAAAAGGTAATAAGTTACATATAATAGACTACTGTGCAGGAGAGTATCAAAAGTTCAATCCTCAAATGTGCTCCATTTCGCAAGCACCTATACAGCTCTCATCTCAATAAGTTCGGAAAAGGAATAATGGAGAGCCAAGGAAAAGCTGATTTATCCAACGCACCGAAGTAGTTATGTCTTCCTAAACCATCTGTAGGTCTACAACATGAGTAATAGCAAAGGACGAATCAATAGAGAAGAACAGGTTAAGATAAGTCTCATTTATCCGGTCTGCCTAAATCTCAGACCGTACATAGATAGTTGTTTAGTATTAACTATGTGTGAAGGCAGAGGATATGATTATATAAAAGGATAGCTTGTAAGAGAGAGTTACATTATTCAGCCAAAAGGAAAATTAACACTTGGGCTTAAAGATACAAGGCGACATTCGTCAATTTGCTATTAGTCAACACAGTAGACGATATGTTAACAGAAGCTTTCTCTCCAACGGCAAAAATTTCTCTGTGTTATCCCAAGTGAACCCAGATATGAAAGGATCAGATCACGTATATTTGTATAACCAACGAATAAGGTAGAAACTCATAGCGAATTAAGGGTATAATCAGCAGCTTAATACAACCAGGATAAAAAAAAGTCTAGAACGAATACAACAGGTTGAATTCGGTGAGTCACTGAAGCAAAAAATCCACTAGATAAGTCAACTTGATTAGTCCTATTGATGTGAGAAGTCGGGTGAAGTGGTGTGACGGCCACTAGTAGTCCTGTTGGCCCGTGGCCGAGGTACTGTGAGAGTTCGGAAGAGTTTTCTGTGTCCACAGGTCCGGGTTATGTATCCGAATTGCGATCGCCTCTGTTCTCGATAGCAGGCAGCAGCTGACTTGCTGTGTGTAAAGTCCGGGTACAGAGTAGATTGGTGTGAGTGCGTCATGTGAATTGTAGGGCATTGAAGCATAAGCTACAAAGGTTAATGTATTAGTTACTGTTGATGATGATGCTGTTGTTGATGATGATGATGATGGTGATGACGATGATGATGATGATGATGACGCTTGGTTCCGCTGCTGCCACTACAACATCTACTACTACAACCGCTGATGTTGCTGCTGATGCTGCTTATTATTATTATTATTATTATCATTATCATTATCATTATTATTGCTGTTGCTGTTATTATTATTATGATTGAGGCGACAGAGATTCACATCCGTTTGTTTGGATCATTGACAAATGTGTGCGTACGAAATTATCATACAAATTGATTGCGACACTTTTGGATAAAAGGCCATTGGGAGCTGGCAAATTTGCCTAGAATGATCCGTTGAATCACGGAAATTATTTTTAGTCCCGGCAATCGATCGAACCATAATTTTGGCCTGTGGAAAGTGGCGGTTGATGATATGGATTGTAAAATCGAATGGTTCACTCTATCGAGAATGGATGCCTCGCCTTCGGCCGCATGCTATGTTTACTGTCACTTGCTTGTGTTACCGGATATCGATTGAGCCCATTCGCCTTTCAGGCCGTAATTGCACAATTAAGATAGTTTTACTTCCTGGCAGGAGATAAGTCGTTTGACAGTACATTCTCGCCAGTAACTGAGATCTTTGAAGTACTTAAGTTGCACTGCCTGAAACATTAGCTCCGCTTTATCATGGTGATACTTCAGTGCGTTGCTAGCACTAGGAAGTCAGTCATAACGTTATCGACACCCTAGGAATATGGATGACACAATGAGTCCTGCAGCTTGTTGAGCCATATCATACTGGGAACCACAAGCTTTTACCGCTCCCTGCAGCAACAGATTCTGCCGGGAGATTTTGAAATAACATCGTATTTCTCCCTCGGATAGGGATGATGAAGGTGAATAGACAGGCACCCAAATGAGTTACTAAACCTAGGCAATTAAGGGTATGCGACCTAGTGCAACTTGTTGCATTAGCCTGGGATTTAACCGGATGACAGCGGTGAAGTAGAACCAAGTGAGTATTCGCTCAAGTTTTTGATGGCCAGAAAACCAGGTATATTCTAAACGACCAAATTATTTCGGAAGGGGTGAACAACACGTTTTTATTAGGATCAAATCAGCTACTAGGTCGGAACTGAGTAATCGTAATATTTACAAACAAATAAGTAAGAATTACGTGCTCGAGCGATACCGCTTCAAAACAAAATTACCTACAGTCGCGGGTACTTGGGTCCTAGAATCAACAAGCCAATTTGCATGACGACCGGGTTACAAATTGAAGGCACCATGGTACATAGCGTGCTTATATGATAAGCGGAATGGTGCGACTGGCCAATCACACGAATAGAACGAGGACCGAGTGAGCGTTGAAGTGGAATGAGGTCAATCTGTTTGAAGCACTCGGTAAGGGACGAGGTTGAGTGTCATTGTGAAGTACACGTTGTGTGGATGGATTGCGACACGCAATCACAATGTTGACCGCGATTCACATTGAAGTGAATCTCGGTTAGGGGTCACAGGTACAATGGTAAAGTAGAAGAAGCCAACGGACAGTGAGCATCGGTCCGGATGGAGATGTACAGGCGAGTATGGTGATCATGGAGAGGTGATAAAACTGCACATGTAGGGAATGTTAGACCATTTCGGATAGCTGGAGAGGTAGCAGTCAGTCGAACGGTATGGTTTGTGCAACACGTGCTCTGCAGCGAAACCAATATGCCGGTGCACGGGGAAACGGAAGGACAGTTTGGGAAGCAATATAGAGATTGGAATGGGGCAAGACATCAAGGTTTGGATTGACGACCCACGGTAGTGCTGAATGGCTCACAGGGAATAGTGTCACAATTTTAATCTTTGAGTTCCGATTGAGCGCCAGTACATACCTGCGTTTCGTATCATAGAAAGTGTTAGAACTTGGAATTGTATGCACACATATGCACGTATGTGCACATGTTTGCGTGCACCCATGTATGTATGTTTGTTTTTTTGTTTTCTACGCATCCTAAGCTTTTTCTGTCCTATTTCTGTCTTCTGGCAGCACAAACTGACTTGTGGGGACGTTGATTCGTCTCATAGGTCGGCATAAACATTAACCGGGGCCATTATCTTATTAATTTGTTGAATTAAACTCTTGTGTTTTTTATGCTTCTGCTGTTTCAAATGTTCCGCTTGCATCCTCACTCCAATGACGGGGCATAATAACATTGATGCCTCATTCGTAAAGCGAGTCAACGCTCCATATCCTCTGAATGGGATCTTATTTCATTTTGTTTCGGCACTTTACATGCGTTTTGCCGAATTGTGTTGACATTGGCAACTTTTAAAAAATAAACTGTTTATTCTCGACAGTATAGAAGTAACCATGGGAATGCCAACACGCAAGTTCAATAATTGTGCAACTATACTACAAGGCAACCAGTTGTATGCCGGATGCATGTTCTCATGTGTATACGTAAGTAGTGTATTTGTGTGTTATGTTGAAGTTGATGTTGCATACATCATGATTCGTCACCGCAGTTGCGCTACACCGAGTTTCCCTCAAACTCAATCTTGACCTGCACAAAAAGCACTCTACTTTATTTGCTTTGGTCAAACCTGTTCTTCTGCTGCATATTCTGTCATTTTTGTGTTTTTGCTTTCCATTAAATTCTGTTGGTTGTGTGATATCCCCGGCGTGTCTGGCCCGGACATAAATGTTGACAAGGTGCCAACCTGTCTAACACCCTCCAGCTCGATTGCTGGATCCGGGAGACTGAATCGTTCTTGGGGGGACGGTGCGCAAGGTGCATGTGTCCCTGCTAGGCTCAATGAGTGGTTCCATCTGGTGTGGAGCGGACTGCGGCCCAGCCACCACTTTATGTACGTCTGGTACACATGATTCACAATTGAGATAGACAGGAAAGCTGATACTGTGTATGTTGAAGGAGTGTGGGCCATCGCCGTTGATGGAACATGGCTGCCATCCATGTACCTCCCGGTCTTATTCCTTAGGGCGTACATTGGATATGGGGTGTATGGTTGTGGCTGTGAGTAACCATGGTCCCTACGTAAGTGCAGGCATCCTGTGGCTGTTCCCATGGAGACCGCAGTGACGAGCAAATCCGGACAGGGTGCCGTTAACCGTGTGTCCCACTGACCTACTCTGAACGACATGACAGCTGTGGTACAGCCAGGTGGTAAAAATAACACAGCCACCCGGCCAAGTCAGTTCGCAATCCATCTGCATATGCAGCTCGATTAGTGCATTTTTCTTGTTAGTACGATGAGGAGATTGACAGCTACGTAAACGCACGTCCTCATGAGGTGGAACCCTGAGCATGGAATGCAAACAAAAAATGAGTTGGGGGCCAAGTCTTAGCGGAAATTTACGACAACTTAGCAGCGATGCGGTGGGCGAAAATGGCCGCTAGAGTAACCAGTAGCCGAAGCAATCCGATCGATAGATTGCGAATGATGACAACCTTGAGTAGAAGAAACGCCCAGGTCCACCTGTAGTTTTCCTTCGCTGCACCGTATTACTTTGCGCTAAATGATAATTATACATAATTAAGCGGGCCGGTATTCGGACACACTTGCTTCCTAAACGGAATGGAGGTTGTTCAGCATTCGGTGTGAAATGTTGGAGGCTGAACCATAGATCAAAATTAGCACATATCCTAGCCACTCAATCCGTCTTCCGTGGGTACGATTGCCGAGTTTATACACAGCTGATGCTTCGCGTTTTGAGAAACCAGAAAGTTTCATGGATGGCGAAGTGCAATTTGCCATACACATTCACTCTCCATGTTTGGACTATAGCAGGATACGACTATGGTACGCAGTGGTCCACTGTGTAAAGAGCCTGAGGATTTTTTATGGATGTCTTATTGGTAACTTCCTCTTTCTCTTCTGGGTCCACTTCACTGGATAGTTGGATGGACTGTCCGAGTCAAATAATGAGGACGATAAGATGGTAAAACGAATAGTTGATCTTATCCGGCAACTAACCGAATCGATCACCAAGTATGGACTACAATTCAGATAACTTTGGACCACAGCTTGCGTATCATATGTTAAACAGAACGATGGTGGGAGTGTGGCGAAAAATACTGGACAGTCTTCCGTAGGACAGATTAATTTCATTCAAGCCATAAATCACCGCAATATCGGTCGTTCTGAGTGATTCGTATTAAGCTACAAGGCCGATTGTTGGGTGTTCATGGTCCTACAAACTTTTGGAATGACAAGGGATTATAAGAGCTGGGTAATTGATAGATGATTGACGCACGACAAAGTAATCATAGTGTTAGGCCAGGGTAACTCCTGATGCAACAAGCTAGGGTTGGCGATTCAAATGTCCACCTGCTTGTCGCAAAAATATCATCACCAGACGAGTTGGTACGTCTATTACTATGCACCGATAAGCGTATCACATTTAATGCTGGAGTTGCTGCATCTCATTTGTTAGCCTTGGGGAGAATGTGAAAGGACCATACACATGTCAGCACTCACAACAGAACGAATTCCTTTATAACACCAAAAAGCTTTGTAAACTTACGAGTACGACGGCTTACTTTTAAACAACTGCAAAAGCAGAAATTAACCAATGGTGATATTGAAAAACAGATGGACATGCATTACGGTGAGCTGGTATATGGTATCCAAGAGACCACATGAAGCTAATGGTTACGCAACCCTTAGTATGGTGTAGTCAAGCCCTGAACTTTTGTTTTATGCACCATCCAATCACGCCGACTGCCCAGACTTAAAATGAGTAAGATAATTACAAGCTACGATTATCAAAAATAACAGTCTGCACCGGATCAGTAAGCACGTAATCATTAAGCAGTGAAGCACTCCACTCGCATAACCAACCACTTGTTAATTGACGGTCGCGGTAGCAAAAGTGCAGGGTGTTTAGCATCATGAGTGGCGTTAAGGCACGTTTGAACACACACATGGAAAGTGCTAACAAGTGAACCAACAGCCATTGTCACCGAAAGATTAACTGCCCGCTTGTGTCTGGTCGTTTCACCTCGTAGTCAGATCGCTTCGACCATTCAACGTGCCTGGAAATATGTAATACCAGCATCGATGACCTGTACAAGCAACGGTCGCTTAGTAGCACATGTTTAATCACGTAATTTCAGCTGAAGCAAGCAATTTACGGTTTATTTTCGGGACACACTTCTAAGTGTGGCATGACAGCCCGGCTAATCGGCAGATCAAGAGGGCGGTGCAGACGGAGAACCACTTAGACGGACACTGATTCCAGTGTTTAGCACATAGCTACTGTCTCCGGGAGAACCGGTAAATGTGGCGATGCGCAACTTGGGTCCGATGGCTCACCTCATGATATTGGTTGCACTTACAATTTACGAACTTGTTAAAATTAATGGACATATTTCAATTCTTTTGCCACATCAAATTCATCAGTGAGGGTGAAGCGTGTTCCTATATCCCCAAGTTTCATTAGAACATCGTAAATCATCATAAACGATGAAACATGACTTCATACTGGTTAAGCAGCCGGTTGGTTAGGATGCAACAAAAACAGTGCTACAACGCTATATATATATATATATATATATATATATATATATATATAGACTGTAATCCAATTACTTTCTTCCCCAAAGTAACACGTTTTTCGTAAAGATTGCTGTAAAAGAAAAGGTGGAGGATGCTTCATGTAACTCCATCACACATATACAGCTGAACGGTTTGCACATCCACCGCTGGCAAATGTCCCTGATTCTCTCTGCTTCTCCGTCTCAGGAGCCTCGGTTTAGTTGCATCTATCCGCAACCCATCAAATTCATCAGCAATGAATGTTGTCCGTATCACCTCAGCTTTCGATTTTGCATCAGAATCGACTCACACAAAAGGATACTTGCAGGTGATTTCAACATACCGAAGACCTTCCTGTCTATACAAACCGTCTTCATTTATTCAGTCAGATTTGGTTGGACAAAGTGGGTTATTATACCAACTAGGTTGTCGAACACCTTAGACGTGTTGTTTACATTGGGTATGGCTAACGTACAGAGTGATGTTTCATAGAACATCCCTGGTAGCGACGACGACATGATACTCTTAACCTTTACCGGTAAAATGGCTACCAAACAAGTACCTCCTTCCTACTACACCAGCGGCAGTATTAACTAGGAACGCTTCCGTCAAATAATCCGGTCCTGCGATTGGGATGTCTTCTTTCTCTTCAACTACGCATGCGCAGCCGTAGAGCACTTCTATCACTAGTTTCAGCAAGACATAAGCCTCGTTGTTGCACAAGAAAAATGAACCAGTGACGTTAACAAGGTGCAGCCGAACGTTGGATGAGTCAGAAATCTAGCAAACTGATCGCGCGCTAAAAAGAGATAGGATATTTTCCAATGATTCCACAGGTGCACTGACTCATCTCTGAAATAAAGCACCTATGATTGATGGAGAGAAGACATGAAGATCAAGCAACCCAACGAATGATATGTAAAGCAAAAGATCTGGTCGGAGTTCTCCGACGAAGCACCAACAAGCACTTTTCATTGATCACTGCACTGGTTGACGACATCCAAGCGCGATCTGTGAAGCATTTAGCTCGTCCTTCTCCACGTACATGAACCTTGACACTAATGCTATAATTACACTAAGGCTCCATCTAAAGTGCTATTTTTCTCCGCGATATCCATCAAGCAACACAATTTATTCAACTGTGCTTAATTCTGGAAGGTGATGCAATCCCCTCATCCACTATGAAACTAGGAGGGCTTGATATGTCATTGCTTCTTTTCTATATCTTTGCCGTTTCTCTGAGATCCAAGTATTTTCCAGATCATTGGAAAACTTCCTTTATCAGCCCTCGCCACAAGGGTTGCGCAAAACGGGAGGTTGACAATTACAGGTCAAGCCATAACACTCCTATAATAGGTGGATTCTTAGTGAAATTGGTAAAATAGCGTAAGAAATTTCCTCAACTCACTGGAGCTGAAATACAGGTACTAAAATGGTTTCCTTGACGCACAATTGTACACATTCTGGCAGCTGTACTACCTGAACTACATACCAGACTCCATTGACTTACAATCTGCCATATTAATTTTATGCTTGGAAATGCAGAAAGCATTCGATCGGGTGCCTCACAAACGGTTACCGTTTCAGATAGCTATCTTTGAAATCTGGAACAAATTAATGACTTAGCTATCATCATAAATGAACGGTCCCGCTAAACTAGTCATCTTAGGCGATTATTGCTTTTCCCCGCTTCCAATTACCAGCGGAGTTAAACAAGGATGTGCGCTCGGTATATTAATTGCCCTACCTTGTGTCAATGATATCACTTTGATTAACAAACACCGTGTGCCGTCTTTATTTGTTGATGATATAACATTTGTCCAAAAGTACCGACTAGTTGAGCTTCGAAATGTACTACAATCACACAAGAATACATTCCTTTGCTTGAGACTTGGTGCGACAAGTGAATGATGATGTTTTAAGCACAACAGTCAAGTATAATCAAAAGTGACATTCATCTGCGGATAGGGAGCACCTTTGTTTTTTCGTTACCACCTTAATAATTCATTCTGAAGTTACTGTATAAAGTATACAATATCTTCCAGATGCTTGGTTTGTTGTAAAGCTGTCGCTTCTCGGTTGAAGATTGTTCAACGTTACTTCTGCGAAGGGGGCTGCACATCGCATGTTGTAACATCAGTCCAGATCTGTACGATCCACTGCAGAGGGCCACTTCCTCAGTCGTCGTCTTTATTTGTGACCCATGTCGCGCTGGACTGAGTGTCCTTCCCGTTTCGAATGGCCTACCTCCAATCAGTCCAATGCCCTCATGTTTGCATTCGGTGCAAAATAAGACGGATCCTCCGCCGCTCCCCAAAGACAAGTATATCCTGTCCTGTCGGACTCCAGCAAAGAAGGCAGATACCGACACTGCACCGCTTGCTTGACTGCCTGTACTCAACCCGCGTTTCTCTTCTGCTCAAACCGACGCAATCATTGATACTGCCTCCTTGAAATCCCCATGCTTCTCGTCATCTGCTTCTGGTAAGTTTACCCCCACTGGTAAGCAATACCGGGCGTAATGCTCCTCAATTCCTGCGACACCGACGGTTGTTAACCACGATGAAGCCCCAAAAACCAAGTCTTATGCATTCGTAGCGAAGGAATGTGCGCCACTTCCTTTGCCAGTACGATTGATTGAAATTAAGGGTAAGAGTGGTATCAAGGTGAAACCTAAACCATTGTCTTCATACTCGCAGTTGTAGCTAGTTCTGGATAGAGTCGGTCAACTGGAAAAACAGCTTAAGGATGGTCCGCCTCCCCGCAAGCCGCAGCTCCCCGATAGCAACAAATCATCCTCTCCTGGCCGTTGCCTAATCAACATATATGCTCCTGAGTCGTACAATACCACTCCAGCTGAAAGGATTATGGATGATCAGGTTTCTGAAGCGGATGATCTGCTTACTGCTCGAAGAAGGTGAGCCAGGAATCAACATAGTCTCCGCTTTACAACTTGGCAAGAAACAGGAGGACTCCTCTAAGGTCCGTCCCTTGAAGATTGTATGTCAAAACGATGATGAAGTCCGTCGCCTTCTTGGACGAGCTCCGGGTCTTAAAGGTGAAGCATTGTTCGCACTACGAGACCACTCTGCGGAGGATCGAGTAACAATGAAGGAAACGGTTGTTGAACTCGGATCTCGTCGTGATAACTGTGAGACAAACCTAATTATCGTGGATTCTCGCGTACTTCGAAAAACCCCAAGAACTCGCTGGAGACCACTCCTGGTCATGCCCGGCCGTTAGAGTTGAAGAACGGACTGCGTGTAATTTCTTCCAATGTGCGCAGTCTCAGAAACAAACTAGAGGAATTTCAGCTTCTTGTCACCATGAATCGGCCGTATCTTATAGCTTTCACCAAGACCTGGTTGTCCTCGGATATCCTGCACTAGGACGTGCTGATCAGTGGATACCACCTTTGCCGGACAGACCGCCTTGGAGGAAGACCTAGGGGCGGTGTGATACTCTATTGGAAGGCGGACTTCAAGACTCATCTGATTGAAGGTACCTGTGGCAGCGATGGCGAACTCGAAACTCTCTGGTGCCGTGTTCATGACGGACGCAGATCTCTCATAGTCGGTGTTGTCTACAGCGCCCCATTAGGTTCCGGAGCTTGCCTGTTGGACGCGATTAAAATGCATGGTGGAGGCAAGGCTGCTTATTACTGGGGACTTCAATGCCGAGAATATCGATTGGGACCTACTGCATTGTGTTCCCTCTTCAAACGCTTTTGATTTCGCTCTTTTAGAGGCCGTTCTCGAATGTAACTTATTCCAACATGTCACAATGCCCATTCATATAATTGCAGGCCAAAAACACCCCATATTTTTGACCTTGCACTCTCACCGGCACAATCAGATATCACCAGCTAACCGTTCTTCAGCCCATTAGTAAAAGCCATCACTGTGTGGTTTTATTCCTCTGGACTGGACGTTTTACTCTCCACAACCAAGGTCGCCTCCGCAGAAATTTTCGGCGTGTTGATCCCCAATGCCTACAAACGGCCGCCAGGACTGTGGACTGGAGTTTACCCGAATCCCTGGACCTGGACGATGAGTGCAACCTCTTGTACTCCAAAATGGTTTCGCTCGTTGAGCAGGTCGTTCCCGTCTACAAAAGACCTTTTGCAAGAGGTCTTCCATGGATTGATCGAGAACTGATGGGCCTAATGAACAAAAATCGGAAACTGTGGCTCCGATTCAAGCTCACGCACTCCGAGTCTGATTATTCGGAGTATAAAGTGGTCAGGAATATCTGCAATTTGAAAAACGAGAGATACGGTATCAGCACAAACTCGGTTTGGCTGTGCAATCCAAGACGACTCCCAAGGCGCTCTTCTCTTACGTGAAGAGAAGTACCAGAGCAGGCAGTGGTATTCCTGCCTTGTATTCCTTGGCGCATCTCGGTTTACTTTAGGATGACGCTGCGAAAGCCCGCCTCCTGATCATGCAATATTCATCTGTTTACTCGATGGAGACGCCGTTTCCCAGTGACGGTACGTCAATACACCCCTCTCCGTTGGAGCACGTAGAAATGTGTGCCGATGTTGTTGCCAAACGCATTGGTAAATTTGATCCAAACTCCTCGCCGGGTCCTGATGAGTTGCATCCTCTGTTCCTCAAGACGGTGGCCGATTACATTGCCGCTCCTGTTTGCCGGGTATTTCAGTATTCACTTGAAGTTGGACTGTTCCCGATTGCTTGGAAACTGGGGCTTATGAAGCCCATGCACAAAGGAGGGGATCGTCAAAATCCTGCCAATTATAGACCCATCTGCTTAACGTCAATATTGTGCAAGGTAATGGGGAGGATTTTCAAGCAGGCACTTCTTCTCCACCTCGAGAACCTAAACGTCATCTCTTGTGCGCAGCATGGTTTTCGGCCGGCACGCTCATGTTCTTCCTAGGTGCTTGTGGCCCATGAAAGATGGGCGACATCATTAGACGCTGCAAAACACATGGATGTTATTTTCGTCGACTACAGCAAGACCTTTGACAAGGCTCTACTTGAAAGGCTCCTTAATAAACCACAAGAAATCGGTGTTTTTGGGAACGTTCTCTCTTGGATCACTGATTTTTTGGCTAACCGGACAATCCGAGTCAACTTGAACGAGACTTTCTCCGCTCCTGTGCTCATGAGTAGCAGTGTGCCGCAGGGATCGATCCTTGGTCCAGAAATTTTCAAGGTTTTCATCAACGACCTTCCGTCGGAACTTCAGTCAGATTGCTTGATTTACGCTGACGACATGAAGTTGTAGATGGAGATATCCTGTCTTGACGATGCAGACAGATTATAGGCTACAATTGATACGTTACATAGGTGGTCAGTCAAATGACGATTGCCCATAAATCGCGATAAGTGCTCGGTCCTCCCCATTGATGCTTCTGAGCCTTTCAGGAGGTACCACATTGGTGGGGAGTTGCTCAGAACCTAAATCCTTGAAAAAGACCACGGCATGTTGGTATCATCTGATCTACGGACTACGCAAGACACGTTACGAAGGGATGCTGCTGCCAACAGGATGTCCCCTGCCATACGAAGAGCGTTCTCGCGCTTGACTCCGGATATCTTCAGATTCTTGTTTAATTCCCATGTGCGCCCCATTCTCGAATACAGATTACCTCTCTCACGGATTACCATCTCACCAAGTTCAAACGTACCCACATTAAGAAGGTCCAGCGGCGGGGATCAAAATATATCTTGGAGTTACGAGACTTGCCTTATCCCCTGAGATTTCAGAGGATGAACCTGTTCTCCCTGGATTATCGCCGATGTCACGGTGACCTGATTTTCACCAGAGGCATCCTGAGAGGAGAGATGGGGAGGGAGCTACAGGCGTGCTTTCAATTCAATGCAAACAGTTCAACTCGAGGCCACAATTGGAAACTGTTTAAACCCAGAAGGCTCTGAGTTCTTCCCGCTACCGCTCTATCAACTCACGCAGTCAACGATTGGAACGACATACCGAAGCATATGGTCGATGCCCAGACAGGAAGGTTTCAAGTGAATGTTAGGTGCTTATCTTTTGAGTAAGACGGGCTCTTGCAGCTTCCACTTTAGCTGTCACGGTCCCTTGTGGAATACCGCTTAGCAACGAATCGCGGCCTCCACACAATGATCGGGAAGCGATGAAGCTGACAAAGGATTTCTCCTTCTGCTCTCTACAATCCTATGATCCTATATGTCGCGGTCGCTTGACGCCCGAAATATCTATCACACGTAACAGTGAACGCATCTGTGTACACCGATCTACCCGTGACCTTAGAATCAGATTTTCTTGTACCTTCATGCTCTTAGAACAGATTGAGAACCAGATAGCACGAGTCAGACAATCCATCGCCAGCATCTCATAACATGCATACAATTCTAGTTACATTTTAACGAGTTAGAATCCTTAATCTTGGAGTTTCGTAGCATAATCTGACGCAATATGAGGAAATCAGATAGAAGATCGATAGATAGATTTCAATGGTCATTTACTAAGCACGCATTGAGAAAATAAAATCTCTCGGGGGTGATACCAGCAATTCCATCTCGATCCTCTTTGGCTGTGATGACTAAAGGATAACTTGAGTCTGTTGCACAATCTGACTCATGGCACTACCGATTGCAATCGATTCACCTTAACATTGAGGCACAATTACACGCGAGACCTAGGTAACAAAGACATGACCTTGATTATACCACGATGCAGGACAAATTTGCGTTTTAACTTCCGTCCCACCATATATGCTCCTCTGTGGCATCGGCTGCCATTCACCATCAGGTTGTGTGTGACTGTGCAATCCTTTTGCAGTAAGTTGGGAAGATACCTCCACCTGGACACCATTATGTCGTTTTTTCGTGGAGAAGATCACTAGAACATCCAATCAATGGAAGCCCAGATAACGTCTAGTGGTGTAATACCACCATTTCACGCAACGTAATTAGTCCTCAACGTCTACAACATACTCAAACTGCAAATTTACCTCCCACTGTCGCATAAGACTAACATATGGGGCGAATACCTTGCCAGAAATGCAGACAAAGATAAGAAGATAACTTGATATCGCTCTTGCAAGTGCATGACATCACCCGTGCGTATATGTTCTGTGACAAATATTGTCACAGTTTTTAAATTGATGAGAAACATGCCTATTATTATTATTATTATTATTATTATTATCTTCATGCGGTATATGGTTTCGACCATATGCAATACTAACCTGGAGCCTAAATGTGCCATTACTATTGTGCACCTTGGGCCGATCACATATTGTGCGCTCGATACGTTACGAACTGCTCGGACAAGCGCTGGAAATTTGACACATGGACACCGGCTACAGGCCGGGTCAGAATACGAGCCAATGGTAACTCCGACAAAGGGTCTGTTAAGGAGGTGCTGAGGGAGAATGTTCAAACACCTCATCCTAGGTTGACCAGCTACAGTCAGGCGTACTTTTGGTGACCTATAGCACTGACACTCTTCTTCCCGTTTGCCATCCGTTAACACTGATGTGTCAACCTAATCGGGAGCATACCTGTCCCCATAGACGCATGCATCTAGCCCTGCGCCTACATACAGGGAGTCCCATTGGTTAATGTCCCACGACTAATGAGAGCGTCACTGATAGTGCGTGCATGTAACCCCTCAGACAGAGAATGGATTGATGCGCGCTTGAAATTGAATGAACAACACGTTATTTTAATTTATTCTAACAAGCGAACTTATTAGCACTATGTGTGAAGTTGTCTGTAAAATGGTATATTTGGAATCCACATACAAATGTGAAGCGTCGCTCCTGCCCTGTCGCCAAGCCCGTGCCCAACCAAGCGGTCAGGCCCAGTTCAGCGGCCTCTTTTTGGAGCCCTTGATGCCTCCACAATTTAGCATATCCCAGCTTACGGTTGGACACATCCGCTTCCAGGTTTGCCTGCCACTGCAGCCTCCAAGGGGACAGCCACAGGACGCATGCTTCTATAGAGGGACTAGGTGGGCTTGCGCGGCACCACGCACAGCACTATCCACACATCCCATGTCCAATGTAAAACCGAAATAATATCCCAGGAGTCATGTGGATGGCAGCGGCGTTTCATTAACGGAGCCGGGCTATACTCCTACCTAGGCGAAAACAAGTACGCTGTATTTGGTGAACCAAGTGCGCACAAGAAGGTGGCTGGACCGTCGTCCACTCCACATAACATCAGTTTGCATAGAACCCCTGTTAGGTTCAACGAGCTCATGAGAACAGTGCACAGGAACTCTCCAGCGACGATCAGCTTTTTTGGATCCAGTATATACGAGGTGATAAGCAATAGACAGGTAGGCACTTTGTCAACATACACATCAAGCGCAGCCAACCTGGGGATATCAAAGAACAGCCAATCACTTGGAATGATGATATCAAATAAACTAACTCGGTTATGGCATGCGTATACGCCGACTTAACTCTTCATTAAAATAGCATATGAAATAAATGCGTTATCAACTTACTCGTGATAAACTTGTGATGGCAGAAACGGAGACCCAACGTGAATAAAATAAATTGGATTAATTAACTTTCGTTTAAGCTGTGTGTAGGTAAATAGCCGATGAGTTAACAAAGTAAGGATCTACCAAAAATATCCAACCGATGGAACAAAAAAGTCCGAGGCTTGACAAGTCCAGTGGGATGGTTTGTGGGAATAAGGTTAGTTCAATGAAGTTACACAAAAGTGAAAACACATCTGTGGACTCACCATATTATCCACATTAACACATAGGTATATCAGTCTAACCCCATTTCGTGGGGTTGGTGAGCACAATGTTTGTCTGCGTTTTGTCGTCACTCAATGAATAGAAATCAGATCAAGTAATGTAAATGATGTAAGATGTCGGCAAGTCATTTTTAACAAACTGGGTAGCGTGAGCGCTCAAATGACAAAAGTCGAAAAAGCATTCCACTGTTGACAAACTCGAAGGAAAATGTGCAAACCTGAAGGGAAAATTTCAAATTCGAGATAAAGAAGCTCAGCACGCAAGCACGCGGTTAGTAAATTGAATGCAGCGTACCTACCAACGCGGCGTCGGTACTGCCTACGTTCTCAGCAAGGCCCGTCGTGACTTTGATGCTATTCCTGAGTCGCGTCGCTCGTAATTAACTAGGCGTGCTTGCCTCAGGCACTCGCGGCCGCACGTGCTACAACGCCATGCGCCCGATGTCGATGGAGTACACACCTTTGGTACTTGTCGCTTCCACAGCTGCTGTTTATTCTCCACATGCTCGAGGGCTTTCTTCTGTACCTCGGCGACTGCCTTCGTCATCAGATCAGGCCATGCACTTTGATGAACCGCCTACGATTCCCAACACTTGAGGTTAACATTGGAACGTGATGGGCTCATGTTGATCATGTCCTGGTAACGAAACCAGTTTTCCTACGTGCTGCTTCGCTGCACTCAGTTAGCCACATAGCAGCTGTTTCGGTATTCGGGTCAAATCCGTACGGTGAATATGTCCGAGCCATCTCAAGTGCCCATGCAGAAATATGCAGTCCAATGCATACATGCCACTACGGTGCAGCACCTCCGAGTCTGAAACTCCAGCCGATGCGCATACTACGGCGCAGACACTGGTGATGGAGGCGCTCCAGCTAACGGACAACCTTCCGATAAAGCGCCCAGGTTTCGCTGTCATATTGATAAACTGATAGCGGCAAATCAGTCCCGAGAGAGTGGTAGTGGTTGTTCCAAACACCACATCCCAACACGCCAAACGCAACACCCGCCTTCGCTAGGCGGCTGCGCGGCTCACTCGTCATCTGCAGGTCGATTGTTATTACGCTCCCAAGATAGCAAAATCTCGGAGTAATTTTAAATACTTCGTCGGCAAACTGGATTTGGAACAGGCTTACTGACTCTACTCCGGGTGAAGGCTGAAAGAGAGACAGTTTTGCTTGTGTTGGTGGTGAGCCCAAATTTAGCCGTTGTCGAAGCCAGAAAACTACTCATGTGTTGCAACTCATCCGCGCTGTGTACAAACAATGCACAATTGTCAGCGAACAGCAACATACGGATAGTTGTCTCACAGACTAGGGTTCTCGCACCGAAACGACGGATGTTCAGTAACCCACCATCACCACGGTGCTTCACACGAACATCGTAAGCACAAGCCGCATCAAACGCACAATGCATCAATGCGCGCAGATAAGTATTAAGCAGGGTAGCAGCTAAGACTGCCGTGCCCCCCACCAGTGACAACTGCAAAGTTATCTGAGGTATCTCCACTCAGCTGCACCATCGCTCGCATGCCATTGTGCAGACATTCAATTAAACTTACATACTTACGCGCGCAACCAAACTTACCCAACACCAGCCACAATGCCTCGCGGTTCACCGTATCAAACGCCTTGGTGAAATCAACAAAATGCCAGTACAACGGTTGGTGTCGTTCTCTGCACTTCTCCTGCAACTGACGAGCCGCAAGCACCAATTCGATGGTGCTGCGACCTGAACGGAATCCACATTGCTTCTTCGCTACATTGGGTTCCACAACCTGACTGATGATGCCGTTGAGTAGCATTCGGGCGCTCACCTTGCCCACACAACTCAACCAGTTGATACCACGATAGTTCGTGCAACAAGGCTCGCTTCCTTTGCGCTTGTACAGTGGCAGCACAAGGGCATCCTTCAGCTCAGGAGGCACTTCCTCCTAAATCCATACGCGTTGCGCCAAGTTGTGCAGCGCATTTAGCAAAGCGGGTCCGATGTACTCAATACTTCAGGCGGATCCCGTCGGCACAGGCACATTTGCCATTTCGCAGTTGAGAAAGTGCTGCCTGCGTTTCATTCAGTGTTGTTGTGTCTGAAGGACACGTTTTCACCTCTTGTTATTGCAGCCCGAGCAACACAGTCCAGTCGATCTCGGAATGGTTGTTCAAGGGACAAGAAAAGTGTTTTCGCCAGATCTGTATTATGTCTACAATCTGTTTGCAGGTAGCGCCTGAATTAGCATGGAGCAGAATCCTCAGCTGCTGCCACCTGTCCATATACCGTCTTCAAGGAGTCAAAGAATTCCTTGTGTCGGCGGCGTTCGGTATAGCATTTCATCAGCTTCACCTTCTCAGTCGACCATACATTTTTACTACGACGGAGCCCTCGGGTCAGTCAGCGTCGAATTCTGCGAAACTGACTAACCTTCCCCAATTCACTGAGGTCTGTCATGCATGCTGCTAATGCTGCATTCGTCTCAGACACCAATGCGCCCATCGTCGCATTGTTCTCATCAAACCAATCGGGCCTCTTATAGTTTGCGTGCCCGATAGTCTCCTCGGTAGCCACTGTCACCTGGTCGCGAATGTGGTGCCAAAGGTCGCCCACTGTGGCTATACATTCTACATCGCATAGGCGTGCAGCTATCACCTTCTCCATGGAATTCTATACAGTATCTAGAGAAAGAACGTTATATTTGCGCCGGTTCAAGGCAGGAGTGTAATACATAGATTTAAAGAACAGGTGCACAGTTTGGCATGCACCAACTTATGATCAGGGCCACACTCAGCAACCTGCAGTACACGTGTCAAGCGCGCTTCGCGCATGTCACGCGGAAGTACAATGGCATAGTCGAGCAGGTGGGCGTGACCACTCCGTGGGTGCGTCCAAGTTGCTATATCACTCGCATTCAGTGCAAACCGAGTGTTCCTGATCGTCAGGCTTAGTGGCTCACAGTGAGAGCAACCTGTTACCGTTCGCATTAGCTGCATCAATGCCATACGGACCGATAACTTATGTCTCCACCGATGCATCATGCCCAACGCGCGCGTTGAAATCACCCAGCAGAAATAGTCGGTCACTCCTCGACACAGACCGGGATCACGGAGGATAGCTGAGCATAGAATTAATCACTTGTCATCAGGATAACACATGATCGGCCAGTACGTGTTTAGAAAGGTGGCAAACTTACCACCGTAGGCGAGCAATGAACAATGATTTATAACGGGTAAAAATACAGGTGCTTGACATGTCCCGTTGGGTGTATAGCGTGATAAAAAAGATAGCGAAGGGATAATTGAGTCTTCAGTTCGGGCGCTTACAGATGTAACTGCACTGTCGTATAAAGGGAGTTTGAAATGCGAATG
The DNA here is from genome assembly GCA_944474145.2 of Dicrocoelium dendriticum. Lineage (NCBI taxonomy): Eukaryota > Metazoa > Platyhelminthes > Trematoda > Plagiorchiida > Dicrocoeliidae > Dicrocoelium > Dicrocoelium dendriticum. The sequence goes on from OX104063.1 coordinate 93,887,892, forward strand.
TACGCACACAAAGCAACAGGGGAGTGGTTATTGTTCACATCATAGGCGAGAAAAATAAAAAAGGTAGCAAGGACAACGCTTACCCGTGTGCAACTATCTTGGGTCGACAGGATACTGAAATCCAGTTTCTATAGTAGTAGCGTTCATCAACTTTCGTGCAAGGAGTTTGGAATGACTCATTCTCTAGTAGGGTTATGGCACTATCCCTGTCTGTTGTGCATTAGTGCCAGCATCTGGTCATGGGCTATAGCACGTAGTGTAAATGTGACAGGGCATCGTCAAGGCATTTTTGAAAAGGGATAGGGTGGGTGCATTAAGTACATGTTCCGGGAGGGCGTTCCAAGGCTGTGCCACTCGAAGGGAGAAATAGTTTGGCTGACATTGCAGGCGACTGTATTGCGTGACTAACTTAAACTGGTGACCTCTTAGCGAGGTGTTTTGACTGTATTAGAAGGGAATGGCATGGGTAGTTGGGGTCTCTCAGGATCTGGTACAACATTATGAGATCGCCCCTTAGACGCCGATAACGTCCACTGTATATTTTGAGGGTCTTCAGCCTGAGTGGGTAGGGGAGGCTGGTCAAACTTCTGACGCTCTTCGTTGACCCAAGTTGTGCAGTATCGACCGCGGTGAGATGGGGCTTGAGCCAGGGTTGCTAAGCTTGCATAGAATATTCCGCGTGCGGCCTCACGTACGCACTAAGCATTTTTGGGAAGACTGAAGGGTTAAACTTCCCGAAGGCTCTACGAAGAAGGCCGAGGTACTGGTTCGGTTTCTTAGCTGCTTTTTCAGTCTGCCTCGAACAACCGAGGTCATCTTGAACTATCACACCTAGGTCGCACTCGTGAGAAGCCCGCTGTAGAATTTTTGGTCCTAGGCGGTACTTGTGCATCATCTTGAGAACTTTGTACTTGATGACGTTGAAATGCAGCATGTTCTCGATGGACCATGTGTACGCTTTGTCCAGGTCCTCCTGTAAGAATGTGTGATCCTCCACTGCAGCTATAGTACGCCGTACCTTTAGGTCATCAGCAAATAGCAAGCAGTTAGAAGACAGCACACTCGCGAGATCATTTATGAAAACCAGGAACAGGCGGGGTCGAAGTACCGAGCCTTGAGGTACGCCGCACTGAACTTCGATAGATTTTGATAGGTTACTCCTAACCCTTACATTCAGGTGACGTTGAACGAGAAAGTCTCCTATCCAGCCCAGAACTGGATCACCGATTCCATATTTCTGGAGTTTGTGGAGGAGAATGCGATGGTCTATGCGGTCGAATGCCTTTGGGAAATCCAAGTAGGCCGCGTCGATTCCAACACCAGCGTCCACAGATTCCGTCCAGTTTGCACGAGCAATCAAGAGATTAGTTGTACAGGAGTGATTTTGGCGAAATCCATGCTGTTCCGGAACGAGAATTTGGATGTTCTCCAGATACCCCATCAAAGCCTCAGCTACAATGGACTCCATAACCTTGGAGATCACAGGCAGTAGTGTTATCGGGCGATAGTTTGCTGGTTCAGCACGGCCACCACTTTTGTAGATAGGCGTGATGATTCCGTGCTTTCATATCGTGGGGACGTGCATCTCGTTCAGACATCGTTGAAAGAAAATTGCTAATGGTCCTGCCAAACTCATGGCAGCAAATTTCAACGCCTTCGGGCGAATGCCCTCCGCACCCGGGGAGCTGAACTCGCGCAGAGACATCAGTCCCTTCAGTACAGCTGCGGAGGTGAACGGCATGTGAGTAAGCCCTGATAGCGGCGTTATTTGCTTAGGCATGATGTATGATGATTGCACGCTTTGGAAGGTGCGGCCAAATTGTTGTCCAAGGACGTTGGCCGCCTCTTGTGCGCTTTGGGCTAACCCGCATGCTGTGCGCAGAACAGGAATACCGCGCTTAGCACGGCGCAAAATGTTTACGTGTCTGTATAGCAGTTTGGGATTGGAGCAAAACTTTTTCACCAAACCTTGTTGGTTCTTAAGTTTACCCTCCCGGACGAGTTTGACACAGTGGTTCCTTTGTATGGTGTAGACCTCCCAGGTATGGTCTTTCGGGGTGGCTATGTAAGTTTGCCATGCCAAGTCCCTTAATGCTATGAAACTTACGTGTCCTGCTCCTTACGAAGGACTTCATCCTTTTAGACCGGCAGAGTTTGGTTTCAGATGTCCTTGCCAAGAGCTTGGTAAATATGTTGACGAATACACCGCACGTCACCTCAGGGGTTAATTCAGCTAAGAACGGCCAGTTGGTTGCATCAATGAGGTCGGACAGGTCTTCGTAGTTGGTTACGACACGATATCCTAGGTATGCTCTATTGGATAATCTGCGTAGCACATGTAATGAAACAATAGCGTCGCATGATCACTGCGGCCCGAAGGAGTACCAGTTATCACTCTCTCGACCATCAGTACTTCATTGGTGAATATTCGGTCAAAAATGGATGGCCTGTCAGTTCCTCTGAATCTGGTGGGCGTAGTGACGTGGTCATAAAGAGGGTAGTCTGAAACCAGATCTTGCAGATCTGCTTTGAATTGCTGTCCTGGTGTGGCCTGGGATTCGAGGGCATGTAAGTTGAAGTCACCGGTGACTAGAATGAGACTGTACTTTCTGTTTATCACTTGCCTCAAAGCAGCCATCAAATTGCAGTCCATCTCAGGAATAGACGATGGTGGGCGGTAAACAACAACCAATAGGCCAAGGTCGTTCCCTCTTAGCCGAAAATTACACCAAATGGCGTCAGGTACGTCGGTTCCCGAATCGTCTGTGGGTTCGCATTGCATGTTGTTACGCAAGTAGAGGGCTACCCCACCACCTTTGCTGGTTCGATCCCTCCGGACAACGGACATGTCCGTTAACTCGATTTCAGTATCCATTATCTCGCAGCACAACCACGTTTCGGTGACAGCGATGAGGTCCCAAGCTGCTGACGCGTGTCGGAAGCTTAATTCAGCTAATTTGCTGAGTAGACCTTGGGCATTTGTGTATATGCATGAGAGCTTCTCGGAGACCAAAAGTGTGTTAGATTGGATGGATGAAGCAAATGAGTTTATGCCGAACATTAAATGGTCGGCGACTAATTGTTTTTTGTATGGGTTGCATACTCTCGAGAAGTATTTGATATATAAACAGGTATCAGATGCGCCGGATCCCGGTGTTTGCTCGTGCTCTGCTGGGCCCCTCCGGATAGTATGGCTACTCTTGAAACCGTCCCCGAGTCGGGTTCTGCAGTTGGCGTTTTCTTTAAGAGTTGTGTCTCTACTGAATTGTCATTAAAAGGGGTTGGTGTTCCTGCTGCTTTCAGACGAATTTCTGTTGGCAATCTGCAACGGAATTTAATCCAGTTCGCTAGTAGGTTTTGTGCCATTTGTTCTGACTGGAATACAAGTTTTAACATCCTGGGACGGCACCCCTTATAGTTTGGTGATATGGGGATCCTTGTCAACGAGGTGACCACCACATTTTCGAGAGAAAGAGCCTCCCGGATGTAGTGCCATTGCTCGCGGTCATGCATCTGGGCATTGTCGGAAGAGGAGTCAGTAAGCTCAGGAACACCGTGAGCAATCACTGTTTTCTTATCTTGACTTATTCTGTACCTATCTTTGTTAGCGGGATCCCCTGAACGGTCTTTCCACGGGATTTCGGGTAGTATGCGCACTGTACTTGAGTCGTTGCTGAGACGATTCCCAGACAGCAGAACGGCCTCAGTCTCGTTCACCGAGTTTAGTGTTACCGAAGTAATCGGGGTTCGCCGTAGTGCAAAGCCTTTTGGTGACGCGAGCTTTTTGCTATTGTGGTGGGATTAGCATGGACACTGATCGGCGTAGAGATGGAACCCCACTGATTTCGGTCCTCCGTCAATTTACCCTTAATTGTATTGTATTTGGAATCGGGGACATTTGTGCATACAATGTTTAGGGCACCATGGTTGCGCTTGGTGGCTACTGGTTTTGGATTTGGAGGCTGAGTATCCGGTGTTTTTGCTGAATTTGTGAACGGCATTGGTGTGTGCCATCCGTGCTGCGGCAGTTTTGTTTTCTCTTGTTCGGGGCATAAAGGTTACCGGTGCTCTTTTCGGTGTTTGCTTGGCGGCAACCGATGCGTACGTCACCGGGTTGTTCACTATTGCTGGTTGACTGTAGCTTACAGTCTCGAGTGTAGCGAATAGACTACTAGGTGCGGCACACAGTACAGAGGTTGAGGCACGCGCGCTGCAGGCACTGTTTTTACTTATATGAGGGAGAGAGAATGAAGTTGATACTGCTGGAGGCTGAGTCGTTGGGGTTCGGTTGGGACGCCTGGCTCGCTTCTTCGGCCTGACTAAGGAATTCGAGGTGTTATTTTCACTCACAAGTGCAGGTCCGTTTCCTCCCATGGGAGTAACTTTGGCGTTCACCAGTTGCTCGACCGCTACGGTTAGTCTTTCACACCTCTTCAGTAGCACAGATAGACAGCTAACAAATGGAATAGACTTGCATACTTGGCAGAACCAAAACGCCTCTGCGGTGTTTGCTTTCGTCGACCCCTTCCCAAGACAGGTAGTGTGATAGGATTTCAAACACATGGTACACACCAGACCACTTTTTACCACTTTAGCACATGATTCGCATTTGCTCTTCATACGAGACATGTTCTCAGTAGGGGTAGAAAAGGGGTAGAAAGAGGATAGAGATACTGACACACCGTTGCGTGACAAGCGGCGCTGGTTTGAGGTCAGCGGGTCCAGGCGTGTCGCGGCCAGATGAGTCACGCGTTCTTCAGGTTAGATAGGCGAGGTGCGTGCTATCGCTCCAGACGGTAGAGGGTACGCAGCGATGCGACGTACGACTGAGGCGAAGCAAGTTGACTTGGAAAATACTGTCTAATGATGACAGTGGCAGTTCCACGGGTGGATCAAATTGACGACTATCGCTTTGTAGAGCGACTTGAAAGAATAGTAGTAAGCTTGATCGGGTGACTCTCAAAAAGATCTTTAAAATAAGACCACAAGAGTTCTTGTGCGACGCTAGGGAAAATAAAACCTTCGATAAGGTTCAAATACGGTTGACTTCGAAGTTTCAAGAGCACAGTTTGCTGGTGATCCGTGAATGATAGATCCAATAGATGAACAGTGGTAGGAGGAGCTCGCGTAGCCAAATCGAATGAGGGCACGTAGGTCTCTGTGAGAATAAATCCAAAGATTTGGAAGCGAATAACGCAGGAGAACGGTTTTTTGCGACCGCTCATCAGCCACATGCTGATGCTAGTTGGTTCACTCACCAGCTGGCCGTGTAGGCGATCGGATAGTGTAAATCTGAACCCATCTTCACATGGTGCTTTGGTGACCTTTCCTATCCAGTAGAACGTGTAGCCTGCACCAGCTGCAAGCTAGCCGGGTCTCACTGAGCGCCGCAATATTGATGTGGTAGTGCGCTACTTCCATCGCGACCAGTGCAGTGCGTCGTTCGGGGCGCTCACTCGAGTTCCGGTCCAGTAATGTGCACACGTTCCAGTACCTGATGCTGAGTGCTTTGCGCGCAAGCATACGATTGCTTTGGTGGGCAATCTTTCGTGCGCTGGTGGTTGTATTTCGAATGTTTGTTTGGGTTACTCCGCCCGGAGCCTTTCTGTCAATGGCCTGACCCACAAGGAAGTGAGAAGAAGCTCCAGCTGGAGAATGTGATTGCAGAGAGCCAATGTGATCTGTTTGAGGTCCATCAAACACAGCTTTGCAAATTTAGAATTATTCTTGTGTTTTGCGGCCGTAGTAGGATACCCACCTGCGACTATGGCCGGCGCAGGAGGGTTTTGGTAGGATGGCACCAATTTGACCAGGGGCTGCCTGGCTTGCTCCGCGCAGTAGCAAACAGCGAGCAACCGGAGGTACCCTCTCACCGTCAGAGGCAATGCGTGGCGCTTGTGCTCTACGCCATTCGAGATGTGCGCTTATAACCCGTGGACCTGTTGTCTCCCACGGCTAGGTTCTAAAGGAAGAGGGCCATCGACCACTTCCTAACCTACGGCAGGGCGCTCACACCTTACAGAAGAACGACTCGAATCCTCAGCCAAAGTCTTCGATTAAATGTACACCCGAAAGGCGGCAGGTCTAGCACATGGTCAGTTCACTGACTCATGCGGATTGGTGTGGCTTGGCTCTTGGCTAGAAGAAGAGTGTAACCCCACTCCCACCTAGCGGTCGACACGAGGAGGCGTGCAGGACATGAGCCCACGACACAACAGTAGCAGCAGTGGGTAGACCATCTGTCAGGATCTAACCACCATAAGTTTCAGTGCACCGTAGTCTCACCTGCCCCTGCGTCAGCACACGCAAATTGTTACAAATCGATCAAAACGCAGCACTTGCCCGGACATTAGAGAACATCTCCATCTATATTTATTGCTTGATGGAAACGCGCATACAAGATCCGAGCTCGGCTCTCAATCTGCGATCCCCTAAAGGTGACACTAGCATAGCTTTCTTATTACCTGTATCCGGAGACGATATATAGTTCAACAGTGTATGGTAGAATAAAAAGCATAAATGCACAAGACCCACAGGGTGGAACATGCACAAGAAAATTAAAAACAAAAATGTTCCAACGTGGAACGTGAATTACCAGTGGAAAAGACATAGCACTTTAGCACACTCTTGTGTGGCCTTTAGCACTAAGATGAAAGTCTATAGGTCTCTCGAATATCTCAATGTCTGGTGTGTTCACCACATGTGCTGGTAGTGCATTCCATTGGGAACAGATTCTGAAGGAGTTAAAGTACTTCCTACTATCCAAACGGCAGTGTTGCGTCACTAGTTTCAGTTAGTGGTCTCGACATTGTTGTTGAAGGGCTAGGGTCAGCAGAGATGCACATGGGCGCTCGCTTTTGGTTAGTATCCGGTATGTGAGAATGAGATCTCCGCGAAGCCGTCGGGATTTTGAAAAGAACCCACAGGTTAAACGAAGGCGCAATCGTAACTGAGACTAGATAGTCCACGTGATGCCTTGAGGGCTTTATTTATGGTTACTCCAAGAGACGAATATCTGGTTTTAAGCATGGGCGCAGGCCTGAACCGCATATTCAACATGGGTACGAAGATATGTGTTGATCAATTCTGGTACTAGCCGTCGCATCAAGTTCGAGCCAAGCCGGTGTTGGTAGTGCCCTAAGTCCCCGGACTGAAGCTGCTCTAGTTTATTGGATCCAAATCAGTAGCCGGACATTTGTGGTCCGAGTGGATGGCTCTTTCAATCTCTAAAGCCGTGTGAGACTAATAGGTATCTGCTCGTCCATAAACTGTAGCGATGACTCGGTAAAAGACGGGTTCTGTCACCAACTGAACGACCTCCTTCGTCACAGGGAAAGCATGGCCACTGTAATGCCGGCTGGGGAGATGAACGCTCAAGTTGGAAAATATTCCACTAAGGAGCTGCATCTGAGCGGCCAAAACGCTTTAGGCACCAGCAATAATAAAAGTGAGCGCTTACTTAGTTATGCAAAGATTTTCACTTATTTATTGCGAGCAGTTACTTCAGACACTGCACCCGCCGGAAGGTGACATGGTGCCCGCCAGAATTAGACCAGACTTGGACGTAAATCGATCGCATCTCGATCAGTTATCGCTGGAGAGGCTGAGTCAAGATTGTTGTTTGATTTGGAGCACGTGTGGACACTGACCATTCACTTGTATACGCTGATCTGCTGGAGCGTTTTGGCGGACGTTCACGACAACGACATGATGGGGTTGAAACCAGCGAACGGGCGAAGTCAGATGCAATGAATACGCGTCGAAGTACACTGACATCTCGGTTGAGTAAGTGCTCACCAAGTACGACTGAAGATCACTGGTCGCATGTTCACTAGACCTTACTACCAGCAGCCAAGTCCTCATAGCCAACATGGACATTGAGATTTTCGCAGTCTCTGAAACTTATCGATGCTAGCCGGCATATTCCAGCTGGAAGCGAACACAATGAGATGTGCAAAGACAGAGCAAAACTACGTGCCAGTCGGAAGAGAGACCGTGAATCCTGGTGGTCTCATCTTGCGTCAGAGGTGGAAGTGACCGCTGCTCTTGGTAACCATTGTAACTTATTCTTTTTAATACGGAAGCGGGTAGCTGGAGACCTGGTACTGCCGAAACCATCATCATACTACACGTTAGCTGGAGGTGGGGAACACCTCAGCTACTGTGCCGCAATACAAAGAAAAAAAGGAGAGAAAAAAAGCAACTGGTGCAAGCCAGCTGAGCTACCGATAACGGATGGGCATCGTTCCGGTAAGCTAACAGCCAGCTGCTGTGCACCAAATAAATTACTATGCAAACAATGTGATCGTGGTTGGAGGGGGAGGCTAAGAGGGGTGGGGTGGGACAAAGAAAGTCAGCACGAACGCCACTGAGGTCGGCTCCTAGCCATATCAGCAAGTGTGTCCAACCAAATGTGTTCATCGCCTTTCGGACCCCAACCAGGGAGCCGAGACGCTCCAACCGAAGCCAGCTCAGAAGTGAGGGCCTTCATTCCTCTGGACCAAGTCATCGCTTGGCCACCTCTCCTCTTCTTCCATCCACACCCCCGGCGCGCAAACAACACACGTCGCGGAAGTCGGTGGGCTGGCATGCGTAACACGTGGCCGAGCCATCGGAGCCTGATGCGTGAAATAACCGTGCTGAGCAGTTCATTTCCTTTCCCTGTGCCATAAACAAGGCGTCGAACACGCTCGTTGCTCACGCGGTGTTCCCACCAGATGTGAGCTCAATTACGAAGGCACCGATGGTCGAACGTAACTAACCTCTTCAGGTCCGCTGCTTTAAGGGGCCAGATTTCACAACCGTACAGTAGGGTCGAACGTACCGCTTCATTGTACACTCTGTCCTTCAGGGCAAGAGTGATGTCGTGCCGGTGTCATAAGTGGCGAAGGTTAGCAAAAGCGCCCCGAGCTTTTGCTATACGATTCGTGATTTCATGTTCAATCCCACTGGCGCTGATACAACTTCCCAGGTAGTTGAATTTCTGCACGACTTCTAGCTGATCCGCACCAAGCGTCAGCGTAGGAGGCGGTCCAGACCAATCTTGGAGGAACGGTTTGCACTTCGATGGTGCGAAGCAAAGCCCGAAGTGACGGACAGCTAGTGCTAATCTGTCCAGTGCCGCTTGGCACGTCTGGGAGCTGTCACAGATTAGGGCAATATCATCAGCATACTCTAAGTCGAGAAGTCGTTCTCCTGGGAGTAGCTCCACACCTTCTAACTCGTGTCCTGTGAACGCGATTTCCATGACTTCGTCAACAGCGAAGTTGAAGAGAAAAGGTGACAGCGGGCATCCTTGTCTCACGCCGCTGGATATGTTAAAGGGCGACGACAACTTGCCGTAAGCCCTCACTCTGCCCGAGCTACGCGCATATAATGCTCGGATAATATTAGCGAAACCATATGTGGCGTAAATAAACAGCCGATCCATAGCTTGTCAAAACGCTTGGAGCGTTGGGCGGAACACTTTGAAAACAAGTTAATCGGCCGGAATTGTTTGCATCCTCGCCGGCCAGTGATCGCCCTGCTCATGGGGCTGTGCCTTGGGATCCGCCCTCTCGATCAGAAGTTGATCGTGAGGTCGGACTGCTGAACTTGAATAAAGCCGCGGGACCAGATGATTTTCTTGCAGCCGTCTTCAAATTCGGAAGCTCCACTTTTGTTGATGATTTACATGAATTAACAGTGAAAATGAGAGAAGAGGAAACGGTCCCAAGCGACTGGAGCCGCTCGGTCATAGTCGCAGTCTTCAGAGAAGGCTCCTGTTCGGAAAGCGACAACCATAGAGGAATCCGTTTGATCTCCATCACTTCCAAATTGCATGCCTCTGTTATGCTTTACAGACTGATTGGCACTCGTGACAGCCAGATTCGCGAGAAGCAGGCGGGATTTGTCCAAAAGAATCGCCGAACATTGTCCTGCATCACTACGGAAAGGCACGGCAAAATTCATCAGCAGTTTCCTATTACAACACTTGGTCGGCACTAGACACCAAGTCCAGATGAACCAGTCGTTGCAAGATGTTTATACTATCCCTAAACGCTACCCAAAGCAGCTTAAGAAACATTTGTTAAGCATATCTGACGCCATTGAAATCAAGGTTCTAAAATCAGAACTGTGCAAACAGCGCACACTGCTACAGGCTCTGCAATCGCCTTGGCCTTGAACTTGACATATGAACAGGCTTGATCACCTGCTTCCTAATGCGACAGTCGGATTGATCAAATCATTGGTTTAGTGTTCATATTTCATGCAGCCATTTCCCTTCAGAAATTTCAAGAGAGCAAGAACGAACAGCATTTCTGTGGGATAACCTGAACTCAGATTATTTCGTGTCTTCTCATTCAGCCGCTTACAGACAAATCGTGGAAAGAGTAAAGGAATGCAATTGAAAAAGGGGGTCAATGGGAAGATCAATAAAATACTGAGCAAACCAAGGTCATTGCCTGCGTCTTACCAGGGCAAGGCAAGACTGGCCACAAAGTCTATCTGTTTGCAAAGGTTGGGTTTCATTCGTCTGATGGCCGAGGCTTCAGCGAAACGAAGCAAGCTCGCGTTGTTTTGTCTGCGGATAACCTTGAATGCGTCACGTGGGTTTTCGCACAAAGTACAATCGAGCAGATGCTGAGCGATGGAGCTGGCAGGGAGTTTAGGTCCACTATTTGCCAGGTTCCGTGGAACATGTTCCATGATCCTAGTTGATAGTCTTCTTTCCGTTCGGCCAATGTACATGTTACCGCAAGTACAGGTGAATTGGTAAACCCATGAGGCAGTAACCTGAGAGTGAGGCCTATCCAAGTTGGATTCATGGAACAGCTTCTTGGTTTGAGGTAACAACACGAGCTCAGCTGTGTAGTAGCACCTTTTTATGGCTTGGCGCAATCGGTAGCACAATCTTCTGTCGTTCTTTTCCCCTTTGTATGGTAGCGTGATGAAGACCTTTTTCTTTGGGACATCCATTCGTGTTTCTTTCTTAGCAACCTCATTCCCATACCTGGTGATGAATTTATTAGGATAGCCATTATTGCGTAGGTTAGATTCGATGTATCGTAATTCATCCTCGATTGACTCTTCAGAGCATATTCGGTGTGCTCTAACAAAAGAAGTTCGAACTAGGAATCGTTTATAGTTCATTGGACAGTAACTGTTGAAATGTAGGTATTGTCCGGTCCAGCTCGGTTTCCGGTAAATCGATCTTATCAGTGAACCATCTGCGCTTCTTTTATGTGAAACGTCAAGAAAATGAAATGAATCCTCTGATTTACTTTCCATAGTGAACTTTAGGTTAGGATGACATTTGTTTAACGTTTCCAAAAGGGCTTTCGCTTGTTGGACAGTGTCAACTACAACAAAGGTATCGTCAATATACCTCGAGTAAAAGTGTGTTGCTCCAGTGACATCGCGTAATAAGTTACTCTCCAAATGACCCACAAAGATGTCAGCTAGAATCGGTCCGAGAGGGCTACCCATCGCCACGCCTTCAATTTGACGATACATATCCCCATTATAGCAAAATTGGACGTCTTTCGTACAAATGTTGAGTAAGGTCTTCAATCAATGTGCAGGCAGGCCAACTTTGTCCGCACTGCTAGCTCAGCACGTACAGGCTCGAGTCGCTTTGCCAACCATCGTGCCAGTTTCTGGTGAGGCGCCGCAACTGAGAGAAGGCTATCAACTAGGATCATGGAACATGTTCCACGGAACCTGGCAAATAGTGGACCTAAACTCCCTGCCAGCTCCATCGCTCAGCATCTGCTCGATTGTACTTTGTGCGAAAACCCACGTGACGCATTCAAGGTTTTCCGCAGACAAAACAACGCGAGCTTGCTTCGTTTCGCTGAAGCCTCGGCCATCAGACGAATGAAACCCAACCTTTGCAAACAGATAGACTTTGTGGCCAGTCTTGCCTTGCCCTGGTAAGACGCAGGCAATGACGTTGGTTTGCTCAGTATTTTATTGATCTTCCCATTGACCCCCTTTTTCAATTGCATTCCTTTACTCTTTCCACGATTTGTCTGTAAGCGGCTGAATGAGAAGACACGAAATAATCTGAGTTCAGGTTATCCCACAGAAATGCTGTTCGTTCTTGCTCTCTTGTAGTTTTCATATTGCCCAGTTAATGAGTTGGTTGCTCTCTGTACAAGCCTCTACGGGCTTTATTCTCTTCAAAAAATTTTGCTTCATGATTGTACACGCCTGATGAGAAGTATCGGAAAGAATATTCTTCGCGCATTTGCTTACTTCTGACTCAAATAGGGATAATTTGTAACTGAAAATGCTGGGTTTCGTCAAGGTCAGGGGCTACATCATCCACGTCTGTCTTTTGCGTCAATTGTTGAAGCAACATCACATATATTGCCGGCCCACCGTAGTCGGGCTCCACGACAGCAAAGGTACCTTTGATTCGATGGATCGATGTGTCATTTAGGACTGCCTACTCAGGAAAGGTGTGCTGGAGAAATATGTAAACATTATTCAAGTGCCCTACGCGCGTACCTTGGGTAGAATGAGGGTTTATGGCGGCCTGTCACCGCCCTTCATTATCTCCAGCGGTGTAAGACAAGAATGCCCGCTGTCACCTTTCCGTTTCAACATCACTATTGACGAAGTCATGGAGATCACCTTCACCTGACACGCATTCGATGGTGTGGGGCTGCTCCAAGTTGGAGGAATTCTTGACTTGGAGTAGGCTGGCGATATCGCCCCTATCTGTGACAGCTCACAAATGTGCCAAACTGCTATGGACAGATCAGTGCAGGATGTCTGTAGTTTCGTGTTTCGCCTTGTACCCTCGAAGTGTCTGCCGGTCGCCGAGTGGTCTGCACTTTTGTTTTGCAACCATAAGGTCACCGGTTCGAATCCGCGTAGGGGTGGGCGTCCTCGCGGTATACTCAGCCCGCGCGCGACTGGTGTGGTCGCGCGGCAGCGAACCACCTTTACGGCGTGCAGCTGACACATTATTCGTCGCAACTAGACTGGACCTTAACGTGGTGCGACGGTTGCGTACCTCATTGACACACTGACATATACTGGGTGATGCCTCCGGGCACCTTGAGAGCTACTCCTACCAGGTTGGTCAGTGGTGTGAGGTCAGACAAAGTCAGTCCCCTGGTCCTCTAAGTTGGGGGTTTGAAATGGGATGGCGTACACTTCTGCAAAATTAATTCATTGCCACCTCCCCGCTGCCTTGCGGACAGGCTTTTGAGCCAAAGGCTTTGGATGAGGACCCTAATCGTCCTCCTGTCTAGGTCTGGGCGCCCTGGCAGTATCTCAACCCACATACAACCTTGATTTTTATTCAAACATATAATTCATCCTGCATCGGCCGTCGCGCAGATTAGCAAGGGTCGCCATATCTGCTGCATACAGCAGGGCATGTAAGCGAAAACATGCCACTGCTGGCACCTCCCTTCTTTCGTTTCCACCTGTTTCTCTTACTCCCATCCCGACCCCCATTACTAACCTTCCTTCTATAATTCCCAGCTTAATTGACGGCAACCGAAGTGCCACTGGAGCATAACCATCTGCAGCCATCGGCATGAAGCAGCAACTTGGGACATCATAGCATTAACTGAAACCTGGCTCTCAAACGAGATTTTGGATCCAGAAATTGAACTTAGTGAAATGTCAGTCATTCGAAATGATCGTCCATCTCGCGGTGGTGGCGTTGCTATCTACTACCGAGATCACCTGAAATGTGAAGCTCTCACTGAGCATTCCCTTATTATCCTCGACGCCTTATTTTGCCGGCTGCAGCTATCCGGTCCCGATAGTTGTCCTCAGAAGAAGACACATGATGCTTGCCTCATAGCAGTTGTCTACAGGCCGCCGAACTCCTCCGCCGACAGCGATGATATTCTGTTAAATGCTCTCCAATATGCTATGTCGAAAAAGTACTCACACTACCTAAGAATGGGTGACTTCAATGTACCGTCAATCGCATCTGTGTTCCCAAGTGGGCCATGCTTCAAATCAAAACTCCTTGAGTTCTTGACTATGGCAGTTTTGTATAACCATGTGGATCAACCAACCAGACACCGCGGTTCAAACAAGCCTTCAATACTTGATTTAATCCTGACTAATGAGGAGTTAATGGTTGAGTCGGTTTCATACAACCCCCCGCTAGGTTGTAGTGATCATTCAGTTCTAACGTTTGATTATGTGTGTTATGCCAGTATGGTTGACAAAGAACCAGAAACCCGACGAGTCATCACCAACTATTCCAAGCTTCACACTATAGCGACAACCGTTGACTGGGACCTCCAGATGCACACTTCGGCGAATGATGCCTGGCAAGTGTTGAAAGGCAAGATAAACTGGGTCCTACAATCAGCTTCAAAAGACGTACCATTACGAGTTTCGCGACGGAGCAACAACTGGATCCGGAGTAGAACACGTAAGTGGTTGAATAGGCGAGACGAGGCTTGGAGGGGTCATTTGCTAGGTCCAAGTGATACCACGTGGAATCATTACAAAACAGTCAGAAATTACCGCACTTCACTCCTTAAAGCTGACAAGTACGAATGGCAGGAAACTATGGTACGCAAATTCACTAGCAATCAAAAACTGCTCTACCGGTATGTGAATGACAAAAGGAAGGTTAAGACGGGAATACCACCACTAGAGACGGTCAATGGCCTAACGGTTACTGAAGAGGAGACCGCGGACGCATTGCTCATGCAGTTTGTCTCAGTGACTAGACACACCATGGAACTATCGCCTTGCTACATCCCAGCAAATGTCGTCGGCTTATCCACGGTCAACTTTAGCCCTACATCTGTGGCAAAGAAATTACAGTCGCTCAGGGAAAATAGTGCGCCGGGAATTGACAAGATCTGTCCGAAAGTACTTAAAACCCTTGCACCCACCATGGCAGTCTAACTTGCAACCTTTTTCCAGTTTCTATTTGATTCTCATACACTTCCGTCTAAGTGGAAACGTGGACTTATCACTCCGATATACAAGGGAGGTAAGCGGTCAGACCCTGCCAACTACCGACCTATTACTCTCCTTCCTGTTCTATCAAAAGTGATGGAGTCTATAATCGCTGATGAAATGGTGAGATATTTTGAAAGTCTACAAATCATCTCCAACCTCCAACATGGATTCAGACGCGGACGATCTTGCCTCACCAATCTACTACTTGCTCGGGACTCATGGACCAGGGCTGCTGACGAGGGAGTTCCCGTAGATGTGATTTACTTAGACTTTTCTAAGGCATTCGACAGAGTCAATCACCCAGCACTTCTCCGAAAGCTTGCGGCCTATGGTATCCACGGATCCTTGCTCACATGGTTGGAAAGTTACTTATACGACAGAAGAATCGAGGTAAGGATCGCCAACACCCACTCCGATAGCCTATGCGTCACTAGCGGCGTACCGCAAGGATCAGTTATCGGCCCGTTACTCTTTTTAGTCTATATCAACGACCTCCCTGCCAACATTTAATCACCTATGCAAATATTCGCCGAGGATGCTAAGATGTGGCGAGCTATTCAGTCAACATCTGACCCTGTCTATCTGCAGGATGACCTGAACCGGATTCACGAATGGGCAGTAAACAACCAACTACCCCTGAACCCTGAGAAGTGTCACCTGTTGTCGCTGCTCAGTAACTGCAGCAACACATATCACCTGGGGCAGCGCGTTATAAAACAGGTGAGCAACGAAAGAGACTTAGGGGTCATCGTGCAAGAAGGTCTGGGTAATTCGCTCCAATGTTCAAAGGCAGCTAACATAGCGAACTTAAACTTGAGGCTTTTGAGACGAGCGCTCGGTACCTTCGAGCGGCAACTCGTGCCATTATTAATTAACGCCTACATTCGTCCCCACCTCGAGTATGCGGTGCAGGCATGGCGTCCGTGGTTAAAACGGGACATTCGTCTCCTGGAGCAATCACAAAGAAGAGCCACTAAGGCAACACGTGGTCTATCAAGCCTTAGTTATGAACTGCGCCTTCGTTCGATCGGTCTGTACTCCTTAGAATACCGACGACTTCGCGGTGATCTGATCCTCACTTACCGGATACTAAGAGAAGAGGACCATCCATGTAAGTCGCTGTTAACATTATCTGCCGACAAACGATGCCAAGGCCATGCACAAACACTTGTGACTCAATATTCCCGTCTAGATTGTAGAAAGTTTTTTACTCTCTTAGTGTCTGTCCGCACTGGAACGCACTGCCATCGCATGTGGTGAACGCACCAAACATCGAGACATTCGAAAGACTATTGGACTTGCACTTACACGATACACATTATATAACGGTATGACAAGCCGCAGTGTCTAACTTACTGATATTTTTGTGTCACACCTGAAACTTTTGTTTTCTTCCATTTGCCATCCTGTGGGTCTTGTAAAGTTATTGCTTTTTATCCCACCATACACTATTGAACTATATTGAACCTATCGGACGCCTATCGGCAAAGGTCCCTTATAAGGCCACGCTAACCCGTTTCCATGGCGACATTTAACGTTCGCACTCTAAGACAGTTCAACAGGCTGCACTCGCACGCACCTTGGACACACTGGGTATTGATGTGTGTTGTGTGTCCGAAACTAGGAGTAATGACCCTAACGGGGTTATTGACTTAACTGCACCCGGCTTATCCTCTCGTTATTGGTTGCACGCATCCGGAGACGCCGATGCAGCACTCACGGGTCAAGCTGGTGTAGGGACCATTCTAGGCTCCAGGACTGAACCATCGTTGGTTGATTGGATTCCGGTGAACAGTCGTTTATGTGCAGCCTGTTTGATGACATCAGCTAAGGTTGATTCACGAAGTAGTACAGAACGCTGTTTGTTTGTGATTTCCGCTTATGCTCCCCCCGACTGCAGTTCAGATGTGGTCAAGGACACATTCTATCACGAACTGAACGCGCTACTACGCAGTGTTACTAGTTCAGATATTATAGTACTTGCAAGGGATATGAACGCAAAAATAGGGCGTCTGAGCTCTTCAGAAGTTCAGCTGGGTGGTAATTATGGGCTTAACTCCGAACGAACTGACAACAGTGACCGCCTGCTGCAGCAGTGTGCGGAGCACCGGCTGTTTCTTAGTAGCACTGCTTTTGGACACAGTGGGCGCCGAAGTGCCACTTGGCGTCCTCCTGTAGCGATGGACCCAAATTGACCACATAGCTATAATTTACAGACGGCGCGGTTCCATCCTGGATTGCCCTCGTACTGGAGTACGTGTGTCGACTCTGATCATGCCTTGGTACGCTGTCGTTTCTCCAGGAACTTTACCGGGAGGCGCACCAAGACTCCCATACGATTGGCAACGGAGAAATTGTCTCAGTCAAGGCAAGCCTATCAAGAAGCACTGCATACCGAACTTCCGCTGTCTTGTCCGAATGACACTGAGCTTCAGTAGAATAGGATCTCGGCCGCCATGCACGAAGCAGGAGCATCTGTTTGTGGCACTATCCATCGTCACCGCATCGGTCACTGGATATCCGAGAGGTCGGTGAACCTGTTGGAGTCTAGAAGACAGCTCCCTGCTGGCTCTGAACACAATGTAACCAGCCGGGCTATTAGGCGTGAACTAAAGCAGAGGCTACGTGCTGACAAGGAAGCCTGGTAGACCAGTAGGGCTCAAGAAATTGAGGATGCATGAGCAGTAGGCAATTACCGTAAACTCTTCCAACTAACCCGCACCACTGGTACCAGGAAACCAGGCGTCAGTGACACAATGAGAGACAGCTCGAGTGCGATGATACGCAGTAAGGAGCGCCGTATGGCTTGTTGGGCGGAACACTTTCAAGATCAGTTCAGCTGCCCCCTGCTCCCTGAGCTCTTCCTACTCAGGTGATACAGGACGTGCCATGGACGGTTAGCTTAGAGCCTCCGTCGGAGGCCGAGGTCCGAAACGCGATCACAGCCCTCAATCGTTTTCGTTCCGCTGGCCCGGATTCCCTCCCACCTGCACTATTTAAGGCTGGAGGTGAGCTCCTCTGCAAAGCACTGACCTCCCTATTCGAACGTATCTGAAAGGAAGCGTGTCCCGGCTAACTGGAGAGAATCGATTATAGTGGCAATATCCAAGAAGGGCAGTCACACGGAGTGTGCTAACCACAGGGGCATTAGCCTAACGCCAGTTGTGACAAAATTACTGACCTCGATTATTATTCGTCGCCTCACTGTGGAACGGGAACCGCGGAGCAAGGAAGATCGGGCTGGTTTCCGCCCAGGACATGGCTGGATGGACCATATATTCACTTTGCTGCAAGTTATTCATCAGGGCCACACATACCGCAGACCGACAATAGCTGTGTTCCTTGATTTCAAAAGTGCGTTCGATTCAGTCGATCGATGCATTCTGTTCGAAATACTTGCGAGGAAAGGTGCTCCCACGAAATATGTGAACATCCTTCGTGCTCTATACTCGAACAATACAAGCCACGTCAGGGTCTACGGTGGCCTGTCGGATAGCTTTCCGACCACAAGTGGCGTTCGTCAGTGTTGTCCGATTTCCCCATTTTTGTTTAGTTTCGTTGTGGATTCTATCATGGAGTGTTCCCTTGCGGAATCTCACGATGTAGGCTTCGAAGTGCTGCCTGGTTAAAGGTTACTTGATCTAGATTATGTAGACGATATCGTCTTGCTTTTCGACGACGTTGGGGCGGCACAAGCAACCCTGATTAGTCTGTCCAGTGTGACCCCATTATTTGGTATACACTTCGCACTTTCAAAGTGCAAAGTGTTGCTGCAGGACCACCAGCCACTTGATGATCCCTTGACGCTTGCTAACGAGGAACTCGAGGTGGTTGATCATTTCACTTATCTTGGCAGCTGCATCAGCAATGATGGGCGCATAGCAACTGACGTCAGCTCACGCATTGCAAAAGCCAGAGCTACCTTCTTAAACCTGCGGCATCTTTGGCGACAGAAGGGATATTCCCTTCGTCTGAAAGGCCGTGTATACAAGGCCACAGTGAGGGCCGTTCTGCTCTATTGTAGTGAGACTTGGCCCCCTGCGGTCGGAAGATCTGAGGCGCCTTCAAGTCTTTGATCATCGTTGTCTGCTAAGCATTGCTGGTGTCGGATGGCACCAGTGTGTCCGCAACGATGATGTGCGTAGGCAAGTACTAGGTGGTGATAATCATGCTAGCTCCCTAGGACAACAGATAGCACTGAATAAGTTACGTTGGCTTGGGCACGTGCTACGCATGCCTGGTCACCGCTTATCTAGGAGGGCCTTGTTTAGTCTGCCAGGTGTAGGGTGGCGCAAGGATCGAGGTGGATAGAAGTTGACTTGGCAGCGGAAAATGAAGTCAGTGACGACGAAACCGGGTGCTGTTGGTCCATCTCGCCTTCCGGGCTGGAGTCCACGTGACTCGTCTTGTACTTGGCTCGAGACTTTACAGGACATGGCTCGCAACCGACACCAGTGGCGCGTCTGCTGCCGTCTCCTAATTGGATCGTCTGTTTAAAGTGTGTTTCGTGCTGCGGTATCTGCGCGGTAATGGCTGATTATGACGCGTGGCAGTGAAAGACACGAGGAAGCTGTCTTGTCGATGTCGCCTTATCTTTGCGCGATAGCCACCTGTTTGTGACGGTCTGTTGTTAACACAAGGTGGAGGCGCGTTGGCCCTGAATGTTTGCTTAGGGCGTAAAGTTTTCAGCTAAGTCCCTCTTCTCTCCCTCTTCGTATTCTTTATTTCATCGGTCCTCATGGTTTTATGTCAGCGAAGCATCAGTTCAAATGGCTGATGTACTGCTGTTGATGATGATGATGATGAATGATGATGATGATGAAGATGATGATGATGATGAGGATGATGATGATGAGGATGATGATGAGGATGTGGATGAGGATGTGGATGAGGATAAGGATGATGATGATTGTACTCTCGAAGTGCAGAGCTTTCCTCCATGAGTAGCAAGAACCGCCTCCTGCGCCGACCCTTGGTGGGGATCAGCTAGAGTTCGTTCAAAAGTTCAACTACGTAGACAGTTCTCTCAGCGCCTGGTGAATCGAAGACGAGTTCACACAACGTGTAGCAAAAGCTCGAAGTGCTTTTTCTAACCTCCGCCATCTATGGTACCGGCGCGACATCAATCACTCCTCGAGGAATAGAGTGTATAATGCAGCCGTAAGTTCGACCCTACTGTACGGTTGTGAATGCTGGCCGATTAGATCGGTAGACATAAAGAGGCTAGTTACGTTCAATCACCAGTGCCAGCGCAGTTTGGCTGATATCTGGTGGGAACACGGGCTGAGCAATGAGCCTGTTTGACGCCTTGTTTATGGCACAATAAGAAGAAATAAAACACTCAGTTCTGTTATTTTATACACCAGGCTCCGATGGCTAGGCCACATGTTTTGTATGCCAGCACACAAACTTCCGCGAAGTGTGTTGTTTGCTCGCCGGATGTGTGGATGGAAGAAGAGGAGGGGTGACCAAGCGATGACTTGGTCAAGAAGAATGAAGGCCCTTATCTCGACGGTATTCTTGGTTGGAGCCACTTGGCTCCTTGGTTTGGGTCTGAAAGACGATGAACACGTTTACCGAGATACGCTTGTGGCATGGTTAGGGGCGGGCCACAGTGACGTTTGTGTTGTGAGTTTCTTTGTCCCTCTCCCTCCCGCTCTACCACCCCTCCAACCACGATCTCATTTCCTGGCATATCATAACTCCTACGGAAAATAATTTCTTTTGCAGCACAATGCCGGCTGGTGGCTTTCCGGATTGATGTCCAGCCGTTACTTGTGGCTCAGCTGTCGTACATCGGTTGCAAGCTTTTTCTTCTTTTCTTATGTATTGGGGCATCGTAGCTGACCTGTTTGTAACCTCCAACTAACGTGTATAACGATGCTGATGAGTCGGTTTCGAGCTGCTACTTCGCACTCCATTGGACCCGCACTAGTAAAGAATGCTGATGGGGTGCTCTGCTAAGCACTAGCCTCCCTGTTCGAGCAAGTTCGAATGGAATACTTCACTCCAGCTAACTAGCCTAAGTCGATCATAGCGGCAAAATACACCACAGGCGTTTACACCGAATATGCACCGAATGTGGTGACGAAATTCCTGGCATCATTCCTCGTTCGCTGATTTACTGCGGCATAGGCCACCGCATGTTTTCTGTCGTCCCCTGTCCTGTATTGCCAGAACGAACAATCTGCTGGCATTGCAGTGAATCCTTTGAACGAAACGGCCTCTTCCGATTCTCATCCCGGCATATATAGAACCGCACTCCCACACAACAATAAACGCTATCACCCCAACCGAATGCATGAGGTACATTGCCGACAAGTACATTACTCTTTCCTTGCACTACCACTGGTTCCTACAACACCAAGGAGGCACTGCGCATCACTTGCACCAAGCCACTTCTTCACCGGTGACTGTCATCGTTATCTCGGCGACAAAATGTATGGGCTCCACTTTTACCATATCTCCTTCGTGTTTCTGCACGTTATGTCCGCTCCCGTTTCGGACATGTTCGGGCCTAAAAGGACATTTGGCAGCCCATTGCCGCAATTCTTCTGTGTCTCCAAATACCGCGTTTGGATACCACGACCCACGGGTTAAGTGTACGGTAGCTCGGAGAACTTTTTCTGCCAAATGTATTCCCAATTGTGGAGGTGCCTTCAAATTAACCGTTGCTTTTCTCATTGTGAAACCTTTTTTACTCTAGATACTGAGGAGGTGTCGAACTCACAAAACCCGTTTGCCATTTTATTTATCTACATTAATTTTTGACCTCTAGGCTGTTCTATTCCGTCAACATTTTGAACTCTCTTTGAGAATGCTCCAAGTCCGCGTAATATTCAACATGCTTACTTTACTTTTAAACGTGTTATGCAGAAGCATTGTTGTTATTTGAGAAAACACCATGTTGGCTGGCAAATAAGCCTTAGACGTTGCTCAGTTGACAAGACACAAATCCCATTGATTTTGTTTAGCAATATTTGATCACTACTTGGAGAATTGGCGGATCTTACTGCTTGTATACAGCAAACTGAAATTTCGAATGCAGTTATTTTGCTGCTTCAAGAAAACTGGTTACATGCTGATGTAGAAAACAGCGTTATCAAATTGCTGATTATCTTCCCAGCAGATCCGACCGCCCTGGAATGTCTCAGAATTGTTAAGGGTGTGTCATCACCAACGTCCATCAACGCTGGTGTAGCTTGTCATCCATAATTGTTTACCTACTCAACAGTCGCAATCAACTGCCATTTGTTTGAACGTAAGCCAAAGTTTCTGAATAGTTTTATTCCTCTTATTATTGGGAATGTATACGGATCCCCCGACATACGAGCAACAGAGTTGAACAATTTTGTGGATGATCTAACCTCGGCGTTACTACCTAAACTGAGCCGCTCAGTCTGCGTCATCGCCGGAGGCTTCAATAAAATTGATACCTCATTCATCTAGGCACTTGATTTGACTAACATACTGATCTTTCAGATCAGGTTTGAAGTACAACTAGAGTTCGTCTTCACAAATAACGCCTGGCTGTTTTCCGAACTAAAACGTGCCCCACTCGGGAACAGACCATTGTCTCATAAAAGTGTGCTCTGTCGCTTATGGTATAAGTCACTCCGGTTCCTTGGCTAATAATCCCCTCAAAACTGTGATGCAACGAGATTGTTCAGATCCAATATTACGCGACTCCAAGGTATGCTGACCTCTACTGATTTTACAGCTTTGAAAAACGCAGATTTGTCTATTCGGTGTGATCATTTCACTGACTATGTTAACTTTTGCCTCGATTTTTGCTGCCCGGTCGAAACCATCTACTTACGAGTCGATAGATTCTCTCCACCAACACTCAAACAGCCTAGAAGGCAAAAAGAACGGGCCTACAAATGTAAAGTTACTGCTCGAGTAGAACAAGTCTCTCTAGCAATAACAACTGAAATTTCAAGACTGGATAGTTTATACATCGAGGTCGTTTTATCTAACCACCACTGCCGAGACGTATGGAGATTTCTAAAGCAGCAATGCGTTAACAGCTCCAATAAGCAGATTGGATCTGTGGATGCGGAGAAACTCAAGTCTCAGGTCTGTTCTTCACAGGAAGCATCCTCCAACCCTTCATTCCTTCCACCTTTGTTCTTCGGCTTTCGTCTAAAAATTACATTCCAACACCTTGAAGTCAACCGTGAACTCAGAACTCTGAATTCAAGAAAGGCTAGTGGACCCGATGCTCCTTTTCACCAGTTGTCTTGAAGGAGTGTACCAATATTCGCACCACGCCCTTGACGGATCATTTTAATCGGTGCGTACACGGGGGAATTGTTCCCGATATTTGGAGGCCTGTCAGGATAACACCCCTACCAAATAAGGGCTTCACGAAATTCCGTCCCATTGCCTGTAGATCTGTTTTGCTGAAAACCTTCGAGCGACTACTTGTGCCTTGGATCTCAACAAGCACTCCGGCCGTGGATGTATTTCATTTTGCGTACAGACCCTGACCACGTTGGATGCCGTAGCATACCTTGTTCATTCTATATCATCTGCATTGGATGTGAAATGCAGGAATGCTCGGCTCCTCTTCCTTAATTACACCAACGCTTTCGGGACTATCGACAGATCAAGCTTGCTTAATCAGCTGTCTACGAATGGTGTTCAACCAGTAGCATGCAACCTGATGAGCAACTACTCCGTAAACCGATCTCATCGTACCCAGCTAAATGGCAAAATCACACACTCTTAATGATGATTGAGGTGACTTACAAGGAGCAATCCTCTCTCCTCTACCATTCACTCTACACATCGAAACGCTGCCAATTCCCCCCAATTTCAATGGGTGTAAGTACGCTGACGATGTAGTCTTAGGCAGCATTGCTACAAATGCTGAATTACCAACGGCTCTTCAAATCGAGATGGACGACCTTCGGCAGTAGTCGTCGTCCCAATCCATTATTTTCAACGCTTCTAAATGCTGCGAGGTAACTTTCTCATTTCTCCGCACTGACCAACGTCTGACTGTGGCAAACAATTCTCGCCCCATGGCCGTAAGCAACCACAATATACGCAGTTAATTCACTGTTAAGTATCTTGGTGTATATTTATCTCCCAATCTATCTCGGTCAACACAAGTTGACAAAAGCGTTCTGCAAGGGGTGAAAATTATCATTCTATGATTTGATACTAGCAATGCTTTTAGTACCATAATCTGTAATTGACAAATTCGTTACTGCCTGTATTCTTCCTCATGGGTTATATGGCTCACCTATCATTTTTCCTGGTCTTCTACGAATAAACCACTTTGGTTGGGCGTTTCATTAAGTTCATTTTCAAGTATCGTGAATTGCTCAGATTGATTTGACCTTGCAAGCATCACGCTCGCCTGACCGAAGTGCGCAGCTCTCAAAGCTGGAGAAGTACAGAACCGTAACCAACCCACTGGGTCAGGTAACGAAACCACGTTGAATGGCAGAAATGCGAATCCAAAAAGGCTCAAAGCGAAAGCCATTTGCAGGTTAGGATAATGTCACCGACTAGTTCAAATCGGTCTGGCTTGCTCGCACTGTTTGGAATGGTAGCACTTGAAATGTGCAAATGTGTCCCAACAACAGGCACGAGAGCGAAATAGCTGCCAAGATGCACTTTGTTTCTGTACTGCGTGCTTTACCGTCCCACTGGTTAAGTGCTCGCTTATCCTAGCTCAGAAGTGCGACCGCTTAAACGCAGAAGCCGAGCAGACGATAAACGATAAGGTTACTTCAATGGAAGCTAGTATACACCACGGAAGCTTAGCCACTTCTAAGCAACAATGCTGCAAAATCCGCTTCCCCTGAACCGCAATGAGCCACCTCCCCATCTCCGTAGTCCCCTTTAACTTTGGTAGAACGCTGGGCGAAAACAGACCGTACCTACGAGAGTTAAACAGTACTCATTGCAACGAAAATCAGACACCACTCGAAACTTCTGGTTAAGCAAATCCCACTAGACCTGGCATCTAGTATTAACAAGGATGAAGCAGCCGAACAGCAACCCTCGGTGCCTGCAGCTCAAATGTCTTGTCGAGACAAAAGTCCCCCGGAACATCAGTTACATATGCAGAGATTGCTGCAAAGGTCCACCGGGAGGCCGCCGTTGCGGCCTCTTCTGTTGCAAACGTCGTTAACGCGAACAGAGGGACAAACAGCAAACAATCAACACTTGTAATCAGGTCAGGACAAACGAGTACCATATCTAGTAGCTCAACGAAAAAGGGATCCAACAATAGTGCTCGGACTGTTGTATACTCAAATGTCCCTGAATCTACCGCCATCACATTGCGGGCCAAGTTATCGGACGACCAAGACCAGTGGAACTAATTGTGCGTGCGGATGAGTGTCAAAGCCAAGCCCATAAACTTATTACGAATCACTCGTCATCCGAAATCGCCAAACTATGGAAAACCCAGACTTATTCGAGTAACATTAGAATCCTCCACCGACGTAGAAAACCTTATGCTCTCCGCAAACCCGCTAAAACACGGATCCTGTGGGATACGCATCTATCTTGATGTGCCTTAGAGCGTGCGACAATCAAAACGAAACACCGAAGGGGGGCACAGCAAGCAAGACCGCCTAAACACAACATACATGGCGTGCCAGAAAATCCTTCTAACGATGTTCAAGAGACCGGAAAGCACGATTTAGAACAGTGGCGGTTCATTCGTGAAACAATTGCTTTAGATAATATTGTGGCACTATCGCTCACCAGGATATTTCTCTCACCAAATTATACAGGATGCGGCCGTAGAATCCTAAAACGTGTGGTTCAGTCAGAGCAACAAGCAAAGGATGTTTTGTATCGATGGCGGAGAAATCGGAAACGTCTTCCTTCTGAACTTCGGTTAAAGGTCACAGAAGCTTTACACAGCGCAAATATTAAGGCATCTGAAGCAGCAAGCCTACCGACGAATGTACAGAAGCGTAACTTGAATGCTGCTTTACTTGACTCTGACGTAGGTCTAAATGAAAATTGGGACGCACTTTGGCCGAATCAACTTGCAGACGGGGTCTCATTATCCCATCAAAAAAGGAGTAATTTCCGACCTCCCATCGGTCGACATTCTTCCACACTTGACCCCTTCATCCCTCTGTGGGCTTCTAGAGACCGAGAAACTGGCCCGCTTGTATACGAATGCTTAGGATCTTTTTAATAAGCTGGCCGAACTGAAAGATCGCCAAGCTTCCAGGTCATATGATGTCATTGGTATCACTGAGATGTGGTTGCACACGGGAATGATGGACGCTGAAGTTTCGCTACCGGACATGTGGCTGGTCTGGAAAGACAAGCTCAAAAAAGGAGGAGGGGTAATCTTGTATTACCGAAATGACTTACAGTGCGAAGCCGTGGAGGATTCAGACTCGCAGTTCCCCGACTCTCTTTGGTGCCGGTTGCAGTTAAAAGGCAGGAACGCTTGCCTTATTGTCTTGGTGTACCGCACCCCTAACTCAACACCCAAAACCGACTACCACCTAGCGGCTGCTTTAAGATGCAGTTTACAACAGAAGTACACTCACATTCTTATCATGGGTGATTTCAACGTACATTGTTTAGAAGCCCCTGCCACGACCGGAGAACAATTCAAAACCGATCTACAAGATCCCGTAACAACTGTTCCTCTTTACAATCACATCACTTTGCCCACTCGGTTGGGAACAGGTAACAGGCCATCTGTGCTGGATCTTGGGCTTACCAACAAAGAGCGTATGATTGATGTGTTGGTTGTAGGCTGTCCGTTGGGTCGCAGTGATCACGCAGTCGTCAGTTTCAACGTCGTCTGCGATGCGAACTATCTGAATGCGAACGATGAGACTGTGCAAACCATCACAAGCTAAGATTGATTAGCCCAGCTCTTCAGCGCCACAATTTGGTCATTCTTTGACGAAGAACTCATGGAAGTCGCCTGGTTCGAGTTCATCAACAAATTCTCTCAGCTGATTGCACAGGCACCGAGATAAGAGTTTGCAATAAGTGCACATCAGATTCTTTCGTTAGGAGCAAAATTCGAAAATGGATGACAGTTCGAAATTCTGCACGGCGAGTGTATGGAGAAGCTCCAGTACCAGAAATTTGGAACAACCACGTAGCCCAACGTACCCACTGTACTCAACTGCTAAGAGAAGACAAAGCCGCCTATCAGCAGAACATGGCAGAAACCTACACTTATAACCACAAACTGCTGCAGAAGCACGTCGACATTCTACGAAACGTGAGGCAAGGATTTCCCTCACTCTGGATGGCTGATGGCCCAACAAGAACGGTTGTGGAAACAGTAAACACGATGCTGTAGCAGCATGCTCACACGTTTTAAAAAGTCTTGCCAACAAGCGATTAAACTGCTTCATCGTATCGTCAATCTGCGTTGCAAGATTGCTCGCATACGTGTGAAAATTATTCTTTTGTCGGATTGTATTGGCATGCGTCGTTATCCTGGGGCGAGTTGGAAACTGTTACGTAGAAACAAGCTTAAGCCTTCTGCAGCTAATCTCAGACGCATCGCAACTGCCCAGTTGGAGACTGCGCGAGCCAGACTTGATGGCCAACTGGAAACCCATGCACGCCGGTTGCCCGTAGTCGCAAACTTGTCAGTCTGCTGTCGGATTATATACACCCAATTTTGTAAAGTCAAAATCGATCGTATCAAAATGGAGGAACTAGCACGGCTTGAAAAAGCATTGATGAACAACCAAGATGAGGAGCCATGTACTCGTGACCCCAGTAAGTATGTGGTGAATCTGTCAAATGTGAAACTTGATGCACTAAGGTTAGAAGCATTGTCTTTCGGCCTAGATTACAGAGTGACTCCTAGACGATTGATAGGAGTGTTCATTGAGGCTCAGTTTTAGAACTTTTTTGATCAATTGAAGAGCCTTCATCGAACTAGTACCGATAAGTTTAAATGGTTTAGAAACAAACTATTCGCTGTTGCTTATGAAGTAAAAAATGCGCCAATTAAAGAAAAGTGCGCGCTTACGAACAGACACCTACGAGCGTTACGCGAATTACGCGATAAGGATGTCGTTGTAATGAAGCCGGATAAGAGTTCAGGAGTAGTAGTCGTGAACAAAGTTGAATACATCGAGAAGATGAGTATCATACTCAGTGACACTAACAAATTTAAACGACTGGAGAAGGCAGGGGATGTGATTACATTCGAATCCCGAATCATTCGCCACTTAGAAATGCTTCATCAGTATCACGTGATCTACAGCGCTGCTTATAACAGTTTGAAGCCGAGTGGATCAACTACGCCACAGATATATGGGCTTCCAAAAACGCACAAGAGCGGAGTGCCGCTCAGACCGATCCTCTCGATGACGAACGCACCGCAACATAAATTAGCTCGCTGGTTGGTTAATGTGCTTTCTCCGCTAAAAGCTCAGTTTAATCTATGTGGCCTCAAAGATTCCTTCGATCATGTCGAAGACCTCGATAAAATGAGCTTGTCCCATAAGGTGATGTGTTCCTTAGATGTGAAATCTTTATTTACTAACGTGCCGCTACACCAGGCCGTTGACTAGATCTGTGAATTAGCAGAAAGTTCTGAATGTCCGTTGCCGATTCCAGTTGAATTCTTAAGAGAATCATTACTTCTATGCACAGAGAATGTCGATTTCCACTTCCGAAACATACTGTATCGCCAAATTGATGGGGTAGCCATGGGCAGCCCACTGGGCCCGATACTAGCGGATTTCTTTATGCTAATGATAGAACGAAGTCTATCCGAAGAAATAGCGCAGTTATCCTATTGCAAACGTTACGTGGACCATATCTTGGTGTTCAGTTCGACAGACATGCAGATCGCACAGCTAGTGGCGCGTTTTACCTCTGCGCATGCCAATTTAAGAGTTTCCTGTGAGGTCGAACAACAGAACTGTCTTCCATATTTGGATGTTCTTATCAGCCGCAGGGAGGACGGACTGGTAAAACGGTCTGTCTATTGAAAAACAACGTGGTCGGGACAGTATCTGCATTTTAGCAGCTTTACCCCAATGCGGCACAAGCGAACGCTTGTGAGGACCCTGTTTAGTCGCGCCAGACGAATATGTTCGAGCGATTGTCTAGCCGATGAATTAGAATTAATTACCAACACATTAATTGCTAATGGCTACCCTCGAAAGTTTATCCGGAAGCACAGTGAAATTCGTGAAATGAAGGTTGCTGTACCCACTGTTCCTAAGAAAAAAAGATATTCTTGGAGCTGCCTTTTAAGGGTGACATCGATTCTTTGAGAACCAGAAGACGTCCGATTTCCGCCACAAAGAGCACGTTCTGTGCTTCCGAAGTTGTAACCATCGACCGAACTCATAAGCTACCGTTACCTCCACTAAAGGGAACTCAGCCCATTGGCGCCAACTCCCACTGCGTATATCAATTCGTATGTAACTGCGAGGATAGTTACATAGGCAGAACCAATAGATTACTGAGTTCTCGAATAAAGGAGCATGTACAAAAATGGGTTCAGTGCGGACTTATTCAGCAAGCAAACCCAACTCAGACTACATGTGTAAGCAGGTCGCCAGCATCTTCGATCGGCAGGCACTTATTGACATCGGGTCACCGAATTGAGGTCAACAAGGCGTTTCAAATCCTGCTTCGCCATACTAATTCCCGGCTGCTCCAGTTTGCTGAAGCTAATGCCATTAAACGCACTAAGCCAGTGCTTTGTGTTCAAAAACATTTCTCGGTCAGCCTCAGGCTGCCCTGGTTGTAGAACAAAGACATCCCTTTTTACTCTCCTTTGTGTGTATATATGTCTGTACCCACAAACTGTCATAGAAAATTACCGGTTATCGTTATCGGTACTGATAAGACGATACGAAATGCATGCATCTGCCGAACTTCGTCTTCTAATTGTGCTTTTCAACAAGCGATCTACCAAATTATGCCGTCTCCTCGCCAGGACTAGCCCATATCACTTTTGCCACGATAATTGTATTGCAAAAGCTGATATCTCTACTCAAACACGGCTTGCCGGGTGTCGACACTATTCGTTCAGAGACACTGGAAGCAGCAGCAGGCCAACTGGTAGGACCTTTAGCACAGTTTTTCCAGCGCTGTTTAGACCGGAATCAAGTTACCGCTATGTGGAAGCTTGCAATAATAACCCCGATTCACAAAGGTGGAAGCAGAACTGAGCCCTTCAACTAGCGTCCCAGTATCCCTTCTTCCTATACCCTCCAAAGTCATGGAATCAATAGTTGCCGATGCACTGGTGTGCTATCTGGGAAACTGTAACATCATCACGCATGAGCAGCACGGTTTCCGTCGACAGCGGTCACGCACAACGAATTTACTCATCGCACGCAGTAGTTGAACCGTAGCAGCTGACGCTAGAGAAGGCTCTATCTAGATTTTTCCAAGGCTTTCGGTCGTCTAGACTATCGGATACTACTCTCCAAGCTGCAGCATTACGGGATCGGTGACCCTCTTTTAACCTGGATTGCAAACTTTCTACTTCAACGACAATTAGTGGTCAGAGTTCGGAGCTCTTTATGGGACCACATACAAGTCGAATGTGGTGTGCCGCAAGGCTCAGTTCTAGTCCACGTTGGCACGGGGAATCGCTTCAAATTCCCTAATGTTTGCCGACGATATCAAGATCAGGCACAGCATCCAGGCGAACGCCGACCAGCATGTGCTTCAGAGTGACCTAGATAGGGTGTATCAATGGTCAAGCTACAATTTACTGCATTTCAACGTCAGTTAATGCAAGGTACTTTCCATCCGATATCAGAGCAGCTACTCATACCTACTCGGAACAAATATACTACAACGAATAACTCCCGAACCTGACATGGGTGTCCTGGTTCAAGATGACTTGGGTTGTTCCAGGCAATCCGGAAAGGCCTCGAAAACTAGGAACCAACACGTCGGGCTGTTGTGATGGGCATTCGGACAGATAAACAACTCCATATTTCGACAAACGCCCAGTGCGTATGTTCGCCCCCATGTGGAATATGCAATTCAAGCCTGGTGTCCATGGCTGAAACACGATCTTAATGCACTGGAGCAGCCACAACGTCGAGTATCTAAGAACGTAATTGGAATACACAATCTTTCATACCAGTAGAGGCTGAAATGATTGGAGGTATTCAGTGGAACCTAGCGCAGACTACGAGGCGACCTGCTTATGATATACTTGTTTCTGCGAGACCCACATCATGTGTGCCGCCCTTTGCTGCGACTCAGCACCAATGCAACCCTGGGGACCACTGATTGAAACTCGCAATACTGTATAGCCTCCTGAAGTTCCGCAGAAATTGCTTTTCCGTTCGTGTCTGTCACCCGTGGAATGCTGTCCCATAATCTGTGGTCTCTGCACCGACACTAACAGTATTTAAAAGACGATTAGATGATGCACTCATCCACTTACAATTTGTCACTTAGCGCAACGTCTCCATCCTACACCTTGAGTTTACCATGGAATTATTTGACATTAACTGCCGGTGCTGTGAATCGAAGCGGATTGCAGGACTACAATGGAGCAAATGATAAATGTTTATTTACATATTTAAACTACTAACTGTTTTACTAGCATTATTATCATTATTGTTATGTCGATCTCCTCACCAATTATCCAACGGGACTTGTAAAGCAACGCTTCTTAACCCGTATGAATTCATTATTCATTGTTCTTAGATTCTCTGGTTGACTTCATATTTACTAATTACGTTAGTGCGTGTGACAACTTTTCGGAAAATGTTTTAAATGACCATTTTCACACACTTCACGCTGATTTATCTAAAGCCCATGTACGAACTATACGAAACTAAGTACGTCGTAGGAAAACTAAACTAGAAACTACGAAGAAATAAACCTGGACTTAACGCACGGTCCGGGTGGAAGAATAAAACGAATTATCCTGTAGCTTGGTTCTATAAGGCAAATTAGATACAGTATATGACTTCCGAATAGGTCTTGCTATTCTTGTGTAAGAGGGCAGAAATTGTACAACGTGCGGCGGCGTACGAGTATTTGGGCAGTGTCATAGTAACATAATAATATGAATAACCTTGCAAACGTCAAGGATATGTCAGTGATCGATAGTGAAAGGAATAAATGTGCAATATGGTAACCGATTGTATGATACAGAGTAAGGTAAAATGAGCAGAATAATTAGGGAATAGAGATACCGTGTCCTCATGCAAGCAATACAGGTTGGGGACACATCCAAGTTCCTTTTGAACTAAACAGTCCTCTCTTGTTCGTACATCTGCTCTAAATTTAGGGTTTTGTTTTCACGCACAACACGGTATCACAGATCGATCTTACCGTAATTATCCCGTTTGCTGGTGGGCTCCAAGAAAGTTATCAGCACCACGCATGAATGTTTAGTTGAGTGATGTGCATGCACGTTTGCTATATTTTACACATTTAATGCCATCTCATGCCTCACTAGATCCGCAGTGCCAGTGTAAAATGTTGAAAATGTTCCAAGTCGAGTGCATAAAGCCTATTTTGACTTGACTTGACTTATGAAACATCGTCGTCTCACTCAGCCGGTCCAGCATATTGCAGCCTGCATAGCTCGCCTTGCGTTTTATTCACATTTATTTCCTACGTTTGAAAACGCCGCATTATTGACTAGTGCAGGGGAGTTGGTACATTCTGCTTCCTCTTTTGAGAAGCTTCTATATGAGATTAAACAGTTTTTCCTACGTATTTGACAGATGGTTTAAGCAAACTTTATTGCCGTCGACGATTATCATATCCCATGGTTTCCAACTTTAAATCCATCGACCGCGTGTGGACTCCACAGGAGACACTTTCACCGACACTGTCACTGTCCATGATTTCTGGCTTTGCACATATGGATGTGGGGACAGCCCTACACCTTTCACTGCTACATCTTACGAGTAGTCTGAGCTTCTGCAAACGTCCAAGGACTCAGACTCCTCGTCTACTTATCAGCTTTTTACTCTGCCTTCAAGTCTAAAACCTGTCTATGTTTCCCGCCAGAGTATGCTGCTAACCGTTAACGCTTCTCCCGTTACAGCTGCAACGGAGGATTCCATAGTTTTCGGCGTTTGCATACGGACTCGCTTAAGCTGTTACTCCTATCTGTAACCACTACTTTACGGTCATGTTTCATCTATACTAGATATGTTGCAGCGCTTCCTGGAGAAGTGGTCTAGATCAATGTTCCGTGAGCTAGTTTATTCTCGCCTTTTTCCTTATAATTGGGAGACTTCAAAATGTCTTCAACTTCTAAAGCCTTTTTGAATAACTGCCAACGTCACCGAGTGTACCTTGGACAATTTTGGCTTCCATGCCACTTTCATCAACGTGATGTCGTTGTTATAAACGTCCTAATTGGGTTTCCACTGTCCTGGTCGGAACGGATGAACCCCTTCGCTCATTGCTACCCACGCGCAGACTAACCTAGATACTTCGAATTGGAACAGTTATCGGATTTAGCTGGCAGACGTTAACTCGTAAGTGAGAAGACAGATGAAACGTGTGAAGGCCGCACAACTGTACTGAGACATGCAGAATGAACGCGTTTATTGACTCAACCAAGTCCACCGGGCTTTGTACACCATCATATTTATAGTTCATTAAAACAGTGGTATTTGTAGAAACTATAAGGGAAGGCGTATGTTTGTTGACACATGAGTTGCCATGTAGGCATCCTATCTCCGGGCAGCGCTGAGGTGGGTTCGATGCTGTAGAGAGGTTGTGCACATCACAGATATTGAGTTTGCTCGGTAGCTAAGACACTGGTATAAACACGACTCAGGAGGCAGACTTCTGACCTGAGGAGAGTCCGGGAGATACGCTAGTGAGACTGGAGCGAGTTCAGTGGAAACTGTGCGAATTACGTTGGCCCCGTTCTCACTGAGGACAACTCCATTGTGATCTGTGTAGTTGAGTGAACCCTTTACGGCCGTTTCCGTAGGAAGAGCTCCGCTCTGAACTGAGTAGTTTGGGTCTCTGCATAGCAATTGTGCTGTTCATGCCCGATAGTGTACTGGCGCAAGTGAACCCCAGTAAATTTGTCAGGGCCATGTCAGGCATGTAGCAGCCACCACAACTGTTTCTGCTGGAAGATGACAAACTGCCTACATGCTGGGGACCAGCTATTCCCGAGGTTGCTGACTTCTGGTCGGATGTTATTTCTCAACCTACGGTACCACGCAGCCGTGATCCTTGCCCTCTGCGGCACACTAATGTTGATTTGGTACCGTTGGTGTCCCCTGAGAAAATCCTTTCCGCTCTTAGGCTTATGGAAGGGACTGCACCACGTGTTGAGCGCACTACTGTGAAAGATAAAGCTTGAATGAACTCCGTTTTATCACTTCGCTTTTAAACTGTCCTCTTGCATATTTCCCTGCCCACCATACATGAAGGTGGCTGTGGTTACCATCGTGCCAAAGATTTGCAATGCCGTACGTCCCGAACACTTTCGAACCTTTCCTTTGATCTTTATTTTCACCGCATAGTTCATAACATTCTCTTCGACAGATAGGTTACATTTTTCGGTGAATCATCTGCAATTTGTATATCTTTGCTGTACGTAGTCGTCGTTCTTCTCAATTGAAAACGACGCTTTTGTCCTTCAGTTCAGTTGAAGTCTCCAAAGCTTTTGACTCCCTTTCCCACGATTCTATAATCCGGGCCGCAAACTCTTTTGGCATTCCATTAATTATACAATCTTTAATCCCACTATGCCCCAACTGTTTCCATTTTCAAAGTGATCAACATTTATGCACGGGGGTTGGCCAGCAAGCGACCTCCTTTCCCCATTGCTCTTCATCAGGACTTTGGTCGAGACGCTTCATAAGCCTGCGTCATCTCAGTGGTCTTGCACAACTGGCCAGATAGAATACGGGGCTTGTGCTGACAATGTGATCATCTTTGCCCTGGAATAAACAATCTTATTGGATGGTCTCAGAACGCTTCATGAAGACTTTCTTCTCAATGGCCTGTCAGTTAGTCGGTTAGACTCAATATCGTCCTTGATAGTACAAGGAAAATTATTGTCTTGTACACTTCTCTACTAGTGTTTCTCGATCAAAAATCATCGCTTAAATCGAAAGTATCGTTCAATTATCCTGGCGTTCCGTTGAGTTGGAAGGAGAAACCACCGCCTGCATCTTTAGAACGAATACGCTCTCAACTTTAATAGACCAACCGAACTACCTTGAAGCCATACTAGGGATTAGAAAAGTTGTGAAGCTTCTTACTACCATGTCACATTCACAGCCTCGCACAGGCGGTAGTACACCGCTATGCTTCAAACTACATGAACTAGTTCTCTCCCATGTTGGCGAATGCTTACGGTTGTTCAAGGATAGATCGGTCGCTTACTTTCACTCTGTCTGGAATATTTTGCAGCCATGATACCATTTTTGTCCACCATGATTCCCCTTCTTCGGAAATCTCGCCTGGCGCGCTATCAGTCCAACTCTCATAACCAGTTGGGCTATCTGCGATCCATTCACTGCCTTTATCCATCGCATTGCCACCGATCTCGTATTTGTGTTCGGACGGCCAATTCTCGATAAAACTTCTACAATGGGGCTTGGAGAATGGCGTTTTAGTCATCTGTCGATGGTTCCGCTTTCCGGGACATTAAAACTGCATCCTCAGCTCACTATTGGCTCAGGCAATGGGCTGAAATCTTCAAGCTGTTGTCTACACGAGCTATTTAGCTACGGGTGTTTCCGTTCAGCGAAGACACGCATAGCCAGATGAACACCACCTCCCTCAGCATCTTTTCTTCATTGCTGCGGAGCATGTGGTAAGAAGAAAAAGCTCTCACAAGTCCTTCAGTTAGGTGAAGTCACTTACAACGCTCGCTGTAAGAGGCACAGCAACATTGCGAAACAACACATGACCACAATCCGCCGTCGGGGTATTCAGAGTACATCTGAACTCGGAATACATATCACGATCTCCAATCTCAAACCCGACCGGCTTGTTTCCAAGAAGACCATCGCATGGGCACATTGCCATCTATGACGAACGTACAAACTGAAACTAGACAAATATGGTGTCGGTTTGTATGCAGAGGCGACCTTCGGATATGTGCTGTCACAACTTCCGAAGGTAATGAAGATTATATACGATACCGGGATTATGAACAACCGCGGATTTCCTTGTCCTGCTACAATGAGGCATCTCAAGTCCATGGGTCTTTCAGGGGACACTCAGAGTATCATAAATGTATATGCGAAGAGCTGCCTTCCTACAGCCTAAAGCCTACGCACACAGTCTACACACTGACTAACTAAGTGTGCGATTCCTTCCAGTTTATATCTTTCTTTACTCCGGACTACTGTCTTCATATTCTGCCGGGACACTGTCCTACTTTGGCAATTTGCTGTAAGCTTCGACCTTGGGCTATGCAAACAAGTAATGAAAAATAACTAATAATAGTTTACTTAATGCAAAGGCTAGAACTACCTTCTTGAAACTACGACACTAGTGTGGTCGAACTAGGGCTTCTGTCGGTCCTAGAGATGGTGATTAAAAGCCGCAGTGAGAGTAGCCGTACCCTATGGGAATGAGATTTGGCATCTTCTGTCTGTGGATCTGAAATATCTTCAAGTACTTGGTCATCACCACATGCGAAAAATTACTAGTGTCGAATGGCAACAGCGTATCCACAACGACTGTGTGTAGGCGAGTACTAGCCGGAGATGTCGATACTAAATCCTTAGAACAACAGCAATGAATTATTTGCGACGGATCGAGCACGTGTTACTTATACCTGATCACCGCTGACCGGGTTGTAGGGTGGAGGTGGGAAAGTTAACTTGACAATAGAAAATGAAGATACTGGCGGTTAAACTAAGTACTCTTAACTCTTCTCGCCTTCCAGACTAGAGTTCACCTGACCTACCTTATGCTTGGCTCCATACATTACGGCACATTGCTCGCAGCCAGCATCTGTGGCTCATTTACTGCTGTCTAGTCGAACTATATGTTCATGTTGTTTGGTGCTGAGTTATCTGCGGGGTAATGGGTGAAATTGACTTGGGGCAGTGAAAGCCTCAAGAAATCTGTTTCGCCGATGCCGCCTTATTTTTTGCACGATAACCAGCTGTTTGTGACGGTATGTTGCTGACAAACATCACTGCTGTACAACCACTACCAGTGGCACGTGCGCTATGGAAACTGCGAAATTCGCCGGGTCTCTACGCAGGCTCAAACCGGCGCCCTCAGATTGCAAGTCAGGCTTGCGATCCTTAAGGTTACGGGCTGACTTATGATGCTGATACAGTGTAGGTATACAACTCGTGCACATTTGCTTAGGACACTACGGTTTTACGCTAGTCCCCGCTTCCTTCCTCCTTATTATCCTACATTCCTTGAGTCATTGTGGCAGCGAAATATCATTTCAAATGGCTGACGTACCGTTGTGGTTGTCGTTTCGGTTATTGTTGTTGTCGCTGTTGTTTTCGTTGTTATTGGGGTTGTGGTTGCAGTAGCAGCTATTGTTGATCCCCTTCAAGCGTGGACCAGCAACTTTCTTTTGCGCAGCCTTCTGGAGATGAAATTGCGTGAATCCGTGTTAGACCCTGTCCAAGTCAAACGTGTTGTAATATGAGATTCGATATTGAGGCCGTGTCTATTCCACATATTTATTAATGGTCTAGCGGGCTTAGTCACTTTAAGCTGCCTGCTTTATGCCGACGGCATCAAAGTTTGGTGGGGAATCAAAGTCCCCGATAACAGCATACAGCTTCAAAAAGACTTCGATAAGATGTATGGAAGGCCAGTCTAGATTCAGTTTCAGTTCAGCATGAGTAACTATCGAGTACTGATTTATTGTTATAAGCTGAAACAATAACATCTCTTGCTTTGTTCCCGCGAGGTAGATATTAGTTTATGAATCCAGGAATGCATCGACCGCTTGTATCCATCCGAAATCGTACCCAGGAAAGGTACCCAAAAACGTTGGCCCCTTGCGCAGAGATTCTGGTCGCTCCGACACATCTATTATCTCCAAAACGCTTCATGCTTACATATACCCTAATGTGGGAGATGAAGCTCAATGATGACAGACATGTCAGAAGCGGGATCTCATTAACCTGGTAGCTCCGCAGCTATACCATATGCCATACCACCATCAATTGAGAATGCCGGGAGTTTTCAGTGGAAGCTATCAACATTTGCGTTGTGACTTTGTCATGGTTTACCAGATTGTAGATAACTGTATTCACACATGCTATCATCTGTTAACACTAAGCCAGGATGTCAAACTTGCGGAACAATAAAACCGGCTGTAGTGTAGGCGGAATCTCCTCTCACTGTGTCTTTGCGACACCTCGAATTACCCACCGGAAGCATTTAAATTAATACTTATATTGGCCTTGTTCAAACATCGTACGGACTATGTACATGGTTGCCTGTACCTGATTCCAGTTTTCCCGTCGTTGCACCCACCACAGAACAACCACAGGAAGCCTGTGCATGCAGGGGGACCATGGATACCTTGCACTGCACCACGCACAGCTCCATCCACATACGCCATATCCACTGTAAACCCGAAGGAATAAGACCAGGAAGCATGTGGATGGGATCAACGTTCCATCAAGGCAGCCGGCTCGCACTTCTTCAACACGCACGGCAGCAGCATTCCTGTCTATCTACGTATGGAATCATGCGTAACAGACTTACCCAAAGCGCTGATTGGGCAGCAGTGCGCTCCACACTAGATGGAGCCATTCGTTCAGCCTAGCACGGCCAAGAAGACCGTGTAAGCCGTATCCTTCAACAACAATTAACCGTCTCCTCGAGACAGTAGAATCGAGTTAGGGGTTTTTCGATAGGTAGACACCTTGTCAGCATTCACGTCAAGCGAAGCCACACCGGGGTTATCAAATCATTAAACACATTATATAAAAAAATAAACATACAAACTGAATAGTAAGTATGCGGAAGCACTACAGAGCAAGGCGAATACAAAAAGTATGCATTACGTCTGATCTAGTGTAAGGGTGACCTTCGGCAAGTGTAAGTCAGAGGATATCTACCATCGAGTAACGAAAACGATAGAAAAAAGCGGGAAATAAGCAGGGCATATATGGAGAGTTAACAGAACTGATTAACCAAAACATGTTGTGGAACAAGCGTAAGTGTAAATCCATTTAGCCTAACTGCAGTGGGGAAGCAAAATAAATGTCATTTCAACAGCGTGAGGCACAGTGTACTAAGCTTAATAAACCATATACGGCAACCCATATTACCCATGCAAGCGTCAAAACTTCTCGGAAAGTCAATGGCAGTAGCCTTACAAAATGTACAAAACCATTTGTGAGTGATTTAGATGGATAAGTGTTTGGTCGGTAAGTTCAGTGCTTATGGTGATCCACGGCTTATCGCAGCTTTTCTCTTTCTGTTTAGAATCTCTGTTTAACCATCCAGCGTGACACCTCGATTTACAAAATATTTTATCTGCAATAAACTATTGGTCCTTATTTCTAGCGGTTGTATGTTTGGATAAATAAGTCGATGGTTAAATCTGACGTTGTCTGCAATCACATCAGTTAAATCAGGATCGGAGCATGAAGTCGCATAATGGGAATATTCCTCGTTTTACAGTTGGTTGCCCAGCAGCGCTTCATTTACTTTGATTCATAGGGGCTGCGAAATTCCTGTGATTAAGGTACTCCTACTGATAGTTCGGAACATCCAATACAGTTTGGGCTTGTTATCAAACATCCGAAAGAGCACAAATGACGTGACTACTCCTCCCATATTACTAATGAGTAGGAGGCTTACATATGACCTGAACGGTACATTCTCCCTCTCGAGCTTCCAATTCGCTTTTGTGTATTGCCTACTGCACAACGGCAAAATGGGCGTAATTTCATAGCCACGTCATAAGTGAACCAAACATAAGTTTGTAAGTGTGCTAGCAACGCCGCCGACCGACTAACAGAGAATGCATATGTGGATTGAACCATGGGCATGTTGTATTTCCTGTGTGCTAAGAGAGCAAGGTTTCTTGATGACAGTCTTGTAGGAGAACAACCGAGAGGACTGCTACTTTTGGCATCAATCTCGGCTGATTAGTCATAATATCATCTATTTTACTTGGAAAGCGCTGTTAGCATCCTGTCCAGGGATCAGGAGCATGCAAGAGCGCTATCGCCGGACCCACTTTGGGACACGTTTTGGGTGCAATGCGCTGATATAACTTGACGGTTTATACATCGATTTCCATTCAGGTCTTATATGATATTATCTAAAGCAGTAGAAGGGATTCCAACATAATCAAAGCCACCTTTGCAAATATTGGCTGTTGACAATCTGCAATTTTCCCAAGTTAGGGGTATGGAAGCATAATTTAATAGCTGGGCATTGCTTGCAATATCTTAATATGCCTCGAAACTACTGCATTTATTTGAACCAAAGGTCGCCCATCGAGATCACGCAACGTGAGATAATGGTGTTGCCCGGCATGAAGGCAGCTGTTATGTAGTCATGAAGCAACAACTGGTCGCTGATAGACATTATACATTTTGTAAAAGTAGCCCTTAGTTCAGCTGAAAATTTATTGCTTGTACTTAAAGCTACAGAGACTTTAGCAGGCTTGAAGGATGGGATTTGCGAACAGACCTCGAGACGGTCTAGTTGAGGAAAAGAAGTCAATATCGCATCCAGTGGTAGAGGAAAAGTGGCAGCTGAACAACCAAGTGAACGGCGTAAATCAGGACACATCGGGACTTAATTCACGGGATCATGCGGCGGAAGAACAGTCTGAGGAACTAGGAAATTGATAAATACCTGAAAGCGTACCCAGAAATTTGAGGTATGCAAGTGTTTATAGAAATAAATTTCAGTGTAGCTGCGCTGCCTTCACCTTACAAGCCGGATTACTGTGTACCAAACCTCCTCAACAAGACAGGAAATTAGTTACAAGTGAATGTTTATGTGATTCGCACTTGAAAAGTCGCATGACGAGGAGCCATCATATAATCGGACCAACATGCGCCAAAATCCTGAGTTTGGAAAGCTGCGAGTAATTGATGCCAATATATTACTGGCATCAGTGTAATGCTGCTTGACTGCAATCTACCATCTGAAATAACGCTATACATGACCAGATGACTCCCTGTGGAGCCTGTACGGATGAACCATATCTCATAACTTACCATGCGTACAGCACGCATCTGCTAATGAGGTTACTAAAACAATATATATATATATATATATATATATATCATGCAACCAGACAAGGTGTATAATTATTTATGCGGTCGCCATGGTGCGTTCAATCATTCGTTTCACCGCAACAAGGTTTATCTCATCTTTTATCTCCCCATCAGCCGTCCTTGGCATTATGGACACAGCGGCTGGAAGCGATTAGCAGTGATCGGAGCTTTAAATGTCCAACAATCCGCATGGCCAGTGCAGTGACCAGCAGTTATCGCTTCCCTGGAAGGCGCCGATCCCCTACTTTGCCAGTATACTTTTATGAGTTCAGACACAGAACACAATCAGTGCAGTGGCCAGAATGGACCGGCACAATGCACGGATATGAGATCGAATATGTGTTCGGAATTCCATTCAGTCCGCAGTTCCAGGCCACGTATTATCGGTTTACGGACGAAGAAAGACAATTAAGCGATATGATCATGACCTACTGGGCGAACTTCGCTCGTACGGGGTGAGTGAAACTATCTTTAGGTTCCCTACTGAACGCATGTTAACTGATATATAACTACGAAAAAGCGTTAAGATGCACCATTCAAAAAATAAGTCCAGCTACCATTTTGATTTGTCTTTCCTATATTCACATTTTTTCAGACTTATGCTTATACACGTAGATCTGCCATTCATGTTGCACGTACTCAGTTGTGACCTCAAGCTAACCGCACTGTTGGACTTAATACTACTGCACTTCATTGTAGCAACGCGTCACGCACTGTAAAATGGATGAATAGGACGAACAACTAAAGGAAGCGTTCAACCATTTCATACTAGTGTGGACTGATCTCAAGCGATCATGTGTACTTGTGTGGTACCCCCGGTGGAAAAGTTACGGCTATGGTAACGGATGTACCGTGGTAAGAAATCCACAGTACAGCGCGGATGACGACGTCAGACAGGTCACGGAGCGTACGTTCGTCTGGCTGTCTGCATCTGGTAGGGAAAATTTATGATGCAGAATGAGACTTTACTCGATCGTAACCATGACCACGGACAAACACAATAACACAGGAAACAGACGTAGTAGCTCAGGCCACATTCAACTACGAGCGTTGACCACCACTTATGTGTACCAATGTCTACTTTTATCTCTGTATACCACTTTGTAGATCCATCCTCCTTGAGGCCGTCTGTTTATTTCCTATTTAACTACCGTTTACTTTGTGACCGATTCGTTTTATATTGACAGTTACGGGAAACTGCAATAGTGCAATCCACCTCTGTCCGTTCGTCATCAAGGGCAAAAATAATGCAAGAATAATTGTGTTTTCTGGCTGTCCCTGAGGTGAAAACCTGCAGTGCTTTTGGATCCCTGCCCACTGTCGCGTGAACAAGCAGGACTAAATATCCCAAGGGATGAGTACGATAAATAAGGCTTAAAATTAAACCTTAATCATGGGTCATTTCGATTGGCATTAAGCCCCCAAGACAGGATACGACTGCATCGCTGTGAAAGCCATGCCCCATGTGTTCCATATACGAGCTTGCCACATAATGTGATTGACCTGGAGTGGAAACAGCTGAATGGGATGAATGTTTGGTGCTGCCAGCCAGAAAACACTACACAATGCGATCGGTTTCGAAATTGTTTGATCTTAACCAGTAGAAATAGGAAGCACACCAACCCAAGGATTCTG
Organism: Dicrocoelium dendriticum; assembly: GCA_944474145.2. Classification (NCBI taxonomy): domain Eukaryota; kingdom Metazoa; phylum Platyhelminthes; class Trematoda; order Plagiorchiida; family Dicrocoeliidae; genus Dicrocoelium; species Dicrocoelium dendriticum. Next base: position 93,930,659 of record OX104063.1, read on the forward strand.
GATATCATCAAAAACCACTAACTCTAAACACCGAGTCGCCCTGACGACGCTTGTCCCAGCGGCCAATGACTAGTTGGATGGGATAAGTTTGCGGCACTTATTGTGTGAAATGAATACGAATACCTAACACCCACCACTCATAATTGGCTGTACCCACGGACGTCGCGGATGTTTGGATCAACGTGTGCTGGATACTACTTTTGCCTCAGCTTACTGTGTTATCAGCGTTTTATCTGTGTGAATTGTGTACCAATATTCTTCCTTTGGCGTATTTTTCAAGCGGTGCAAATTTGGCGACTATTCTTTTGCTAATTCCGGAGATCTCATTGATTTGCTCTACTGCCACCTCTGTCCGTCATCTTGGATTTACTCTAGCTTTTGTTGCCATCTCAAGCTACTTGTGGTTCATGTTCGAAAGTTGCGGGAAATAAGGCTCATGCACTTCGGTGCTTCGGCTGCGATGTTTTCTTCCATATTTCGTGCATTGGCTTATCCGTTGACATGTTTCGAAAATCGCTCGACATCCGACGTCGGTCTTTTCAAGTTCTGTGTGATAAATGTCGTGGTACAAGACATTAGAATACGCATAGACCGCAAGCAACTACGGGAAAATCTTTCTTTTAGATAGAAACAAACCGTTCACCACGTGGGATCAAACGCCCTTGTGTGAGTACCTCTGTCACCTCGCCTTCTATATTCAGTCCGCGATCTGCAACACCAGCAGCGTCTTCGACCCTGGCCGAGCCCCAGATTCAATGTTCCCCACCGATGGAAGACTCAGACTCGGAACCTACGAAATGCCGCTTCACTGATCGGTCCGTGAATTTCTCAGAGGCTGTCTGTGAACTTCTGAACACCGAGGATCCATGGTCCACTCAGAAGCGCAATGGCCCACGTAATCGAGTTCAGACGTCACCTACTGATAAACAATAATCCAATCAGTTAAGCGCCTCTAGTTCTGCTCCCACAAGTTTATCACTGATTCCGTTAAGGCGTCATAATCTCATGGTCTTCCACGTACCGGAGTCCAACGATGAAAACCCTCAGATACGTTATGCTCATGATGTTGAGTTCCTCCAGGGGCTCATCGATAGATTCTTGGATGTGGGCGAAGACAGTGTGACGATTAAACAAGTAATCCGACTTGGCCAGAAAACTAACCAGTCATGTCGACCTCTGAGAATCACCTTTGCAAATCCCATTATGTCGCAGCTCATACTGTCTCGTCTGTCAAGGCTGAAAGGCATAAAGATTCACATCCACCGAAACTTGGAACCCGTAGAGAGGGATGGTTTGAAGACCGCGGTCATTGAGCTCAAACGCCGTCCTGAAGAAGGTGAGACTGACTTACAAATTGTAAATGGTTGCGTGATCAAAGAGGGTGTACGAACCCGTATCAACCGGTTGCTCAACGTCCACGGACGTCCCGCGCTACCTCCCAGGGCCTCCGTGTGGCATTCGCCAAGGTGTGCAGCCTAATGAACAAACGTGACGAACTGTGCCACTTCGCTGCCTCGGAGCGATCGGACGTTTTAGAAATTGCAGAGATTTGGCTGAACTCCGACGTCATACCCCAAGAAGTCGCGTTGTCAGGATACTCTTGTTTCCGATGCGACCGAAAATCAAAGGCTCACGGTGGTGTTCTATTGTACATAAAATCCTCACTATCTGGCAAATTTACCAGCAACTATCGGAGCGAGAATAACTTATGCGAGCAATTGTGATGCACCATCCGCCTCAGACACGCAGAACTAATAGTGGGTGTTATCTACCGTAGCCCATTAAACCATTGTTGCGATTGGCTACCACATATACAGAAGCATATGAGCCGCCCTCATTTCTTACTGATGGGGGATCTAAATTAACCTAAGATATTTTGGCCAGACGTTCGACTTCTTCCCGGTCATGGCAATGTTGAGGCACAATTGGCTAAGATGACTATTGAAATCGGGGCAACGCAACATGCGATCCAACCGACGCGCGTAACTCCGCACTCGGCATCTTGTCTGAACCTAATGTTTACGAGCTGCGAACAGAAGCTGAAAGACATCAGAGTCATTGAACCTCTAGCGAACAGTGACCATTGCTCCATTGTGGCAACTTTAGAACTGTCATTACCATATTACAATCAACGGAAGCCGACATTCAACTATTGGAAGACGGACTTCAACGGGCTCGTCCAAGCTGCAAGTCAGACTGATTGGACAGTATCACAGGACGCGTCACTTGAGGTCTGTTGGTCATTAATGAAGAGGAAGCTTAACTCGCTCTGTACTCGGTTCGTTCCCCTTAAGTATTCAAAGATCGGACCTGTCAAACCGCATTGGTTTGATATGGAATATAGACAGTTAGCGCGATGACGTCACAAACTTTGGGATGGATACATCAGCTCGAGTTGTGATGAAGATTACACGGTGTACAAGAAACAGCGTAACTTATGTAACGCCGCAAAGATCAAGAAACGCCGGCAGTTCGAAGAGGATCTAGCATCCTCGGCCACAACTGCACCCAAAAGCATATTTGCCTACTTGAAACGTCAACTGAAACCGGGGGGCGACCTACCGGTCTTGGAGAGGTTAAACGGAAAGACGCTCATCTCAAACGCGGAGCGCCCGGACGCCCTGGCTACGCACTTCCTCACTGTATTTTCCAGTAAACCGGCGGCGGTTTCAGTACCGGCACAGGTTGCGCCAGTCTTGCTCAACAGCCTACAATGTGATGCAGTCGAAGGGTACCAACTACTCGTCAACCTCGATGGTGCAAAGCCCCCCGGACCAGACGGACTTCACCCACTAATACTCAAGTCCCTATCCATTATCATCTCACCAGCCGTGACAAAACTTTTCAATAAATCGCTCTCTGAAGGATCTGTCCCGAACGACTGGAAATGCTCGATAGTGAGACCGCTTCCCAAGGTTGGTGATGCGAGTAAACTAGAGAACTATAGACCGATCTGATTGACTTCGGTATTATCCAAAGTGCTCGAGAAGGTTGTGAAAAAGTGTCTGCTGTCGTTCTTCGAATCGATGGACATATTGACGCCAGCGCAACACGGCTTTACGAAAGGGCGATCCTGCATCACCAACTTGATGTACGCAAACCACCAGTTGGTACGAGCTCTCAACGAACAGAAGGATGTTGACGTGGTGTACATAGACTTTAGTAAGGTGTTTGACAGAGTGAACCACGAGGTACTCCTTGGTAAGCTAAGGACATAGGGAATCGGTGGCACGTTACTTCAGTGGTTACACGAGTTTATTGTGGGACGAGAGTTTAGAGTACAGGTCAATGACTACTTAACAGACTGGTTCCCATCGACCAGTGGCGTGCCTCAAGGAATTGTACTTGGGCCATTATTATTTCCTATTCATATCAACGATCTTCCGCAGCAGCTCCAGTCACCATGTGCTCTGTTTGCAGATAATTTGAAAATCTGGAGGGTCATTGGGAACCAGGACGACTGCGCTCGCCTTCAGCATGACTTAGAGCGACTGTCAACTTGGTCCACTGAAATGCAACTCCCTCTTAACGCAAGCGAGTCGGAGTTCATCAGTATCACCAGACGTCCAGACACTCGATAATACACTTGGACGACCAGTTGCTCCATCCCAACACATCTGTCAGAGACTTAGGAGTTCTCTCACGACATGATTTAAGATTACTAGAAAATACAGAGAAATTGTACCGTGCGGGACTTCGTATGCTCTGGGCATTAAGACGCAGTTTCTCCACATGGTCCGAAGAAACCGTCCCTCGTCTATTCATCTCGTTCATCAGACCAATCCTTGAATACGGTGCCCCAGCTTACCATCCGATAACCCAGTGAGAAACTGAAAAGCTGTAGAAAATACAGCATATCGCAACTAGAATGATACTGAGTCTACGAAAGCTTCCGTATAAAAAAACCTTGTGAAAGGCTCGGACTCTACACACCGTCCTATCGCCGAGTAAGAATTGATCTTATTATGATCCATCGAGTACTACACTTAAATCACTTCCCCATACTGCGGCCAGTATTTTACCTGCGGGAACCCTGTAATCCCCTAGGACACCGCTACAAACTCAGGGTCCCCAACATGAACAAAGTATCACATCAGCTTTGTATCGAACGAAGAATCGTAAACTTATGGAATACACTACCAGAAGGATTAATAGAGGCCGATTCTGTGAAGTGTTTTAAAAAGCGTGTAGACGATTATTTCGGAAAACTGTGCTTTTGTGAAACGATGCACATACAATACCAAAAGAAGACATTGTATGCCCGGAAATAATGACGCTAGTACAAATTCCTAACCGAACAAGGATGAACGACTTACGGACAAGACACAACTGCTGATGATTCACAACTAAATGTTTTTGACTTTCGTAATTCGATAGAGTTGTACAGAAACCTTTCTACTTGCTCTTAAATACAGTTTCAGTTTCAGTTTCATCCCCTATGGTTACGGTCCCCGCGAACAAACTGACCAAGGTCCACTTCATTGCGAATCGTGTTCCATGAACGTACATTTTGGAAAATTCATGCATGGCCCAAGGCTTGATTATTACATAAATTCGCTGTGTATTTGGACGAAAGTCCCGGCGTGATAATGAAACAGTATTTATCTTACGCACAAATAAGTTGTTCGTAACTGCACGCGAATATGTGAGTGCACGTTGTTAGTTTGTGGTGTTTTGTAAAATTGCGCCCCGCATGTAGGTACCATGCACTTACAGGATCATCTCATGATGAGCACGGCAAGTTTAGTGAGCCCAAGGCGGAAATGTGCTTGACGGAGGCTGGGAATAGACGACCCAGGTTATTGATTATCGTATGATGCAGGATATACCCTAAGACATTTTGATTGTAACAAGTGGACTATGACTTCCGCATGAGAACCTAAACCCTGTATGTCGATTTGTAGTTGGTAGCTACCTGTCATACTGTAGGTGTTGGTAATTGCGAGGTCCATTACTTTTGCTGTGAAGTACTTGATAGCGATTAAATCCGGCTTGATGTGCGTTGATGTTGTTGAGATGCGAAGGTTCGGAATGATCTTGGCCATTTGCGACGAAGGGCGTTGATTAATCGCTTCACAATATCGTTGTGCCTCTTACAGCGGACGTCATCGTTAATACACAAGACTGCAAAATGTGAAAAGGGTTTCGTTTTGTCCGCATGCGCCCCGGCAGTGATCATCTGTTGGGTTTGTGAGCGGTCGTCCTCTGGAGCGTCGGTATTTGGTTGATAACACGGCTGCTGGAGTCTGAAGAAAATTCTCCCGGGGTTTCTTATCCAGTTATAAGACGCTGACATCGTAATTACCTCCCGAAGAACTAATTCCACCGCAGATTGTAATGATGAGTTTTTCCATGCTTCCCACGTGTCAGTTTTGCAATGGACTACTTGTTACCCGACGATCAGAGGTTTCATGGCGATTCGCTGGATCGTGGCCGCTTAAAGCCCTCTTTTCGTCCAGCCGGTAATTTGGTTGGGGAGTGCAAAATGGGGTTCCAGGCGGTCCTTCCGAAGCAATGGGATCGTACTAGAAAGGTACGGAACCCCTAGGCTATAATCCTCAATTAATGCATGTGAGAAAGCTACGCTGGTGTCCTACCGGAGTCGTAGCCATTTTCGTATCTTTTCACGGAACAATCTGTCTATCGATTTAAGGCGTTGCTGGTGGGCCATCGCTAACGAGAGGCAATGTGTATGACATGGTAACAGATAGGCGCGCAAGACGATCAGGCGTTGGTATAACTTAAGTGGGCTTGAGATTTTTCCTGAAGCTGTGCTTTGATTTGGTCTAGCTCGTTCGACAGGTGGCTGGCATTGCAATCAAATAGCAGTCCAAGTAACCTGAAATCCTTGGATGACTGGATCGAAGGGATCTGGAGGGCGCCACAGGGGAGCTGCGCAGCGTTCAAAATAGGCACCTTTTTCCCTTTGCGGTCCGCTGTGATATCCAGTTCTATCAATTTAATGTAGTTTATTGACGACCCGAGATCCTGTGTGACCTCCCTTAATCGACTTAGTCGTTTGATCACGGATTCTCTGTCGCAAGCAAGCAGTACGACATAATGTGCGTAAGCGATCTGATCGATTTGACATGCTGCGGAAATTCGCTGTGTGTCAGACTGTGTGTGCAATGCTTCCTCAAGGGTCATAAAGAACAGCAACGGAGAAAGTATATATCCTTTACGGACTCCACGCCCTGGATGAATCATCAGACGGTTCATTCATACATTATGCCCGCTAGCTACAGGTGGGAAACACCCCATCTATTGGATCACATAAAAAAGAAGAAAAAACGTACAACAGTGACACGCCGGCTGAGTCACCCGTAACGGATGGACACCGTTCCGGTGGGACAACAACCGGCTACTGTGCCGCAAAAAAGAGTTATGTTATGCTTAATAGGTGAGCTCGTGGTTGGAGAGGGAGAGTAATCTGAAGAGGTAGGGAAAAAGAAACTAAAAACGCAAACGCCATTTTGGTCGGCTCTTAGGCATGTCGACAAGTGTATCCAGCCAAATGTGTTCATCGTCCTTTGGTCCCCACCCAGGGAGCCAAGAGGCTCTAACCGAAGCCAAGTTCGAAGTAAGAGCCTTCATTCCCCTTGACCAAGTCATCGCTTGGTCACCGCTCCTCTTCTTCTATCCGCACCCCCAGTGCGCAAACAACGCGAGTCACCGGAGTCGGTGGGCTCGCATACGCAACACGTGGCCTAGCTATCGAGGCCTGGTACGTAAAATAACGGTACTGAATGTTGCGTTTCTTCGTCCTACACCATAAATAAGGCGTCGAGCATGCTTGTCGTTCACACGGTGTTCCCACTAGATATGAGCCAAACTCCGAACGTACAAGTGGTTGAACTTAACTAACCTTCTTATGTCGGCTGATCTAATGGGTCAGGTTTCATAACCATACAGCAGGACTGAACATACGGCAACATTGTGAACTCTACCCTTCGACGAGAGAGTGAGGTCTGGCTCGCACTATAGATGGTGAAGTTTAGCAAAATCACCTCGAGCTTTTAGATACTGCTTGTGACTTCCTCTTCAATTACACAGGTGCTGAGACAAGTGTCTAGGTAAATAACCATTTGTACGACTTACAACTGATCCTCACCAAGGGTCAGCGCAGGAGACGGTCCCCGCCAAGCATGAAAGCATCTTTTTCATATTCAAGCTGTAAAGCAAAGCCCGAAACGGCTGACAGTCAGCGCTTATCTATCCCAAGCAGCTTGACACGTTTGTGAGCTGTCACAGATGGGGGCGATATTGTCAGCGTAGTCCAAGTCAAGAAGTCATTCACCTGGGTGCAGCTCCACGCCATTTAACTCGTGTCCGGTGGACGCGATCTCCGTGAGTTCGTCAATAGTGAAGTTGAAGAGAAAAGGTGACAATAGGCATCCTTGTCTCACACCAATGGAGATAGTAAAGGGAGGCGACATCAGGCCGTAAGCCCTCACTCTGTTTGAGCTACGCGCGTATGGCGCTCAGATAAGCTTTAGATATATCTCGAGCACACCTTTCCTGAATAGACTGTCACAAAGGACACAGCGATCCACCGAATCAAAGGCACCTTTACTGTTGTGGAGCATGACAACGGTGGGCCGCCAATATGTGTGAGGTGCTCCAACAATTGGCGCAAATTGAGGATGTGGTCGATGCAGCCCCTGACCTCGACGACACCCGGCCTGCTCCTCCCGAATTTGGCTTTCACCAGTGCCAGTCAGTCTGTGAAGGACAACAGGGGCATGCCGTTTGGAGGCGATGGGGATCAGAGTGATAGGTCTAAGAGTGCAGCATTCCGAACGCGAGTCTCCTCTGAAGATCGGGACACTAACGGATCGGCTCTAGTCGGTTGGAACAGATTCCTATTCCCACAGTTGCACTTGAAATTCATTTATATAATACACAATAGCTGGGATCACAAATTTGAAGTGGGCTGCAACAAAGTCATCTGGTCCGGCGGGTTTATTCAACTTCAGCTGTCCGATCATACGTCCAACTTCTGATCGAAATGGGGGATCCAAGGGGATGTACCATACAGCAGAGCGACCAGCGGCCGACGAGGAACCAAAAAATTAAGACCGATTAAATTTCTTTTCAAAATGCTCAGCTCAAGTCTCCAAACGTTTTGCGAAGTTGTGGATAGGCTGTCCAATCTCGTCACAAAGTTTCACCAACACCAGTTCGCCTGCTAGCCGTTTCTGTATCAAAAGTAATAACCTACAATGGCTACCAACGCCAACCGCCACCTCCAACTCTGACGCTGGATGAGACCACCAGGATCCGCGGTCTCTCTTCAGCCTACTATGTAGTTTTGCCCTCAGATCTTTGCGAGTCTCATTTTGCTCACTTTCAAGCGGAAGGTGTCGAGGATCATCGACAAATTCCAGAGACTGCGAAGGGACGCAGTGTCAATGTTGCTATGACTTACCACATGGGGGATGGCTGCTGGTAGTAAGGTCTGGTGAACATGCGACCAATGACCCTCAACTGTATGCAGCAAGCGTTTATTCAGCCCGGCTACCAGCGCATTTCGATGCGCATTCAGAACATTTGGCTTCGCCAGTCCGCTGGTGTCAGTGCGATCATAGCGTCATCGTGGTCGTCCACCAAAACGCACCCGCAAATCAGCACATACAAGTGCACGGTCAGTGTCCACACGTGCACAAAATCGAACAACAGTGTTGGACGCAGCCACTCAGCCATAACTGATCGCGATGTGTTCGCTTTACGTCCAAGTCTGGTCCAATTCTGGTGGGCGCCATGTCGCCTTCCGAAAAGTGCTGTGTCTGAATTATGTGTCCGCAAGAAACAAGCGAGCATCTCCACGTAACTGAATTAACCATTCACTGTTATGACTACAGGTGCCTATACATGCTAGCCATCCAGATGTAGCGCAGCAGTGCAAAATTTTATAGCTGGAACGTTTAGATCCGCAGCTAGCGCTGCAATTGCCGTGCTTCTGTCGTTACGAATGAGTTGGTTCAGTCGGCCATAGAAGTCGTCTTTTATCGAGCCATCGCTACAGTTTGTGGGTACGTAGGCAGCGATGACGAACAGATACCTATTAGTCCCGCTCGACTTCGAAGCATTGAACGAGCCATCCAGTTGGACCACAAACATCCGGTTACTAATTTGGATCCAATGAACCAGAGCAGCTTCAGCCGGGGGACTCAGGGCACTACCAGCACCAGCTTAGCCGGTACTCGAAGCTATATCGTCTCCGGATAGGTGCAATGAGAATGCACTGCTAGTGTCAACTGAAGGGGATCGCAGATTGAGAACAAAGCTCGAGTCTTGTAGACGGGTTTCCGATAGGCAGCAGATATCGATCAACAGGGTCACTAATATTCGGGCTAGTGATGCCTTTTGACCTAGCTGTAACATTGTGCGTATCTTGAGGCATGCCAATTTGAGGGATGATCGGGGCCTCCAAATAGAAGTCAATGAACTGGGTTTAACCGCTTGGTTAGACTTGGGCTTGTCGCTAGAGGAACAGCGACGCTCCGCGTTTGCAAATATTATGGAACTATACCATTTCTCAATTGATTGCATCCTTAACGCATTCATTGCCTCCCTAGGACACTAGCTTGCATCCTTAGCGCAAAAACCATAGTCCGTTAGCCATGAAATTTGCCTCAACGACGCATGGCAGACGTGGCAAGGAATATGTCCGGACCACGGAGCCACGCCTCCTGGCTTGATCGAGCCCATTGTGAATGAAGTCAACGCGGACTGAGCACGCAAAAGAGATGTTCGATCTGAGGGGATATGTGACGCACGGATGAACAGAGTTTGGACTTCATTCACGACAGCTCGATCAAGCCAGGGCGTGACGCCGCGTTTCAGACACGTTCAATGACACGTCTGCATTGTTATGAACTGCGCTGACTTTGTTTTACATTCACATCTTGGGCTTTGGGGTTTGGGTCCAGTTCGCGCACAAGCATCCACTTCACCTCCCTTATTGTCCTATGTTGGAGTGCACCTAGATGAGCGAATGGCTGAGGATCGTGCAGCAAGATATCAACGGCCGATGATTTCAGTTTGAATACACGTGCGTCTACTACACTGCGTAAGTCTAGTTTAAGTGTTGTCAATTTTTGCTACCTCCTCACCCAAAGCGAGATGGCTATTTGTTTCAGTCCCGCATGTTAAACCGCCATGTAGGTACATGGTCCGAAGGCTATTGGCTGATAGAGGTTGACCACTCACGGCGTCGTGGATGCAACTTTCGTGACTAACGGATTATAGAGTTTAAGGTCAGTTTGAAGTATGCATTGTGTGGATGGATTGCGCAGCACAATCCCAAAGTGGACCACGATTCTCATTGTAGTGAACCTTGGCCATTCGATCACTAGGACCGTAGCTGATGAAGCAACAGCAAATTTGGTGTTGTGCGGCCGAAAACACCACTCCATGACGCGATTCAAGATTAGTTCCTCTCATCAGATAGAGACAGCAGGCATCGAACCCGGGAGCATTGAGATTTCTGTTGTGACTGCTACCCCTAAGCCACCGGGTCACGACGGAAAAGCTTGCCACAACGGTTAATGACAGAGTGGAGGGTCCATTTGAAGCACACGTTGTGTGGATGGATCTCGACTCGTAATCTTAATTTGGACCGCGATTCCCATTTTAGTGAACCTTGGTCGTTCGATCACTAGGACCGTAACTGATAAAGCAGAAGCAAATTGGGTGTTGACGCCTGAAAACACTGCACTCCATGACTCGTTTCCAGGTTATATCCTCCCAACAGATAGAGATAGCAGGCACCGAACCCGGGACTACATTGAGATTGTGCATGACAAGCCATCCACACCACGTGTACTTCAAATTGGCCCTCCACTCTGTCATTACCCGTTGTGGCAAATTTTTCCGTCTTGACCCGGTTGCCAAGGGGTAGCAGTCACAACTGAAATTCTAATGGCCCCGGGTTCGATGCCTTATATCTCTATCTGCTGAGAGGAAATAACCGTGAATCGCGTCATGAAGTGCAATGTTTTAAGGCGGGCGACACCTGATGGATTATAGTTTTTGCGCTATGGATACAGGCTGCTGCACTAGGGATGCAAGCGAATGCTTTAGGGATGCTATCGATTGAGAAATGATATAGAAGATAAGTACTTGAAGGGTTGGCATTGATGGGATAAAGGTGAAGCTGTAACGGGACAGTATAGGTGAAACAGCGTAAAGTTGGGAATAAAAGACGGAAAGGCTTGAGCAGTAGTATACAAAACCCTATCCACCTTGCACGTTGCCGTAGATAGGTTACCGTTTATTATTCTCTACGGCGGCCAAAGAATCAAGAAACTCCCTGTGAAACTGTTATAACCTTCTCACTAGACGCAATTCCAAAAATAACAATTTACTGCTCCACAAAACCCCTAGCCCAACCGAAAGAAAAAAGCAAAACGCCAATGACCTTGACAAAATAACGCATTAATCGCCGCCAACGAACACTGTACAACGACTGCGGACCTTGGCTGTATTTATAGGTCTCTACTGACCATCGACTTCTAGAATTGGAAGGTCAGCTGCCAAGGTTAGTGGTTCCCCATATCTTTTCCCGTGGTGTGAGGTGGCTTTTAATCACGTGCAGAAGAAGAACATTCCGGAACGTTCGAAATCGATGCGATGATCGTTAATAAGG
>OX104063.1:93942404-94042089 GCA_944474145.2 Dicrocoelium dendriticum
TGCTGACTCATTCTTACCTTACTATTCGTCGTATGTCTGCCGCTTGACTCTCCGTTTAACAAGGGAGACTCAATTGTATTTGGTTAATTTTCGAGATACGTTTTTTACCTGTCCTGCGGCTTTCTTGATACAACAGAGGGCAAGCACTAGGTGTTGGCTCGTCGCCAAGACGGTGGTCTAGGGTATGTCCTATGTGATATTCCATTTGGCGAGCCTATTCATCTGCAGGCATAGAAACACGGCATGTCATGCAGGTGTGCAGAGTGGATGTTGGTTTGGAAGTAGTTAGTGAAGATAGAAAGCAAGGTGTGTGTGGAGAGAATTCTGTGCAAAATCCATAGTAAGTGCCGTTGACAGGGCGATGAGAATGTGCGTAGAGCTCGGGCCGCATAAATGTAAGTTCCGCGATGCTAGTTAATATAAGAAGGAAAAAGCATTCGCTGGTAGAAGTCGCACAATGGGCCAACTGAAAGAAGCTATAGAGTTCAACCAGCATACACGACGACAGTGGCAGTGGTGTGCAGATAATTAAAAAAAGAGAGAAAAATAAGACAAATGTGTAAGAGCATCGAAGCCATAAAAGCAAGCACACAGACTAGGTCTAAAAAAGAGCAAAAGCTTGAGACAGCAAATGATCGCTTCGAATAAATTTGGTAAGGAAAAATTCCTATGGGGTAATAGATACCAACAGATCAATGATTTCTGACCAACTTGAAGTATTCGACAGACTACCGGCGGGGTCCGTTCCCAATGACTTGTTAGAAGTCACGGAAGTGACTGGACCAAAATGCAATGTGGTGTACACTGATCCCGTGTATTTGCTAAAAATACAACACCGAACGGCGCTAAGCTAGGGAAGGATGTGAAGGTCCTCGCAATTAAGCGGCGCGTTGAATCCAACCATGATGCAGTGTGTGATTATTGGGTGCGTGCTGGACCAAACAAACGAAGTCCACATAGATCTCAGCATTCTACAAACAACCTAAGTGTAAAATAAGATGGTAATTTTATTTAGTATTTTACACAACATACTCAGGCAAAGCGGGGGAATTTATAGGCTGCTATAGTAATAGTGTCACAAATGCACAAATAAACAGAACCTTGACAAGATAGACGAGCGAAATTAATTGCCAGATGCCCAGGAATAACTTAGTAATAAGTCGTAAAACTGTCAATCAATCAGCAAACTATAAGATTCTAACCGACCATCATGATAAATTGCCGAACTCAGGTCAAAGCGGCTAGAATGAGGGTAATAGGACGAATACACTCATAAATTCTGATACACTACACTGATTACTAAGTCAATGGCTATTCGATACCGCATCAAAAGCGCTGCTAGCTGGAGTTTAACTGGCTGCATTGACACTGGTTCATCAGCCAAAATGATGGGGAAGGAAGCTAAAAATACGAAGAGGATGGTAATAAGTTTGCACCCACTGCCTATGCCAAGAAACCAAGCGCACCATTAGAAAGAAACAAGGCCTTAGCTCTACAGAACCGTACTCTACGCAAAATCGCCCTACATTTGTTAGTAGGATAAGGATATTTCCCTTCTGGCTACCTCGATATAGAATATTCCAATTAGTGCGGTTGAGGTTCTGTAATGTCTGCCGCAGTCACAGTAGTTGTTGCGCTCTGATCGGCAGATCCCTATCCTGGAGACAAGGACAAGTTGGCGTTGGGGAAGAGCGGATGGCAGAACACTTTTCTTCGGTCGGGTCTCGTTCCTGGATTTTCCTTGAGAGCAGGTGCGTCCGTCACTTCGATGCAGGAGCAAATCAAGGATCGAAGATGCTAGGTAGGCAAAGACTGGCGAGCTATCGATCGCGCCCAGGTGAATTTTTGGCGACACTGAGAGACAGCGTATGTGTGCGGTGGTTGACCTGACGGTAGCAGTGTTAGATGAAATGTGTTCACCTGTAGTAGACTTATGCAGCTACGGAGAGGAACAATACTGGTTATTAATTTATCTCCCAGAAATGGTCAGACTTCGTGGAGTAGGACGCAAAGCCAATGAAATGTACGCGAGCAATGTAGGAGAAAAATGCAGGAGATGAAAATATCTGGGAAATGCTAATCCATGATGTGTAGCTTCTAGGTATATGGAACGTCAGAAGGAGCCCATCGAGGATGGTCGAATGAGGGCGTGCGAGCGAGACTGCGATACAAATTGGACACACAATAGAGGAAGTGCCGAGACAATAAAATATTCCGACCGCACGCTAAAAATCGCGCGTCGTAATCCATTCATAAAACAAGTGCCTCAAGCTCACCCCTTCGACCATAGCTGTGTGACTTCGGAAATCTCTACTCATGAACACACTGCTTAATCCTGCCGGAAGGTTAAAGTGAATACATTAAAGGAATGTGTGTTTTGATGAGCACGTGAACTATGAATCCAATACAAGACGCACGACTAGATAGCTTAGCAGAAATCCGCCCAACAATCTCTTTCATGAATTGTTTAGCCAATTTTTAACTAGATATTACAAACGATCCCAGGCTGTGCCGCCGGGACATCATTCTCACTAACCGCTGACGATATAGTGACTCCCTTAAAACAATGCAGTGTTAATGTAATTGCTCAGTTTACACAAAGGACGGAAAAATCTATAGAGATGAGCCTCAACCCAACTTGTTGTATCTTATGAGAGGGAATGGGAGGTACCTCCGGTAGTGGAGACAACACTATTTTGCAAAGCACTGTCCATCATCATGATTTGTTTGTTAATAAGAGAAATATATTCCTCTACTAACTGTGGATCATTCGAGACGCTGTAGTGCCATCCACACTTATGGTATTTTAACTGTTCCTATGTTTACCCAACTCATTCTTTGAAATAGCATCTGCGGCTGTTTTCGCACTCTCCATTTTATTAGTTACTGTGAGGTACCGGAAAGAATGGTATTCATGTACAAATAGCAAATTTGACCACTGGGAAGCGGCCAACATGTTTGTCAATGATACATGACAGGCTCTTGAACTGGCGCTCCTAAACACCCCCCTAAGCATCCCTTCTTTGTTGTGGCACCTAATCTCTGCGGTCCGAACACCAATTTCCTAAACGGGGACAGACACTATGCACTGGCATCCAAACTCTCTGTGTAACGCATACAGTGGTGATCCAGAGGAAAGCAAAAACCAAATGATGAGCGTGTACAACATCGTTTCATCAGACTTCTCAAACCCTATCCTCTTGTTAGGGCCGAAAAATAGTAATAGTAACAAACAGCTGTTCTAAAGAGACAGCATTGGATTGAGTTCTCTACAGCTTACTTGAAAACTGACAACTTCACACTTGCTCGACCATTCCCGACTTAAATACTAATTTACTATGTCTCTGTCCTTGCAGCGATAGCCATTCCCATCCTTGAATTGACAGTAGACTCCCCAGTCCCACTCCAATCACTGGTTCATGAGTGCAGTCGTTATGTTGCCTTGTCAACATTTCATATTAAAGATAAAAGGTTACGTATTGTAAAAACTGAATTCATTGAGCACTTTACTTGGTATACTAAATGGTTTTTGATTGATTAGCGGTGACATCGGTCCGCATGAAGGCACTAAGTGGAAAATTTCCAAATATGTCGTATTCTTGTGTCAACCATAGCGATCCGAACGTCCTACCCCAATCCAAACATGTGATGGATGTGAATCAACCGCCTGACGACGATCGATCGGCTGAGCCAAACTATGATGCGAAAGTAGTGCTCGATTACCTCTCTAGGAACAGACTGCCTCATTCACTGAGCAAAATTCGCTTCATGAACTGGCCTGAGTACAGGAACCAAACGAATTCTTACATCATATTTGACGAAGAGCCTGGCCATATTTTGATGGGGCTGGAACCCAAAAAACGTCAGTGCACATTTTGGCATCGATTGTACCCAGCGATGCTACAACAAAGTGAGTGCAACCCATTTTTCCAGCTTCAGTGAGTTCCCGGGAAAAAGTTGCATCTATCCCATTGCCACCACTCATCCCTCGATGGTTGGAGTGAGGAACTCACTTAAACAAAGCTTTAATATTACCTAAGTTTCTACGAAAACATTTTCCATATGAGATTGGTAAGCAAAGAATTGTCTTACTTTGCTGCCATCAAAGAGGTCTTTTGTAACAATTATATTGATTGTATTGACAATTCACGTACTCTCTGATGCCCATCGAATTCGAGGCATGCAACCCCACTGCCACCAGCCAAACTGTCTCGACCTTATTCACCCTAGTTAGGACAGCAATGCAGATGATTCTTCTCAGACTAGAAGAAAGGTGAGCACCCTTCCTTGTAATCCGGTCGATCTCATGCCACATGCGTGACTAGCGGGCGTCTGGGGAGTCGATGTAATAATAATATATGGAGCAGTGATAGTAAAAATTGGGTCTCACCCAGTTCTACCTGCATTGTCTAAAGGGCGGAGAGGCTGGTTTTCACAAGCAGAAAGCGACAGAAATCTGACGACTAATACAATCGAATTTTAAGTCGACAGATGGTTTCGGTGAGGCGAACGGGCCGTTGGCTTCTGATGCGAAAGTCCTGTCCCACTGACCAAAGAAATGTTCTCGAATTCCAATTCATAAAGTTCGGGCAGTCGTGGAATTTGTGTCCAACTTTCAAGGGGAAACTAAGGGGGAACTGATCCAACTATACACAAGTTAACATGGTGAACGGAAACGGTAGCAATCAACTCCCCAAAGCAATTTCACAATGAGTTGCTGTCTAGTTGATTTCGTGAACTCATGAGAAAATGTCTTATCTGGTACTGGGTGGACTATCCGGACTATAAATTGTTCAAGCCGATCTATTGTGAGTGTTAGTCCAGTGCAATTCGCGCGGCCCATATGCGCTTACCTCTTAGTTACGTTGCATGAACTAACTTCGTCATGTTACAACCACCGCCAGGGCAAACAACCAGCATACCGGAGAGAAGTGAAGGCTGGTATTCTATTGCGATTACGGATGAATAAGTTTGTCAAAGTTGACCATTAACAAGTATTCAAGGTAAGTGTAACATGTAAGTGAGGATTTCCGGAGACGTCCGAGACCAATTGTCGAAATTAATAGGAGTGCTTTACAGAACGCTTTGGATGGTAGCTTGTTATGCATTGCGTGACAGTGACGTGTGTGAATCGAAGTGAGGGTAAAAGCACGCTGTCAATGCCTTCAGGCACGGCTTGGCTTTACCAAACAGTCTTCCTTGGATAGTCTTAGAAGCCCCACTGCAATGGTGTCAAACGTTTTTCTACAGACTATTGCTTGGAGTATATTATGGTTGACTGTTTTGACCTCAAAGTTGTAAGTCACCCAATTCTCTTGCCACAACTCCGGTAAGCTTTGGATAGAGTCATCATTTTACTGCTGCGCTGTATAACATTTATCTTGTTACTGGATGTGGATCCGGTTGTGTTGAACATGGGGATGTTGAATGCAATGGTGCAGTTTGCAAGTTCTCAGGTCAGTTGCATGCTAAAATCCAAGCGCTCCTGAAGCAAGGAAGTCAACCTGTACTAGGTGTGGATCGATTAATCATGTAGGCAGGTATGTTGCCGGATGCTGTGGGGATCCATGATTTGATTCACAGAGGAGTCATGGTCCAGCGTTTTGTGAAGCAGTGTAGGTTGCTAAGCTGCCAACTAAGTACTCAATGTGTTTTTGCAATAGTAGAATGATGATATTGTGGAAAAGCTAGGTAGAACTAACAGAAAAATGAACTAATCAACTGATTCATATAAAACGAAGACAAATATAGTGTTACCATCATTTTTCTTGTTAAATACTGTCAAATGTATTAAAAAACTCTCTGCTGATATGGGTTTCAGTAGATAGTGACAGGCACGTCGAACTGGCGATCAGTTTGGCGTATGCGATGAATTGCAATCACGCCTGAAGTCCGTACGATAGATAGTGTAAGGAGTGTAAACAAAAATTTGTGGAGACTTCAGTTAGTTCTCTTTGGTGATCCTCATGACAACGGAGGTGACTTATTTAGGCCCCAAAAGTTTCTCCTTTTGACATGCATGGTGCATGGTATCAGAGACCTTACTTTTCAACAAGCGCGCATCCGTACAATCTGCTGGGCTCATGCTCCCTTAAATGATTACACGTACGCATGATTATGAACTAAGCTGCTGCAAAAGCTGGTTCAGAGATGTGGAATTAGGATGTGTTGCTCCGTGCCCTAATGTTCATTGGCTATTTGCCTCATGCTCGCGTGCATTTATCCAAAAGCAGTAACTCGATGGTCGGCACTATCTTCCGTTAGAGTGATCTAATGCAACGCTGTATGTAACAAGTGTCAGTTGGTTAAACCTAAGTGGATAGAACAATGCGTTTTAAAGCACACATGGTTTAAAAGTTGTCAGTGGAATCCATGATTATTTTATTTTATTCCTTCGAAGGGGATACAGTCTGGTAGCTATGTGACAAACACAAAGGGTTGGCAGTTTTGAAAATAAATGCCGCTTAATGGGTCGTTAAAACTATCTCCATCGTTTTTAACGCATAGTTTCAGTTAACCTTTTGTAATAGTCAAACCGAGATCCTATGAGTGTCAAGGAACTGAAAATGTTGCCTATCGGAGCTCTAACTTTCATTGATCTGTAGCACGCTTGTTCAGAAACGTCGAGAGATCAAGTGTGGCACGCACGTAGTTGTAAGATCTGTACTGCGGCCAATGGGTGCTGTACCACCATTTATCTCCATTGCGTCACGAGATAAAATGCAATTTTACGAACAACCGCTGCCCTCGGTAGGTTTGAATTTCATTTTATATATCTCACCGGCGTTCATAGCTCTTAAACCAATGCTATGGAGTGTATTCCGGCCTACCAGGTTTTAGAAATTATAATTCACGCTGAAACAATTACAATCGTGCAAGCAAGTGAGTAGCCCCTTTTGTTCTGTACAATGCGCATCAAACACGTTAACATGCAATTTCATTTTACATGATGCTATCTCATTCCCACAACCCTGCTTCTAATATACCGTTGAGTTGTTGCTTAACCGATGCGAATTTTGTCCACTTGTGTAGTCTTCAGAGTTGCAATACTCCCCCTTCCCGACCTACGGGACGTGTTAGGTCTATACTTTTTCATCCGTCATAAACCACACTTCCATTAAAATCATTTTTAACACAAGCAGCCATTGATGCAGTCAGTTGGATCAAGTGAGAAAGAGTTTTTAAGGCCTTCTGTTGATATAAACCTTTTCCTTATGCAAACTCTAGTACTTTAAATCATTGTTGACAAAAATCTATGAATTTCCGGTCCGCTGTTCTACCATTGAGCTACCGAAGGCTGACGATTAGGTGCGCAAATTTTAATACATGACATCTGCTTGGTGCGCGACGTATTGCCAATGGGCTCACAGTACCTGTCCTGGTGTTGCAGATTGGCTCACTCACCCGTCACTTCCCAAGAGACCGAAGTACCTATCCTTCAGATGTCCAATGGGTGATGTTTGATTAATTGTGGATGTTTGTGAGTGGTGTAAAGTTTGTAAAAGGTAGAAGTCACGATTAAAATTCACGCGCAATAATGTGCCTCGACGGAGAGTCGAACCCCGGTCCACGAATTTCCGGTCCGCTGCTCTACCACTGAGCTACCTAATCGTCAGCCCTCGGTAGCTCAGTGGAAGAGCAGCGGACCGGAAACTCGTGGACCGGGGTTCGACTCCCCGTCGAGGCACATTATTGCGCGTGGATTTTAATCGTGACTTCTACTTTCTACAAACTTTACACCTCTCACAAGCTTCCATAATTAAAAATCTATGACAAATTGTTAGACTAACTCAAGTCACATGTTTTGCTGCCTGTGGGTAATGAGACATTTTTCCATCGAGGGCATGTTAATATGAATTCTCTCTTGGGGTTCTCGGTTAGATGAGGTATATTTGCAAACGGAGGTACCTACAGAGGCATCGTCATTAAGGTAGGAAAGAAAAAGTAGTTATCCTAGAAAATTGACTTGAAAAAGTCACTAGTTACTGCGTGCCGCTTCCGGGTTATTTACTGGGACTTATGTGTGTGGTTGGCAAGATAAGCTTTGTAGTGCCAGAAGGGTTGATAGATATATAAGCGAGCTGTCGTAAACCTTCTTTATGTCTGGTGAAATACTACTTAACTGTGTCCTGAGTTTAGTTTCATATTCAAGTAATTTGACAAGATTCTATTCTGAAGGACCAGTGCTGAATTTCATAAACGGTCTTGACGAACAGAAAAATGTTACACGATTTCAATATACCAGGATTCACAACCACTCCTGAGAAAAATAATCTGGAGCCGAAGAAGCGGTAGCTGTTAGTAGATTGGTAACGGTTCCATTTGTGTCTGGGGACAAAAGTATCGGGTGTTTTCACTGTTGCGTACGCTGCACTCTGTCAAGAAAGACTGTAGACACACAGGAAGACAAGCGCTATGTCACGGTCACCTAATGCCATCAAACCAGAATGGAGGGCATCAGAGAGAGGGTAGTGTTACAGTTTGATCGGCCGATTAACCTATTGATCCTGTGAAAGTCAAACGCTACGGTAGATGATAATTTCTGTGACATCAGGTAACCCGGTCGATTCTGACACGTTGTAATCCGTAAAAATCTCACAACACTAATTGCAATCTCATATAGCTCACTAAAGTCGACAGTACTAGAGAAGTAGTACGGCCCGGTTCGCTCTTGCGTTTGTGCCTTATCATTTAGCCCCAGCTCTGGACTTTGTGATTGATGTTAAGTACTCTTCGTTGTTCTGATAAAACTTACGCATTGTTCTGGCTTCGTCAATTAACTTGCAGTTTGGAAACATTATAGTGTTGCCCATCCCAACACTGGCACCCCAGGACCGCGGTTTCGTCCTGGTTGGGACTCATCACTTGGAGATAGCCTGAGTTGGTCTGGAACTCAGTTTGTTTGTGCGCACTAGGGAGTATAAGTTTTCAGGCTTCTCGTATTCGGAGCGCAACACGTTGATGGGTTTATGAAGCAAGAGATAGTGGTGAAGTCGCAGTCGTTCTGTCGTTACCTGAGGCGTGCAAACGAGCACGAAATCCATCCCTTAGTTCAGCGTTTTGAGGTAAGCAGCATCCAATATTCATCTGTATCACCTACAATTTCGGGGTAACCGAACTGGCGCAACTTTCAACGTGGATTGCAGTCAAAAACGGAATTAGGTGTCGCAATCCGTTAACAAAATAGAGCTTTCAAATAACCTTTTCAATCATGATTTGGAATGCGCTGCATAGTTTGAGTTGCTTAACGAGTTTCCAATCACCTTCACATGCATGATAACCTCGACCGTTTGTCCATTTAAGTTAGAATTGGCAATTGGAATGTTGGCAATCCACGTATACGTCGAAGCCGTACTCATAGAATTAGCAGCCAGCATGTGGAAAGAGACCAGCCATGAAATAGGTGTGCAACAGCGGCTCTCAGGGAAAGAATAATAGAATCGATCCGAAGAGTATTAGTGTTCATTTAAGGCCAACAACCCCTCAACAAAGCCTTAATTACCATTCTAGCAGGGACAGAGATTGTCCTTAATGGCCAACCTCCCTTTTCATTGACCGCGATCGGGTGTGGCCAACCGACACTCTACTCCAATAAGTTGTTAATGTTACGGTCGAACACAAACTCGTGGATAACACTGATTCTACAAGATAGTCACGCACGACGCTGGAAACAGGGGAAATAGCTGGCTTCCTTGCTCTGGGAAAGGTGGACCAATGAATACTTATCGTTGCTGCATAACAGAAAAAATTGCTTTACAGCTGAGCAAAATTTTAAACGGCGATGTTGCACTGGTTGACTCCGATATGTTACCACTAGGGTATCGGCAGCTTAGTGTTAGTGAAGTCTGTATCACATCTGACGATATGTTGGTCAAAAAAGTGGTTGTACAAACGATGGATGGTTAATTAATGAACAATGGACAATGATTTGTCACCGGATAAAAGCAAATGTTTGACACGTCCCGTAGGATGGTTGGGGTGAATATGATGAAAGCAAAATATATCTGGGTCATCTACAGAACGTCTGCCGAGATAAATATTTTGATAATTGGCATCAGTGTAAAATTTAAAAAATATTCGAGCATAAACGTTCAGAAAGACACTGGGGTGCAGTGATCGTTGATGTAAGGAGTGAGAAAAGTAAAATATGGTCGCTCACTTGGGTCCATTTGATACATAAATCCTGTAGAAAAGCATGCTTGGCGTAATCCACAATAGAGGAGTTTAGGTAACAAAATGCTGGGAGCTAAGAGCAACATCTAGTTGTTTTTTGAAAAGGTCCAAGGTAGGAGAGGACACAACTGAGTCTGGGATTGCTTTCCATGGTTGGCAAACCGGAATGGAAAAGTAATTCCGGATATACAGAAGATCTGTCTATTCACGTATAACATAAAAGGATGTTTGCTAGTTACCAACCCAGCCGGAATGGAATAATGACAACCAGCCAGGGGGGATCAGTCCCAAACAAGAGAAAATTTGGAAGCAATTAGGCGGGGTATTACGGACATTTCGTCTGTTCAAGCAATTTTCTGTTCATTTCCTAATCTGTTTTGAGTTTGTGCCCAAATTTCTAGTTGAAGCCTCTCCACCACTTGCATGTAAACCACTTCTGACTCCAGCCCGATATGCTACCATTCAGTACCTGTTTACGTTCATATACATTGTAGGCCCTCATTTATCGACTTTCTCACAGCTTAAACTAGAGCGTTGATGATCCCACAGACCTTCGTGAATCCGCCTCAGTAGATTACCCATTTTAACTTTTATACTGCAGACTGATTGTTTGGATTATTGAACGGCTGGCTTTAAATTGCGTTAAACAGCAACTCTCTTAGTTGACTGTAATTGGCTATAATTCAGTCGACTGGCGCCCCGATTTGGCCTCGCTTGTCGGACATTTGCAGTTTGAATACGGAATGGCTGAGAATGTTGCGGTCCAGACATTGGGGAGTTCCGTCTCCAAATCATGTACTTATCATTCATAAAAGGTGCCGTACCTCACTCCCGGGTTTTACCTCCGAACTGACCTAGCGGTCTTACGTTTTGTTTGAATGAACTAACGAAGTACCATGTACAGTGTACCTTTTGCGGCGACATACAGTTGGACACAGGGCGCTATGATTTCCGGACTCGGAGGAACACATGGGATGCTTGGCTACTTGGCTTCACATATCTGAAAATTTTCGGGAACATGTTTTAAATGCGCAAAAGATCAAATCATGTAAGATGCCTATTTCTATGAATCCCAACGAGGAAGTAAGCGGAAATCTTTCGACAAACAATTCTTTGCGATTATTTTCTCATCAGATTGCTAGGTAGGAATAGGTTAGCTTACAGTACAGTAACACAATTGATTAAACGATTCAAATTGGTTTATCGAGATTGGTCAAGTGATTTGGTCACGGATGTCAAATGAGGGCTGGGATGCGATCCTCTTTCGTAAGTTGCTGGTCAATGCAGCTGCAGCGATCGAACCGTCTACTTGCTACCGCGGAGGCGGCATTCATAAAACTGATGAATCAAGACTTATGCATCTAAAAGAAGATGGTTCAATCGCTACATTTGCCTTGGCCAGCCACTTACGAAATGAGGGTATCACATCCCAGCCCTCATATGACATCCGTGACCTAAGCATCTGACCAATCTCGATAAACCAATTTGAATCGTTTAATCAATTGTTCTACTGCACTAAACATTTTTGAGGCATGTTGCTAAAATACAGTACGGTGGTTGAATCCGGCCAAAACGAATGCTTGACCAAATATCACCTGAGTCTATTTAAGCACGTCTCAAGTGGAAATATGTGCCGAACATTTCACACTTGGAGGTGCACTACATAGTGTGTGGTGTAGATAGCTTCCCAAGATGGGGTGAACTCGTAAGTTCAAGGTTATGCTCTACAAGGCTGTCAGCATTTAAGCAACTGTCTTTCAGCTCTGCGCTTCTCGCTGCCTCGGCACCTAAAAAGTTGAACTACATCAATAAATTATGTGAATCCAATGTCCGATATCATCTAGAGGCGCTCTTGATTTCGCCACTTCATTTACACTCAGCAGGTTCAATTTGACTTCTGTTGGATTTTGACAGAAACTGCGGATGCATACAGAGATGAGTACACGGCAAGTTCACTAGCAGAAATCTTGAAACGGTTGAGTGTTTTCAAGTTTTGCAAAGCAATATTATCGCGAAAGCCATCACGACGGTTAGAGTTACAGTGCAAATGCGCGGGCTACTCACCGACCATAAAACAAGTGTTTTCACTAGTTAATTGAAAAAGACCGCTGTCATATAACTACTGCTCCACAGATTGCTGAAGGTAATTGACGCTCTTTCCCACTTCATTGGCTCAGTCAACGTGCATACAATTAGACATCTCATTGCAAATAGCTCCCATCTTTCCCTGAAGCGCTGCCATAGGTCTCAGTATGCTGAAAATATATCATATCTAACCAAAACTCTCAATTGCTTGCATCGGACCTCGTCATCATGTGCATAGGTAGGGTGCGACCAGAAACGCGCTACGGTTGAACTTTAGCTTTGAGTGGCTACAAAAGCAAATCCTTAATGCATTATTTATGAGTGATGTAAGTCTCATGCTCAATGCTGCATTCCGCAAGTTGCGTAAACAATCTAGGCGTACACTCACCTTGGGATCTGAAGTTCGTCGATAACACGAACTGACTGTACGGAAACTGACTACGCATACTTTGGGCACTTCAACACAGCTTCTGCACTTAGTCCGAAAAGATTGCCACTCGCCTGTTCTCTTCCATTATAAGACCGGTGATTGAGTGCGGCTCACTCACCTATTGTCCGATCACAATATGTGAGATACGGAGACTGGAACGGGTCAAGTATGTAGCTACCTGGCTCATCCTCAGTTTACTGGGTATGTTGTGCGAGGACCGATGTAGGAGACTAGGACTTTATACCCTGTCACATCGTCGGCTTCAATTTGATCTCATAATGACGCACCGGATACTGCACCTAAGCCACTTCCCTATGTTGAAGACGCTGTGGCATGTTAGCGCACCAAACAGCACACGCGGACGTCGGTGAAAACTAGTGGTACCGGAATTAAAGCACATCGCTCGCTCTCTATGCTTCGAGCATCGTGTGGTGAAATATTGGAACTAATTGTGGGAGACTCTAATCGAGGCGAAATCGGTGTAGGAATTTAAGAGATTCCACGACACCAGGGGTTCGACTTAGCAGCTTCTTAGATTGCGCCACGCGAGTCAAAAGACAACGTACCAGACGATCAACGACCTAATTCCGTGCAAGTACCCGAGCTAACTGGGACGGAACAACGCAGATTTATCTCCTTTCTCACTAATTTAGGTATTCAGTATTCACCACTCAAGGAACTCAACTGTTAACTGATGTAGCTTGCGTTAGTCAACGAAGTAACATTCAGCGCCCAACGATTCGGATGAAGACTCTATTCTTACCTCACGCAGCAATTCTTTCTGTACCAAGGTTGTGCCTGAGCCATTGTCCAGTAATACGCATGTATTAGTCTATCAACTAGTACAGGTACAGTGTCTAGTCGTAGCTATTGTCTTAGCCAACGATTAAGTTAGTTGCTCTTTGCTCGTCATTTTGTGTGTAACGTTTGAGGCGTGACCCCCGATCTCTTTACCTGGAATGCAGTTATCCACATGGTTGTCAGTATCTGGCTTGATTATGTTGTCCTTGCCGTGTGTTCGCTTAGAAGACATCACTAGGATCCGGAGTGCAGAAGGTAGTCCGCAGCGATGCGCATACCAGCAATACATTACCTTCGGTGACATCTGGATGGCTTAGATCACCGTCTTCACAGTCTTCGGACCACGTCTCTTAGTAGTTAGGGATCCAAGTGGCCCCGAGATCGATTGTGCTACGACGTTTTCCAAGAACAGGGTCTCGAGAATTCAGCGTCACTGTTCCTGATCATGAGTGGTAGCTTCGTGCAAATCAAGTCCTCCAACCTCGGGAACACAATGGTAGTATTCTTAGTGTATTGGACTAACACCGAGTAAGTAACGAATATCCGTGAGTGGGAAAACAAAGAGAACTGTAGGCAAGATCAATTATTAGGTAATTCAGTTGCAACAGGAGTAAAGAAGTAGATATCAGGTAGACACTGAATTCACACACACACACACACACACACAGTGGTTGTAAAGCACAGCCGCATCAGCCAATGGCACTTATTGGGACGATCACGCACTCCTTACCGCTCGGTAGAACTCAGTAGTATGCAGTAGAACTCAAACAGCCGTTACATGTTGCAGCAGTAATGTAGCTTGACTTCACATGGTAACCTAAATGTCGGACATGTGCCGTGCAGGCTTCACAATCACGGGACAGAATCATTGCAAGCCTGGACATGCGCCGGCTAGCAACGGCGCTTAAACTATCACAACGATGTACAAGGATGGTCAAGAATGATCATTCCGATATTTTTCCGTGCTATTCCACCCGTTTACGCTCGACCTGCGGAATATGCGGGAATATGAGGGTGAAATATGACTTATTCCGAAGACAAGTTGCCGAGGAGAAAACTGCTCCTGCTCCATTGGCAGAATTCAGCACAACTCGGATAAATCTCGTTTCAATATAAAGTTTGAGTTAGATTGACGGATAACTCACATAAAATTGGTGGGACCAGCCACAACATTTTGGTTACCTATGAAGTTCCATTGGCTCATGTCACATAGTTGATTCCTTTAAAGGAATTTGTTATGGATTCGGGAGCATTAGCGTACATCACTGACGGTACACAATGAGATCTTCTAATGACTAGTTGCACAGCCTCGGTTAAGGTTGACTGCCCCACTGGTTTGCAAATAATCGGTGGAGGCTGTGTACATACAGATTCGCGTCCTACATTTATTTTGCAGCTAGTGCTAGTAATTGAATATCTAAGTTTTTACTGCCCTTGGTAGCAACCCGGTACATAAGTTTATGTAACATAGGTAAGACGGCATCAAGATGCTGTGAGGTGCATCATAATAATGCTACGGACTTTAAGCGTCTAGTGGAAACGGTTCAAGTTTGTAGGATCGTTGCGCAATGGATGAAAATATACTACCATCTTTGAAGAAATACTGACACATTTGTCAAGGTACTTACTATTACTAAGGATTGCACTGCAGTAGATTCTCGGGTCTTTGGAACACCCACCGTGTGTCTCGGATTGCGACAGGCAATCTCAGTTGTGGCCTCGGTTGACTTTGAAGTCAGCCTTTGCCAATTCGATCACTGGGACAGCCACTGAAGTGGAGGGTTTCGGTGTGGTTGTCTCCATTCCTGCGCTACACGACCGACGGTTTCGCCCTGATTAGGACTCATCAGATAAAGCTAGTCGAGCTGGGTGTGAGACTTGTGTTGCAGCAATCGTTCGCATGACATGCGTCGGACGTGGCCGTGCCATCGCAGTGGACGCCTTAATATAGGCTTTTTGGAAGGAAGACTGTTCAT
This sequence comes from Dicrocoelium dendriticum, assembly GCA_944474145.2. Lineage (NCBI taxonomy): Eukaryota > Metazoa > Platyhelminthes > Trematoda > Plagiorchiida > Dicrocoeliidae > Dicrocoelium > Dicrocoelium dendriticum. The sequence continues at coordinate 93,957,870 of OX104063.1, forward strand.
CCATAGGATTTTATGTTTTGCTTCATTACCGAAATTTCACTGATTTTACGAAACACGATAAACCCTTTTCAAACACCTATTGTCGAAGGCTAAACGCCCTCGCATAGCATCCGTGTGATTTGGCCAGAGCTGGTTTCCACGCAACGCTTCCAGAACGCAGACCTTGTATACTCTGTCCCATAACGTGAACAAAACGTCCCAGACGCGTCGCACATTGCTAAATACTTTCCGAGTATTGGTGACGCGAAGTGCCATCACCGATGTGCAGCCCAAAGATGGGGAAATTTTTGTGTAGATTCGTCGCAGTTAGACACAGACAGACAGCCACCACACATCCAGGAAAGCGCTAGACGGCAGTTTCGTCCTATTGGGACTCGTCAGTAGCGCGCCCCTCCGAATCCTACCGGATTCGAACCCACGAATTTACTCTTGCGAGTCAGCGACTTATGTCACTGAGCCATGGGCGACGGCAGCGGACCGCCATGACTGATATCCAACTGCGAAATGGCGCGGCTCATCCTCCACTGTCTTGCATGTTATGATGTGCAGAGGACAGGGTTGGCCCCCAGAGCAACGACTTCCTATGCAAGCCGCCACTAAGCTAGGTGGCAAGTATGCTGCTAAGGCAACTACTGCTCATAACATGCAAGACAGTGGAGGATGAGCCGCGCTATATCACAGTTAGATATCAGTCATGGCGGTCCGCTGCCGTCGCCCATGGCTCAGTGACATAAGTCGCTGACTCGCAAGAGTAAGGTCGTGGGTTTGAATCCGGCAGGATTCGGCGGGTGCGCGCTACTGATGAGTCCCAATAGGATGAAACGGCCATCTAGCGCTTTCCTGGATGTGTGGTGGCTGTCTGTCTGTGTCTAACTGCGACGAATCTACACAAAAATCTAATAAATCCCTCTACTACTTACAAATAAAGAAATTTTGTTCACCTGGTCCGGTTGCACACCGTCCAGAGTGACAGCTTATGGGAGTGCACGACAATCCTAGAGCGACACTATACACTTCAAATATAGGTTACGCATACCGTAAGAGGACACACCATGGCCATATTCACAATGTGGAGATCACCATCATGCATGGTGATGGCAGTAGCGTTATCTATAGATCTATCGTGCGCTCATCTGGAAGAAACTCTAAATGAAACCCTTGGGTTCCTTCCAATGCATTAGATAGAAGATCTTAGTTACAACATTTAGGTGCGTTGCTATCATGGGGCACTGCCGCCTTGCACCGCTGCCAACAGAGAAAGATGAGAAATGTCTACTGCAAAAATCGCACTATTTCAAAGATGTGGAGGTTTGATTTCAACATGATACCAGGTCCATCTACGCAACAGACTGGGCCACAAAGCAAATGATTTATATTAAGCTGGAATCTCCAGAAACATCTATATCAGATATGGTGGTGTTCAGGGGCTTAGTGGAGCGTACGTACGTAGTTCGCATTCATTCAACCGGAACGGAAACTAGATCATTCTTCACAATCGTAGGATTTAGGAATTTTCTTAGAGTGTAACAGGATAGGTGACAGTCACCTGAAATCAATGAAAAAGAGACAATTACATTGTTTAAGTTTTATTTAGTTCATCGCAATTAGGTAACAAGTGGCGGGCATGCTTGAGACCAATTACTGTTAGGTAGCCTAGTTTAAGATCACCTCGCAGCATTAGGTAATGTCCGCGGAAAAGTCCAAGTAACTACAGCCCTCGCTGGCAGGTGTAACGGCATATACCTTTGACATATTTCGTTGCCCTGCGATGTGATATGTCTAGCGCCGCAACATCACGTTGTAATCAATGTTGCCAAGCTTGGATGGTGTAGTTAACTTGAGGGCACACGTAAGGGTTGTGCATAGTCTGGAGGATTCTTGGGTCAAACTCCCGGAGGCTCTCTGCAACAGTCCGACGTGATGATTGCTTCTTTTCGCAACTGCCTTGGACAGTTTTGAACAATTGTGTTCACTCTGTACGAGCACACCAAGATAAAGTCCCTGGGAGCTGAGCGGCAGTTTGTATGCCCTGTGCCTGTACATGAAGTCATGTCTATGGCGTGGTTGAATAACTCGATGTGTGTCTACACTGAATGCTGAACGGAGCACTTCGAAAACGTGTTAACACCACTCTGGGACCCTTCGTGATAGTCCGGTCCTACGAGCCTCCGCTATATTTTGATAACATATGCGAAGAATAGGAAATCGAAGTAATTTACCTTGCTAGGTCGTTTGTGAGCACTAAAAATAGGTGAGGTTTTAGCACCCAGGATTGTGGTACCTACACCCCACCGTAATTTCGTCGGATAGGGATTAGCAGGCTCTCACATTCAACAAACGTGCAAGCAGTGAATCGCCCATTCAACTAGGGATTTGGTTGCTAATGACATATTTCCGAAGAATATGAATTATAATTTGATGGTGCAAGCGACCAAGCGCTTTTGATGAACCCAAATAAATGACCTCCAGTGTTTCGGTTGTTACTTTGTTCAACTAACAAGTTAACAGCAACTGAGTAATTTCGTTGGCAGCCATTTTGCTCAGGGACCATTATGCTATGCATTTCCAGGCACAGTGTATAGACGTCTGTGACGATCGATTCTATAACATTAGAATGCCTTATCGAACGCTAATCGGCAGGACCAGGGCGACTACAAGCTGTATGAATGAGAGCAATGACCCCTCGCTTCCGTATTGATGGGATTTGTTCTCCTCCAGACAACGCTGATAAAAAAATGTTTAGTCGTTCTGCCAGCTCACTGGCTGCAGAGTTTTCGGTCGAATGTTGTAGACTCTGAGAGAACTGTTCGTATACAGAGTTAAAAGTTTCTTTAACACAGCTTCTGAATTCATTGTGATTCTGGAGAGATCTGACAGTGAAGTAATAAGAAAAAAAGAATATTTTGGCTGATTACACTAAAACGCATTGGAGTAATGAAACCATAAAAGATAGGGTGCTTCTGTTGCTGATCTCGTGAACCCATCAGCAATGACGCGTACTGAGACTCCAAGCTTCACCTTACAAAGATCATTAACGTGTTTGTGTTAGAATTTGCGGTTCGTGCAGAATCCTTTCATTAACTCCTGCTACGCATAAACTTGTTCCTGCTAATCAGTTTCACACGAAACGTACGCTGTGCCACGTATGCATTCGCGCAGTCTGTGTGACTTTGCCATGCCGAATCCTTAAACAGCGTGCATTCGTCCGGCCCCACATGGAATATTGTATGCAGGCATGTCCACCATGTCTTATCCGAGACAAAATGCACTTGGAGAGGATGTGACGAGTGGGCACTCGGTTAGTGCAGGGTCCACGGGGACATACGTATCATGAATGCTTGCTTAGTTTGGGGATGTACTCCATGCACTACTAAAGGATAAGAGGGAACCTGATTCTCACTTATCGAATTTTGAAGGGTAAGATCGGCCCGGACTCGTCAGGGCTATTTAGTTCCGCTACGTTACCTAATCGCCGAGGTCACCCATTGAAACTGCATAAACCACGGTCTGATAGGATTAGGACGGAAACTCGTCTGTCAAGCCGAGTTATGGTCGCCGAGATTCGCTTCAGATCAGGTGGTTAGGGAATCTTCACTTAAGGGTTTTGCGCGTCAGCTCGATGCTCTTGGGTGATAACACCAAACCTTTACTTTTTCCTAACTGACGCACCTTCAGTCTCAGTACTATTGTAATGACTCAAATATCTTGGTTTTCTACTTTCCACTTCGTCTTCCATTTGCACTTACTCTTCTTGCCCTCTGAGTTTACTTTTTTCTCTTTCTTACTTCATGTAACCGGCCCAACAGGGACTGTTAGGACATACATGGGCATTAATTGGCTGGACAGGGTGCGATGCGGTCTTTGTTTTAGGTCTATCTATATGAGGGGGGTGAGAGGGCTACCCTGTCCTCTGCACGGCGGTAACATATATGTCAGTGGATAGTGAGCGGCGCTATATCACATCTAGTAACTTACTCACGATGGTAATTGCCGTCCCCCGTAGCTCAGTGGTCTCAACCACGGACTGGCAACAGTCGAGTTGCGGGTTCTAGCCCTTCCAGGGTCCGATTGAATGCGCACTGCTGATGATTCCCGAAAAAATGAAACGCGCGTACAGTGCTTTTCCGGGCGTGTGGCGGCTGTCTGAGTGAGTCTAGATGTGACGAATTTCTACCTATACCATTCAACTCCCCCTACTACTCTTCTGCTATCTATATTTCTAAATATGCCTACTCCTGGTTCAATGACCCGCTGAAGAAGACTCACGGGATAACCCTACCGTTCCAGTCCCAATTAAACTGGAACTTGAACTTGTTCTGCTCCTCAGAAGTATCGTGGTTTTTCTTTGACTATCGGAGGCTTTCTGTTCTGATGCGTGTGCTACCAGTGTGCTACCAGTGTTGCGGTTTTGAGACCCGGCGCAATCAAACTTCGGCCAAATTACTAAGAAGATATTGAGCACTATTGTACTAACATGATAGTGTTTTGGATGTTAGCAATGCGTTAGTGACTGTCAAATTCCTGTTTGATTTTAAGCCGACCGCAAGGTGGTAGGCAGCTAATCGTTCTTCTACAGGTCTTAGATATTAATTTCAATTAGATTTCATGGCAGCGCACAGCACTCTAGATCGCGATGTTCTCTCGTGTGTGGCTCTGTCCTGTCGGGTGCCGCGAGTGTTATTTTGTCGGCCTCTCCACAGCGTAACCCTTCTAACCTTGTATATCGCATTTAATAACACTTATTTCAGCCCCATAAGGATATGAGTGGGACGTATATACAACTTTCGAATCATCCAAACTAGCTATCTAACTGAAATGAATTAGATGTAGTATCATTTATGTAAATGAACTGAATTAAGAGGAACTGGAAATCATTCTTGAACAATAAAGTGAATTTCCTGGGCGTAAAAATAGACCCGTTTATGTTGACAGCTGGCAAACATCCTGTTATGCCAGTTTCAAACCAGCAAAGAAGTGGATGGAAATTGGGTGTTTCCCACCCGAAAACACTGCACAACCACGACGCGTTTCGATGTAATTTCATCTCATCAGGTGGAGACAGCAGGCCTCGATCCCGCGACCATTCGAATAGTAGCCCACACCACTACCCCTTTGGCTACCGGGGCACGGTAGGCAACGCTTTTTGGCACAACGGTAAATGACTAATTGGCGGGTCAAGTTTGGACTACACGGTGTGTGATTGGATTGCGACACGCAACCTCAATGTAATGGACTGTGATTCACATTGAAATGAACCTTAGTCACTGCGATCACTGGGACCGTATTCAAAGTAGATGGAAATTGGGTGTTGCCCACCCGAAAACACTGCACAACCACGACGCGTTTTGGTTGTGTGTCGCAATCCAATCACACAACGTGTAGTCCAAACTTGACCCGCCAATTAGTCATTTACCGTTGTGCCAAAAAGCGTTGCTTACCGTGCCCCGGTAGCCAAAGGGGTAGTGGTGTGGGCTACTATTCGAATGGTCGCGGGATCGAGGCCTGCTGTCTCCACCTGATGAGATGAAATTACATCGAAACGCGTCGTGGTTGTGCAGTGTTTTCGGGTGGGCAACACCCAATTTCCATCTACTTTGAATACGGTCCCAGTGATCGCAGTGACTAAGGTTCATTTCAATGTGAATCACAGTCCATTACATTGAGGTTGCGTGTCGCAATCCAATCACACAACGTGTAGTCCAAACGTGACCCTCCAATTAGCAAAGAAGTGGGTTTAATATACCAAGCTACGCACGCCAAATTGTGTGACTACGTTACGGGGAGCCAGATTACTGCCAACGTAAAAGCCGAGAACGGTGGTGTAAGATTGGATCGATCTACACTGGAGATCAAACTCAAGCAGAGGTCAAACGCGAATCTATGTGGAGTAAGCAGCAAGCTGGGCCCTGAACTTGAACTGCTTTGTATTTGTTTTACTTAATATTAATTAGCATCTCCGATGTTGTTGTGTTTCGCAGCTGTCTGCAACCTATTGATTCCGCAATGCTCTCATGCAAAAGAACCCTCGGTCCGGCTGATTTTTGGCGTTTCAATTACCGTGCGAGGTTGAACCGGTTGGGGGCGGCACAACAGATTCTGACGACTGCCGGATGCGCGGTAGCAACATTATCCGTACAATCAGCGGAAATCACAACACAACATGGAACGCTTTTTAATGTTATTGGAGACGACAATGTAATGTAGTTCAGTAGCAACCATTTCAGAGAGATTGCCTAAAGAATCAATTTGATAGGTCATGTATGGAGTGATTTTAAGAATCCATTTCATAATAGTGAGAGAGGGCCAGGCGATAAGAGCGAGAAAAGTATTGTTCCTTTCACATGTATCTCCGTCATTTGTAATACGATGGAAGTGCGAGCAATAGGACGATAGGGATGTCTACTTTGAACCGGAATTACGTCGCGACGTGACAGTGGACCGCCGCCGATACTCAGGATACAGGCTTAACACAATGGATAACCTTCATAACATCATCATACACGTCAGCTAGAGGTGGGAAACACCTCAGCTACTGTGCCGCAATACATACAGGAAAAGGAAAATAAATACAACAGTTACGTGCCAGCTGAGCTACTAGCAACGGATAAGCATCGTTCCGGTAAGCTACCAGCAGGCTATTCTACAGAAAGAAAAATGATACATTTTACGCCACGAAATGAGATCGTGGTTGGAGGAGGAGGCTAAGAGGGATGGGGGGAAAAAGAAACTCACAGCACGAACGCCACTGAAGTCGGCCCCTTGCCATATTAACAAGTATATCCAGCTAAGTGTGCTCATTGTCTTTCACACCCACACCAAGGAGCCGTGACGCTCCAACCGACATCGATTGGCCACCTCTCCCCTACTTCCGGCGCGAAAACAACGCACGTCGCGAGAGTAGGTGGGCTGGCATGCATAACACGTGGCCAAGCCACCGGAGCCTGGTGCGTGAAATAACCGTGCTGAGCGGTTCGGTTCCTTTTCATGTGCCGTAAACAAGGCGTCGAACACGCTCGTTACTCACGCGGTGTTCCCACCAGTTGTGAGTCAAACTGCGAAGGCACGGATGGTAGAACGTAACTAGCCTCTTCAGGTCCGCCGATCTTATGGGCCATGTTTCACAACCGTACAGTAGGGTCGAACGTACTGTTGCATTGTACACTCTACCCTTCAGGGCAAGAATGATGTCGCGCCGGCGAAGGTTAGCAAAAGCGCCCCGAGCTTTTGCTATACGATTCGCGATTTCATCTTCAACCCCACGGGCGCTGATAAAACTTCCCAGGTAGTTGAATTTTTGCATGACTTCTAGCTGATCCCCACCAAAGGTCAGCGCAGGAAGCGATCCCTGCCAATCTTGGAGGAACACTTTAAACTTCGATGGTGCAAAGCAAAGCCCGAAGTGGCTGACAGCCAGTGTTAATCTGTCCAGCGTGGCTTGGTACGTCTGAGAGCTGTCACAGATGAGGGCAATGTCGTCTGCGAATTCCAAGTCAAGAAGTGGTTCTCCTGGGAGTAGCTCCACACCTTCTAAGTCGTGTCCTGTAAATGCAATCTGCATGACTTCGTCAATAGCAAAGTTGAAGAGGAAAGGTGACAGCGGGTATCCTTGTCTCACACCGACTTTCTTTTCTCACACCGGCATCATGGTCTCACACCGTACAAGCGCATAGGGAGCAAGCAATATGCTACGAATTATCGTGGCATCAACTTGCTGAGTTGTGCGGGCAAGGTGATTGCCCGAATGCTGCTCAGTCGCCTTGTCAGTCAGGTTGTGGAACCTAACGTGGCGGAAGAGCAATGTGGATTCCGTTCGGGTCGCAGCACTATAGATATGGTGTTCGCGGCTCGTCAATTGCAGGAGAAGTGCAGAGAACGACACCAGCCATTGTACTCGCTTTTTGTTGATTTCACCACGGCATTTGATACGGTGAACCGCGAGGCATTGTGGCTGGTGTTGGATAAGTTTGGTTATCCGATTAAGTTTTTAAGTCTAAGTGAATGTCTGCACAGTGGTATGCCGGTGAGGGTGCAGCTGAGTGGTTGACTTTGAAGTTGTCTCTGGTGTGAAGCAAGGCTGTGTCTTAGCTCCTGCCCTGTTTAATATCTATCTTCATGCAATGTTATCTTGTGCTTTTGATGCCACTTGTGCTTACAGTGTTCGTGTGTAGCACCGTATTGATGGTGAGTTGCTGAACATCCGTCGTTTCAGTGCGAGAACTCTAGTCTGTGAGACAACTATCCGTATGTTGCTGTTTGCTGACGACTGTGCGTTGTTTTCACACAGCGCGGATGAGTTGCAGCACATGACTAGTGCTCTGGCTTCGACAGTTGTCAAATTCGGGCTCATCATCAACACAAGCAAAACTGTCTGTCTCTTTCAGCCTTCACCAGAGGTGCAACCATTAATATTGCCGCAAATTAGCATTGGTGCTGAAGTATTAGAAAGCAACTCCCGCTTCTACTGCTTTGGGAGTGTGATGTCGACTGATCTACAGCTTTACAGTGAGCTTCATATCCGCGGCCTGAAGGCAGCAGTGACATTCGGGAAGCTTGAGTACCGAGTGTGGAACAACCATCAGCTTAGCATTGGCACGAAGCTGATGGTGTACAAATCCATGGTGCTATCCGTTCTTCTATACGGCAGCGAAGCGTGGACGATGTTTCGGCGAGATGTGAGATATCTGGAGCGGTTCCATCAACACTGTTTGCGGCGGATTCTGCGCATCGGTTGGTGCGGCAGAATTGCGGATACGGAAGTGTTGCGTCGATGTGGGATGTATGCAGTAGACTGCATACTTTTGCTGTGACACTTGTGGTGGCTTAGTCATGTAAGCCTTATGGATTCAATGCGGATACCGAAACAACTATTATATGGTCAGCTGAGTATGGGAAGTGTCATGTGGAGAAAGCGAAGCTTCGTTACTGTGACATGATCAAAGTGAGCTCCTCACGTTCTAATCTTGATTGCAGGTCATGGGAATCGAAAGTGGTTTATCAGCGTGCATGGCACGATCTTGTCACGAAAGTAGTTGCCCAGGTGCAGGAGAAAGACGTGCAAGCAAGGAAGAAGCGGCAAGTGCGGAAGAAGCAGGCACGGATGGGTTGTACTCCATCGACATCGAGCGCATGGTACTGTGGTACTAGCAGAATAGCTATTAGACATCCATTTCTTGTGAACAAGCTTACTGGCCATTCTTTATTCTTCCTGTTTTCTACTTCTCGACAGCTGTTTAAACGTTCTACTAGGCTAGCCCGATTGGTCCACGTACGTCTTTGTTAATGGACGCTGAGCAGTGCCATTTGCAAGAACACCTTACATTGGTTTTTCTCCTTAGCACTGTTCTATTTGGTCAGATTAAAGGAATATTTAGTTGTCACTAGTTTTGGGTCTGCATTTCTTATTCTCGTTTATTTCGTAACATTTGTTTAAACGCTACATGTCCTTATTCTGATGGGCCAGTGCCCGTCACTGTAAATGGATGTTCGCTTTACGCTTAGAGTCCCATGATGCTATTTTTAAGGACATGTGCGATTCGCTCTTAAGTGCACGATTGCTTATTCGCCCGTTGCATTTGACATTTTTCCTTCTGTCGGTTGGCTCAAGTATAAGTTAGTAGCTCCCCTTCATTTTGCCTTCAAAACTATATAAGAAACTGTGATTTCATGTATACACGTCCCTTTCTGGCACGTCTTTGGACTTCTTCTTGCGGTCGTGGGGCAAAGGCGTCAGTGACGACACAACATGTGGCACACGCGGTTGTGAGCGCCTGAGTCAGGCAGGCCTAGTGAGCCATGAACGAGGCCACTCGGGGCCAAGACCGAAGCGACACCGGGTCCTGTAGAGAACGTAGGAAGAACCGGCACAGCGTTTGTAAGTAGGCTGTATTCGATTTACAAAACGCTTGCTTACATGCTGGGTCTCTTTATTTCAGGTGGTGGGTTTGCGATACTGCGTCATTATTGCCTACATGAACTATGTTCCATTAACTTGCACACGATGCTCCAGTTCATTGTAGTTAACTTAGATAACCTTTTCACGTTTGCGGTATTTCCTTAATCTTTATTTTCTGACGTCTTGTAACCATAGCGGATATTTTGGCAACCAATTTATTTCATATGCTCATTTATTAAAGAGCTATCTCGGCATATCTGTATGCATTATTGGATTTATTTTATTTCAGCTTGTCGTTTCAAGTGAATGGCCGTCGCTTGATATTCCCAGTGTGGTTGCGCTTGATTTGCATATTGACAAGGTGCCTACCAGTCTATTACTCACTACCTCGTTCATACTGTCTCCAGGAGACAGTTGGTCGTTGCTGGAGGGGACGGAGTGCACGGTCCTTTTGGCCGTGTTAGGCTCAAAGAGTAGTTTCTTGCACTCAGTGTGGAGTGCTGCAACATCCAGCCACCGCCTTGTGTGTGCTTGATTCCCCGAATACAGCGTGCTTGTGTTTGCCTGTGAAGGAGTGTGGGTCGGCTCTGTTGATGAAACGTGGCTCCCATCCACATGCCTCCCGGTCTTATGCCTTTGGGTTTATACTGGATATGGGGTGTTTGGTTGGAGCTGTGGGTGGTGCAGCGCAAGCCACCCATGGTCCCTCTGTAGGCGCAGGCGTCCTGTGACTGGCCACAGTGACAGGCGAATCCGAAACCGGATGTTGGCAACCATTGAAATGAACAAGCGAAACAGCTTCAGAGACGTTAGCTGAGGCTGAAGATAGGTGGCGCGTATTTTAAGCGCAATTGTAGGCGCGCGCGTATGAACCAGGATCTTTTCCTACACTTATAAAGGTGGGACTTTACAAAGGAGCACAATCACCTCACTGAATGAGTATTAAACATACGATGAACTGAGGTGTGCATTATGCTACTAATCCTCCCAACCTTCATACACAACAGGTCAAGCAAGGCAGTGCTTCAGTCGCAGATATGCAGCGCCGTTCACTTGACTCTTTGAGGTCACGGACAATAGTTCAGGCTCAGGCGACTGATGAGTCACAACCAATTTTCTTCACCAGCTGTCGCTGTCTCCGACGCGCCCGTGCAAACTGCAAGCATGAACTCTGTAAAAGTCAAGCAGAAGTCGGTCTATTAATTTTGACCCTATGGTTATGAGGCCGTGTGACCTCATCGGGTCGTGCTTTGGCCTTGTCTCTCGCTAGGTAGTGAAATGTTGAAGACTGATCATGGGACAATTACTGCTTTTGCAATGGAGTGCTGGCTAACTTTTGGAGAGGGTATGGTCTTGGGCCAATCGAAGCAAACGTATTGCCTAGGGAATGGAATGCAGTAACATTAGTCTGGGAATTCTGATAAATCCCACCAGCGCATTATGCTGGCAAAAGGTAATTCTGATCAATAGCTAATGCTTGCATCAGTTCTTGTAATCCAACTGAAGGATAAAAAACCAGGTCAGGCTGTGGTATCAGTGAGTTCGTTTATCTGTTTTCTGTCCACTGGCTTCTATGAGACTAATTTCGTTTCACTGAAATATCCCGCATCATTTTTGTAGTTTCTCTTTTCCATATAGCGATTATAATATTTGACTTCTACCTTGCAGTTGAAATGAACAGGCGGAGATGTGAAGCACGAAAGTAAGCAATATCGGTTCTTGGCCAGTCAATGGACCCGGAATTCACATTTCACAAAGCTGACTTTAGTGAGGAATGCCAGATTTCAGTAGCAGTACTTTACCCAGTCAGCTGTCACCCCCTTGATGCAGACCCACGGTGGTTGGATGAAAGAAAACCACGAACATGCAAGCAAACTACGAGTTAGCTGTTCTAATGGTCCAATGACTTAGACATCAAGGGTTGTCACCCATGAAATTGTTCACTTTCAATGTGTTCGCATAAACAGTTTCCCCCCCCCCCCAGTTTTTCGCTTGTTCATTGACTAGAAGGATAGGAGTGCTGAAATTTAACTTTTCTACCGATTTTGCTTATCACCGGGTTACTGCATCGGTCACTTCATCAGGACAGTAAGCGACCTCTCAAATGCGATCCCCAACCAGCTGCTGCGCAGACTTTATGCTCATTAGTCCCGCGTACATCTGCAACAAGCTACACAACGCGAGGACCATTCGGTTGATGATGTAACATGTCAACTGGACCCCATACGAGATAGCAAGGCTACTTAGATAGGGGGGACAAATAGGAGTACATAGACAATTTTGGCAGCATCCTACAATAGTCAAACCTTCGTTGGGGGGTATGAGCCAATAGCTTCCACTGAACTATCAGCCACACTTGTCTGAGATGAACTACGGAAAGGAGACAGGTGATGCATGGCTGAGTAAAACGTAGAAGTACCGTTGATCTAACTGACGCAGAGATGATAGGCAAGTTAAGTGAAGCGTATGTGCTACGCCTCACAGAGAAAATGAAGTACGAACGCGTAATCGACAGTGCAATCAACACCCCACTGAGCACACACTGCTTATCTGCCCTCGAGGAGGTGGCGCGACTTGCTGGAATTCACAATTCACCACGAAAATCACCACGAGAAAGTGAGTTATTACAGGTTTACGATTGTTGGGTATGGCGGACCTCTGTATGGGTGAAGCAGGCTGGGCATAACCACAGGACCGCCAAGAAGCACAAATGAAGATCAAATACGACGGCCCCCACTCTCACTTTGTCCAATGCATTTGGTCCGTCAGCCAAGTGTCTCGGCCGAATTTCAATTGGCATACCCGTTACCGGACTGAAGAATCCTATGGTGTCGACCATTGGATCTTATCGGACAGTGGCTGGATTTCAGCTTACAGTAGCGCTTGAGACGGTACAATGTGCCCAATGGCACATTCATGTTACACGGTTTTAACCGCGTGCCTCTCCGGAGCATTTCGGAAGCCGGAAGATGGTGCGAATAATTGCCGCATGAACTCACATGGCAGCTGATGGTTGCCTTATAAACGCTGAAGTCAACCTTCTTCACCTCGCACTTTACGATATATGTGCCCCAAGGAATTCTGCTCTCGGTATTCCAGATCTATTGGATGAAACAGGTCGGAGATTTGCGCTTTTTGTCTTGCACCGTCTAGCGCAGGGATGCGCAAATTCCGGCCAGCGGGATAAACGAGACCAGCGTTTACATTTCAACTAGCCCGTGACCTGCTGATGAAATAATAAATTCAAGCTTGGATATTTTCCCTACAGACATTACATAGACTACAAAAATTTAAGGACGTCATGAGTACACAATTCAGTGGCGTCAGATGCCGGCAAATGTCAGTGATGTAGTATTGTTTACTGTTAACCAACTAGGAATAGTCAATCTAGTGCTTTTACTGAAGGGATCTTAACCAGATGAAGTAAAAATGGGTTCGTTAAATTGATATATATCAGTAGCTAAGGCTAGCCCGTTCTGTGAACGGGATGTTTGTTTTATAGGTGATCTCAGTCACCAAATTTTTATTATGCCCTAGTTTGCTTTAAGGTACAGTTCAACGTATTGTGCCGGCCACCTGCCTATGGTGACCAGTCAAAGACTTCCACAACGTTTTCATTTATGAGTACTGTCCCTAAGCATGAATCTGTGCATGGCGACCACCTGACCAAGGCGACCAATTTTTGTCTGTCCCTTGAGTGGTCGCCTTAGACAGGTTTGAGTGTACTTCCTTAGGCTTAAGAGTTGTACGTTTCTGATTATTTAATTCTACAAAAGGCAAAAATTTTCAAGTTTACGCAGCTTCCAGGAATACTAGAAACTGGTATTTTTCACTGAACGATTGAATAAGTGTGTGTGTGTGTGTGCTAGGTTTTTTTGGGTACTGCCGTTATTTCACGGAATTCACTATAAAGGGGCACTACCAAATGAAGTGTGTTAACTATGACAAGCGGATTAAAAATGAACGAGTTGTGAAAGTAAAGCAACTGGGAGCGGGAGTAGCGTCACAGCAAGACTTGTTTGCGAAAATCGGTCATTCGAATGAAAATGCGATAAAGCAAGTTATGTGGTGGCCGAACTAATAGCGAAACACTACAAACCATTTACTGAAGGTCAGCTTGTCACAGAATGTATGATAAGAATTGTGGAAAATATCTGTCCTAAGAAAACGCAAGTTTGCCAATGTTTGTCTGGCACACAACACCGTGGTTCGCAGAATCGAAGACATCACCTCTGCTATTAAGGGACTATTGGAAGCAAAATGAGCGAAATTTCACTTTCTTCGATAGCCCGTAATGAAATTACTGACGCACCTGACACTACCCAGCTTCCCCTTTTTTGAAATACATTAACAATGATATGTGTGTAAGTGAGGAATTATTTGACTTGCACGGAGTTAAGAACCGAACAAGAGGAATAGATACATTTGTTTCTGTTTATTCCAAAATTATTGACCTTAAACTGTCATGGAAAAAGCTCTGGAATTATTACTGAGGGTGCCCCAGCCATGAATAGCGAGCACAGTGGATTAGGAACACTTGTTTGTAACAAAGTCAGCTAAAGTCAATTGTTCATTTGTTCTCCGAGCTCGGCGGTTTTGTCACAAATGTTGCGGTATGCACGCCGCATCTCACTGCACTGAAGAAGTCACCTCGCATGGTGGTGAAACGTTTGCTACAAAGCCGCCAAGGTCGGAGAACAAATGAACAATTGTATCATCAACCTAAGCTACCAGTGTTCCGAAACATTTTAAACCAGCTAAAGTCAGTAAACTCAACTGCATTATTCATCAATAAGATATTTGTACTAAACATCTTAGGTGTGATCATGTTATGAAGCTGTTGATAAAAACTATCAACTATCTTCGTAGTAAGGTCCTGTTTCATCGTCAGTTTCGTCACTTTTTACTCGACATGCAAGGTGAATACGGAGATGTCGTGCACCGCAATGAGGAAGGATGGCTCAGTCGAGGGACTACAATGCGTCGCTTCTTCACTTTTAGACAAGAAATTGGACAATTCATGGAAAATAAGGGACAATCGATGCCAGAACTCTCTGATCCTGCTTCGTTGGCTGATTTTTAATATTACTTGGCATCTGAATATGTTGTACACGAGCCTTCCATGTTAGGATGCACTGGTAAGCCAATTGTGTTTGCACATCAAAGCCTTTAAGAATAAGCAGTAACTTTTCCAAAGACAGCTGTCTAAAACGCAGCCACATATCACAAATTGTCAATCACTACAAGAAATCGGGACAAGTGTAAGCGACAATTCTCGTGGAAGTTTTGAGTTAACGTGCTTCCACCGGGATCAACAAAACAAAACCGGAACTGGTATACGGTACTATCGGCAATCAAGTAAAAACAACAAATATACATTACCTCAATAATCTGTGCTTCCGGCACAGACGCTTCAACAACGGCAACAATCAAAAATAGCTAACAAATATGGCTTCGAGACGCACGTAGGAATGAACTCGTCTCAGTGCATTGTGGCTTAAAAGGGGCTTGCACAAGATCAGTCGGAAAGAAGCGAGTTACCATGAGCCGTGGGTGTGAGAATCCGCACACTACACACAGTGATAGCCTTCTGTGCCAATTTACATAAAGGGGGAACAAAACAGTAGACGTATCAAACCAAATTCCTTCAATGTTTGACCTCCATTCACAACAACTGCAATATTGTCAGGTCACTTGCGGTGAACAGTGGTGAGCACAGTGAATAGATTAAAACATTCTAAATGCACCGATAACACATCGCGCATTACCATGTGAACCGAAAGTGGTTTGTTCCGAGGTAAGCAAAGTAGCTAAAACATGATTGACTGTTATCCACGTACTCAAAGTGCAAAATAAACGTAATTAATCCAATCTCGGTAACCTAATGTGCATTGACCCAGAGGAACGAAGTCTTTGGGACAAGGATAAGTTAGGTAAATGGTAGAGGGAATCACAGCCAGGGGAGCGTTGAACGAGATGAAGGTATGACAGGATAGGGCATTCGTGATTCCAGCAAGTAAGTTCAACGCACAAATGCAGTGTATTGCAGATATTATACTCCTGGCTGATGGGTTTCATAGGGGCTTTCAGGAATTTGCAGCCATTGAAAAGGGAGTCGGATTTTTTACTTCGCATTTCTCTGTGGATTCTAACAATGTTTCAGGCCACCTGAGATTGAAGCTCATTGCACTAGAAAGTGGTGTTGAACGTCGCAGTCGGCACCAACAACTCTCTCTTTCTCTGTCTCCTCAATTTTTCCCACCAGATGAATAAAGACAGATTCCAAGAAATTCGAAGCTTTGCTGTGAGAATGCTCAGTTTGTTTGTCTCCATATACTTCGTGAGCAGACAATATCAAGTTTGCATTTTAACAAGAACCTTGTGGACGAGACTAAGTGATTCTTACTTACGCATATGAAAATCGACGACTTTGAGCCTGACCCGAGCAGTTTATTGCAGACAAGTTCTCAGTTTCACCTCTCACATTAAAACCTTGCAATTAAAAATTTGTAAAATATATCATTTTTGATTATTATCTAAATGAGAGACTGAATATGGCCCGACGTCATGAATACAAAATTCAATGGCGTCAGATGCTGGCAAATGTCAGTGTACATCACTGTTTACTGTTAACCAACTAGGAATATTCAATCTAGTGCTTTTACTCAAGGGATCTTAACAAGGTGAAGTAAAAATGGGTCCGTTAAATTGGCCCTCCTTATGAAAAGTTTGATTACTTTTTAGTATAGTGAGGCTGCTTTACCGGACTTACCGTATCCGGAATGTGTCTGTAAGCAGAGTGGCGCCAGTGAAATGTGCCAGTCACTTTATCAGTTTTGAATAAGCGTACCTCACTGCACGCTACAGCTGCAGAGTCCAAGTCACTTGATAAGGTATAAATGCCGATTTACTTTCCGAAAATACTTTAGTTGCTGCACATTCTAATTCTCTGACACTTTGATCACTACAGATATTCTTCGGTTGGCAACCGATCACAATGCTGATGACTGGCGTATGAAGAGGAAATCAATGTATAACCGCCGATATGCTTGTTTTATTGGTACAATCGTCTAATCCGGTGAATCACACTACCCCTAGCGCTGATATGTCTAGCCAAAATCAGTTATAATGATTTCGGCGTGCCATCCCCTATTAGGCTTCCTCTGACCCCAAATCAGTTGTGCACAACAAACGCCTTGACGTTGATTTAACCTACCCACCTAGCTGAAGATAGCCCGTAGACTTCAGAAGATGGCTTAATGTGACAAATGGTGAGCCCAGTAAATTTCTATACACAATGGATGTGGCGTCCTTTCCACGTAACATTATGTGAACTCAATGGTGAGTCTGCCAAAACGCTCTTCATTTTTTCGCATTACCTTCTTTTTCCTATTTTAGTTTTGTTCTTGCCCATCCCATGCAATCTGCTAAGCGTTTCGTTTACCCATAGTGTACCACTATTCTGTGGTTTGTTTGGGCTAGCAGTTGTGCGATTGACGCTGGGGCATGTACGTAGGGTTCAAACGCACCCAACGAACCGTCTGAGATCCAGTCTTTGAATGAGAGGTGACTGGAAGAGCAGACCGAATTGCCTAAGGTGGTGCTTGCTTGCTACAAAAGAACGAATGATATTCGATGAACAAGGAACAACGAATTTATAGGAGTTAAGAAGCATTGCTTTACAAGTCCCGTTGGATATTTGGTGGGGATATCGGATTAATAATAATAATAATAATAAATTTAGCAAGAATAGTAAACCGTTAGTACTTGAAATATGAAAATAGGGACTTATCGTTTGCTCTGCTGTAGTCCTGCAATCCGCGTAGATTCACAACACTCACAGTTAACAGTATATAAATCCACGATAAAATGCAGAATTAGGATGGAGATGTAGCGCTAAGTGACAAACTGTAAGTGAACGAGTCCGTCATCCAACCATCTTTTAAATACTGCTGGTGTCGGTGTAGAGTTAACCGCTTACGTGTAGTGGCGACTGAGGCCCCCAAGTGACATAGCTGTGTTAGAGGGCACTGACGGACAGCCTGTGACCTCCAGCAATGAACGTGCGTCCACAGTGGCGGAGCACATCGCTCCCGTATATACAAGGGGGCATGCGCCTATACCGAGCTCGAGGTGCGCAGCCCCTACTGAACTCGAGGGCCTTCACTGTGGCATAGAAGATGTCCACAGTCTACTGACCAGTCTTGTTGGCACAAGACGTGCCGGACCTAACGAACTTCACCAGCTTATTGCAAAGTCTTTATCGGCCATCATCCCGTCTGCCGTGACGGGTCTGTTCAACAGATCGCTGTCCGAAGGTGCATTGCCCAGCGACTGGAAATGCTAGGTAGTAAAGCCAATTCCAAAAGGTGATGACCTACGCAACGTGGACAATTACCGGCCGATTTGTCTCACCACTGTTTTGGCGAAGGCGCTCTAGAAGATTGTGAAAAAGGGTCTTCTCCATCTGCTGGCGTCGAAAGATCTCCTAATTCCGGCACAGCATGCTTCATTAAGGGCCGCTCCTGCATCACCAACCTACTGTTGACGCGGCAGGAATGGATGCAAATCTTGAGTCTGGGGAAGTCAGTGGATGTTATCTACATTGATTTCAGTAAAGCTTCCGATAAAGTGAACCATGAGATCTTGATCCACAAGCTGGGGATGTGTGGTGTTGGTGGCGCACTGCACCAGGGAATCAGTGACTTCCTTATTGGAAGATGGCGGGTTCAGGTGGATGATCACTTAACGGAATGGTACCCGTCCACTAGCGGCGTACCTAAAGGCACAGTACTGGGGCCCATTTTATTCCTGATGTACATCAACGAAGTACCTCAGCTTCTTCGGTCGCCTTGCGTATTATTTGCGCATGATCTAAAGATTTCGAGGAATATTGATTCACCCGGCGACTGTGAAGTCCTTCAGCAGGATACCGACCGCCTATCCTAACGGTCTGCAGAAGTTGACCTACAGGTCAACACGCTCAAGTCCACATTTTTGAGCCTGGGGAGGGGTAGTAATGGGCTTGCGTACACTCTGACCGGCCACCTGCTGCATCCCACCAATTCCGTAAAGGATCTTGACGTACTCATATCTTGGGATCTGAAGTTCGTCCATATCACCAACAGACTATACGGAAACGGACTACGCATGCTTTGGGCACTTCAACCCAGCTTCTGCACTTAGTCCGAAAAGATTGCCACTCGCCTGTTCTCTTCCATTATAAGACCGGTGATTGAGTGCGGCTCACTCACCTATTGTCCGATCACAATATGTGAGATGCGGAGACTGGAACGGGTCAAGTATGTAGCTACCTGGCTCATCCCCAGTTTACTGGGTATGTCGTGCGAGGACCGATGTAGGAGACTAGGACTTTATACCCTGTCACATCGTCGGCTTCAATTTGATCTCATAATGACGCACCGGATACTGCACCTGAGCCACTTCCCCATGTTGAAGCCGCTGCTGCACGTTAGCGCACCAAGCAGCACACGCGGACGTCGGTGAAAACTAGTGGTACCGGAATTAAAGCACATCGCTCACTCTCTATGCTTTGAGCATCGTGTGGTGAAATATTGGAACAAATTGTCGGAGACTCTAATCGAGGCGAAATGGGTGTAGGAATTTAGGAGATTCCACGACGCCCATTTTGAGGATTACAGGTATAGAGAGCGTATCGCCCCCCGGATAAGACGGAGTGCATCTGTAATATGCTGCCATCGCAAAGGATCAGCGACCTAATTCCGCGCATGTGCCCGATCCACCTACGGTGAAGCGACACAGATTTTTCTCTTCTCGCTCTCTTTTCTCAGTATTCAGTTTTCAGTCTTCTGGGAGAGCATTCCTCATGTGTCTGACACAGTGGCAAAGAAATTCCTGCGGCGCTCCAAACAGCTATACTGTTCTGCGAGCTTCCAGGAGTAGCCCTTCAGACTTGTATTGCTGCTGAGTCGTAGTGTAGGGCGGCACACGGGATGTGGGTCTCGCAGAATCAAGTACGCCATAATCATGTTGCCTCGTATTCGACGATAGCGTTCGCTGAATGTCCTCAATCGTTGCAGCCTCTCCTCGTATGAAAGACGGCGCATTCCAGTTACCTTCTTAGATGCCCGACCTTGTGGCTGCTCCAATGCATTAAGGTCGTGTTTTCAACCGTGGATGGCAGGCTTGATTTGCATGATTGACATGGGGGGAACATACGCATTTAGCATTTGTGGAAATATGGAGATGTTTATTTGTCCAAACGCCGGTCACAACAGTTCGACATAAATAAATAAATAAATAAAGTGTATATGGCTCGACGATGCAAGAAGCCGTTACCAGAAGAGACGGATCAAATAATGGTACAGCAGTTTCATATCATGGTATAATAAATTTTAAAAAATGTGAGCACAAAATGAAAATTTGTGTAGCGCGAAGCGGTCCAAAATATTTACATTCCTCTTGTTCTATCGTCTGACAAGCTTTTAGCAGTCACCTGAGAGTTGATCGCACACGAAAAAAAGAGAGAATAAAGTGCTGCGGGCCAATAAAATATAACGACTTGTGCACTTGACCACATGCTTTTTCAGGCACCATTAACTCCGTTCTCAAAAGCGTTATCTAAGGACTGTGCTGTTCGAAACATTATTATCACATTTTGAACGGTTAAATGATCTTTTATCGAAAGCTTAAACAAACGCAATGTGCAACAAGTTCTGACAGCTCTTGAAAGTTTGTTCCAAAGCTTTGAGCAGTGCATTAAGAAGAAACGCTCCCTAATTCGCCTATTGAACTTTGGAATCATGACCGTTGTCTCCTTATTTCGTAGCTCGTATCTAGTGTTAACGGACATATGGACACAGCATAATTGTGCATGTGATGGTGAATAATTCTGTACAGGAAACACAAGTTCATCTTCATTATCCGTAGCCAAAATGGGTCAATTCCAAGTTTTTCACTGCGCTCTCTGTAGGTCATCTTGGAGGAATATCCGCACAGCTTCTTTGTAAAGCGTCGCTGTACCCTCTCAAGAGCATCCTGGTCAGATTTCCGCAGATTCGACTGTAGTAGTGAGCAGTATTCCATGTCAGGTAACACATATGTTTTGTAAAGCCAGATACGAAATTCTGTGAGTTGAAATTTATGACAGATATAGCCAATAGTCTTCATGGCTTTCGAAACTTGGAAGTCACAATGTTCCGAAAAGTTGAAGGTAGTGGCATACCGCACACCTAAGTCGCGAATCACTTTGCACTGTGATATAAACGTGCCTTGTAATAATAGACTGCCTGGTGGAACTTCGCATTTGTACGACGGAATATTACACTTGTCCACAGAAAAGGACATTTGCCACAGTTTGCTCCAGGATTCAAGCGCCGATAGATCTTCCTGAATGTGGCACAAGGCTGCGCGGGTATCTTCACGTTCTTGTGAGTAGACGATTTTAATGTCATCAGCAAACAGAAAAGTAGCACCATGTCTTATTCTATGAAATACATAGTTAACGTAGAGGAGAAAAAGAAGTGGACCAAGTACACTTCCCTGAATTACTCCACTGGTGACTGCTTTCGGTTTAGAGACCCGACCCCCAATACGCACCACCTGATGTCTGTCAGCTAGGTATGACGACAACCAAGAAAACATTGGTTCTCCAATACCTATTTCCTTCAGCTTGAGGAGTAGTCTTCGGTGCGGCACTCTGTCTAAGAACAGGACAATAACACTGTTGCCTTTGTCTATGGCAGCCGTTGTGTGGTTTAAGAAGTCTGTCTGGCATATCGCACAAGATCTGCCCTGCAAAAAACCGTGTTGTGAATTGTTGATGACATTTTTCTTATTCAAGAAAATAAGTAATTCATCTTTCACTATCCTTTCCATAATTCTAGACGTTACAGGTGTTTGATTGATGGGGCGATAGTTTTTAATTTCGTGAACGTTTCCATTCTTATGCCGCGGGATAACAACGGAAGTCTTCCAGTGATTAGGATATACTGCACTGTTAAAAGCGAGCGTAAAAATGTTGAGCAATAGAAGAGGCAAGTCGCTCCCACCGCTTTTTAACAAACAAGGGGGAATTCCATCAGGTCCTGGGTAAGTCGAGGAAGACAAGCGGGAGACTTGACCGGAGATTTTTGCAATAGTGAATTCCACTGTGCATAAACTTTCAGCAATGTGTGGTGTGACAAGCGCTGGTGTGGCTAGCGGTTCATCAACCATTGATTCGGCGAAATGGGCGCTGAAAGCTTCACAAATTGCACCCGGAGCATCAAGGCATGTGCCATCCGGCATAATGATAAAATTGATGGAATTACTGCGACGCAAACCTCTGGCACGAAACAGTTTGAACAGTTCCGTTGTTTTATTCGGGCCATTCAAAGCTTTGTATTCCTCTAATATGAGATTGCGAACATTTAGATGCCCGAGTTCTTCGATGATCTTTGCCTGCTGCAGTATTAGCACAAAGTCTGCTGTTAATCTGAATTGTCGCCGGATCTTATGAAGCTTGCGGGTGATACCTAACACCTTGCGATCGGGTTTTTGTTTTCTTAGCCGGGCACACTTTAGAGGCACTAATGAATCAATGCAAAGACCGATGATATCATAGAACACGTCTGTTGCTTTTTGAGGGCATGGAGAGAGGAAGCAATCATTCCAGTTCATCGAACGAATCATATCCTTAAACGTGTTCCAGTTGACGGAGTTGAATAAACGATAGTGCAGTGGGTGTGGTTCATTGGCCATGCGTAATCTTAAACAGCATTTGACCACCCGATGGTCGCTCCCAGGGAATTCATTAAGGACCGTTACATTAATATCAGGTATGCCCAGAGAGAAAATGAGATCAAGGATGCTGTTTCCTCTGGTAGGTTTGGAGACATGTTGTTGCCAACCATTCATATGAATACGAGATAAGATTATGAAATTTCAGAGGCGCAGTTCCTGCAGACCATGCAATCGATGGCAGATTGAAATCACCACCGATAATCTTGTGTTTAAACGGAAGGCTTGCGGCACCTTCAAATGCAGACGTCAAAACTACTAAGTCCTCTTGGCTACAGTTTGGCGTGCTGTATATACAACCAACAAGCAGTTGCTGGTGTCTGATCGTTATCGTAAGCCAAAGTGACTCTTGCACATTATTCAGCACTGGATTCTCGAAGGTCGTTACTGCCAGCGATTGTTTCGTGTAAAGTACGCATCCTCCTCCTCGACGACACTGCCGATTTCTCATAAACATATCATATCCGAAAATGGTCAGCTGGGTGTTAGACATGTCGTCGTGGCACCACGACTCAGTTATAAGTATTATGTCAGGATCGGTTACAGAAACAAAAGAGCGTAGTATGTGGACCTTGGAATGAAGCGAACGAGGATTTATCAAAAATATTAACATAGATGCGAGATGTGAAGAACGTTGTTTATGCTGCTTTATGAACATTGGGTCTGATAGCTTTGTGTTTGTGCCCATGCTAAAAATTGGTGAAACAAGGCGTGGATTGACACCTTCGTTGAAAAGGGATTGGGAGGTAGCCACAGGGGAGGGGGTTGTGACTGAGTATGGCCCTGTAGAAAATGGGATACGGGGGCGGGTCCATGGTTGGCATAGCAGCTCATGAGGGCAGGAGGATTACAGAGCGGCCTTCCATGGAACTCGCTAGTGGACGCTAAATTTCGAGGCTGTGTCGCCTGCGTCGTGGCACTAATAGGTTGTTGATTGTATAGATTGGTGAAATGAGTAAATACGCAATCGTCATTTTCATCGTGGAATGTAACCTGCTTAGGTGCGCTGGAGTCGTAAGGCTTCACTATAAGCGATGGAGGCACACTAGTGTCAATCCGTGCAGCTCGAACAGAATACATCGTGTTTTTTAAACATGAGTCCGGATTTTGGTGATAAACAGATAAATCGCGTTCAATCTGCAAAGATGTTGGGGCACCTTGTGTGCCTTCATGGCCTTGATCAATGGATGGATGGCTATTCAGGCAAGGCGATGCTATGGATTTATCCGGTGACATTCTCGATAAATCCAAGTCAACCGTTATCATACAATCGATCCATTTTCCTGAGTCCTTAGATGTCTTAGATGATCCTATATACTGGCCAGAGTAGACTTTTGGCGGGATAACACAGGCTGAAGTTTGTGGCTGTGATTGAATATGGGGTTCAACGGGTACCGCAGTTGGTTCTGTCTGACCCGCATTTTTTCCTCTTTTCTGGCATGAAACAGCCTTGAAGAAGCTTTTAGGATTACCGGAACTGGCTTTTTGAGAGGCAGCACCGTGCACAACCGCAGCGCTGGGGTTTGCAGGCATTTTGTGTTTGGTCGGCTTATCACGCTTAACCGTGAAATTTCGTTCTGGTGGATGTGTGCCGGTGATCAATTTTGTGGCTGGCGTAGCCGAAGTGCCGAAACTGGGCGTACTCCTAGACACAGCAGATAACGGGCTAGACTGATCCGTGTGATCAAGCGATCTAATTAGTGGACCAGAGTTAATTTCGTTATTCGCCACGTTATCCGTAACTGCAGCAGGCGTAGAACAAATGCCAAACTTGTCGCTTCCACCAACAGAAACATTTTCAGAATGGGGTTTAGCAGTCGGGTTTGCTTCTAGCTGTTGTCTTCTAAGCTCTCGCTGTAAGGGGGTTTTGCCCTCTATTATTTTCAGACGTTTGAAAGTCGTATTATGCTGAATCAAATTGCAATGTCGAAGGAATTGTCCAGCAATTAGTTCATTTTCAAACTGGAATAGTATGGGACAGTCATAGCGTATAAACTTTTTACGTAGCCTAGTGCAGCTGGACCAACAAGTTTGCATGCCGCACGCAGACAGTAGAACTCTCTGAACAGTTTTCATAGGTAGCTTGTCAGGTACATTAAAAACCCAGCATTGCGTGAGCAACGTACTCGATTCTGTACTTCGGTCGAAATTGAGTCAATCAGCGAGCTACATTGCGTGATAGGCATTTTACCAAAATCTGAGGGCGATTCAAATAAGGCAAACAGACTATGCATGGGCTGCAGCGTAGATGTGAGCGTGTCAACTTTTAATGATGGTGCAGCATACGCAGTTTCAGCTACAAAGGGACATTTTTCAGGTGTCTTTTTCAGGTCAGCAAGAAATGCACAACCATCTGTCACAGCGCCTACACTCTTTCGGGTGCTTTTTCTGCTACTACCGCCGGATGTTTTGCTTGGTACCTTGGTTTGTTCGCTGAGCTTCTGAACTAAGATGGGGACATCCTTGTTTACAACACAACTTTTTCTCGTCGCGCGTGTCCTTACTGCAGACATGAGAGAAAACCAAACGTAAGTTTCATGATAACAAAAATAAAAATGGCTCTGAGCGTGGTTGCTAACTGTTAATAGTGAGAAAGTGAAACCAGAAAATTGGACGAATCAGTGAGGAACAGAGGGAACGCACAGCAGTTGACTAGCAAAATCCACGCCTTCGTGCATCTGACAATACCTTTCTGTAATGTCATGGGACAGTGCTTCGCTATCCGTTTAGACAGACGCCTAGTTGTATTTTGGATCACATCGTCCCCGACTTTACGGGCCACCTAAAGGACATATACCACAGGTTCCTCTGCGTCCGATAATTGGCGTGCCAAATTCCGCTTTTCACTCTGTTGCGAAAGGGCTTGTAGATTTGCTTGCACCAGCACGCAGCGGGTTGTGCATTTACACTGTGAATGATATCTTCGAATTTATGAAACAAGTAGAATGCATGAAAGTAAGGGTTAAATTAATGCTCTCCTTCGATGTCGAGTCACTTTTTACCAAGATTCCGTTGATAGAGACGGGTAATTTTATTTGCGATTGCTTAAACAATAAGAGCATAGATGTGGGCATTCCGGTACAGAAACTGAAGGAATTAATCTTGCGATGCACCTTCAACAGACAATTTCTATTCGACGGAATATACTACAGATAGATCGACGGAGTCGCGATGGGGTCTCCCTTGGGAACCTTGCTTGTTGACCTATTCCTCTCTATGCTTGAATATGAACCTATAAAATCCATGTTCTCCACTTGATTTCTATTGTCGATATATGGATGACAGGTTTATCATATGTGATTCAGACACTGATGTTTCCAGCTTGTTGAACCAGTCAAACAGTGTACATCCATCGTTGAAGGTTACAAGTAAAATTATAAAAAAATGATAAACTGTCCTTTTTGGACGTTTTAATAAGGAGAAAGGAAGACGGTGCGCTCGAAAGAAGTGTGTTTCGGAAAGCAACGTGGGTTGGTCAATTCACGCAGTTTCTAGTTCTGTGCCCTTGAAGTACAAATGGAATATTGTTCGCTTCTTATACTTTTGCGCTACCAAAATTTGCAGCCCAGAGACATTACCGTACGTTTGAGATGAGTCTTTCGTTTTTGCTCAGTCGATGCGCGTAGGTCAGGGGTAGATTGGAGCGCACTAAGTTGCCGACCCACCAATGGCATGTAAGTCTACTGTATTTACACATCCACGCATGTCTGGGGTGTGAATACGACGTGCGGACGCATTGCGGTGCATGTGTCCTTGAAATATGTTAATTACCCTCGTCGATTTTGACACCGGCCAGTTCAGATTGGGTCGATGCCGACGTTTTTGGCTGGTGGTTTGCAACATCTCGACAGCAGTGCATAATGCACTGGCTACCGTGTTCAAATGTTGATGGCGCTTCGACAGTTGCTTAATGTTATCCCAGCAAATGATAAAAGGGTTAGTGACAACGCTGTTGTAGACTGAATGTTACCTTCACATAAACCACCTTAGCAAAATAAGAATTCGTAACAATTAGGCGGTGAAAATATGAGATGCTACTTCTGCATAAGTGAGTCCGGAACAATGTCTACCAGCTACTGGAGGCTCATCGGATCTATTTGCAAGTGCGCGGCCGCCTAAGGAGTTAATTCCAGCAGAATACAGAAATAAAAAGAAAGCTGAGTGCAGTGGCTTTTGAACAGATTTTATCAAATCTCATTTTATTCCATCAGCTTGGACAATTAAATCAAAATCACTTTCGCAATGAGCACGAGAAGGAATTTTACAGTATTGGTATGGTAAAAGAATCCTAAAGTAGATAAAGAAGCGTTTAGGTCAAATCTAATCACCCATTTTAGCAAGAAAGGTGATGGAAGAATCCAGCGCGTACGATGCATTTATTTGATGAAGCCAGTCTGTTTACGGCTGAATATTCAAGCGTTGTTGGTGTATTAAGCATTTTATTGACTTGACTTGAGTTCCCCGCCTTGGCAGACTTGAATGTTTAAATATTCCTTATAGCCCAGATACGTATCCGGCCAATTTGGAAAACCTTAATATGCCATCGTACTATCATTTTTGGTATTTTAAGTATCCATGGAAACTGTGTACATAGATCACTGAGGATTCACGCTCAACCGTTTGTTCCACGGTCATGACACATTCAGTAGTTGCGAATGACTTAACAAGCGTAAAAGTATTGCCCATTAGTTAATTTCCGGTGGCCGGTGGGACTCTCTGGGACTCTTTTAACTTCCGATAGATGAATCTTGCTGTAGTGACCAGTCCACTTGATTTGTAGCTCAGGTAAGTTCATGGAAGCCAGTTTACAGTATTCCTAGGATGACTGCTACGGAAGCGAGTGTGACAGCAGCAGCTTTCGCCAAGCTAGGGCCACTGGATGTTCACTAGGTATTACTGGATTCATGCCTCACACTCCACGACAAGTTGTTAGCAGCTCGTCAACTTCAAATTCATACATGAGGGATCTGATTGCGGTTTGGTGCGAGTCCACCAGCAGACGTGTAGTGCTACCCCAATCTCAGATATCATCTCCGCACTCTCTGCTTCCAGTTCACAAGGCCTGTGGGGAATTTGAACCCCTGTTCAATTTCTTTGACGTGTCAAAAGTACGTATGAGCTGAAAGTGATTACGGTTCATTTTGTCTTGGGTATTTTGTAACTAGTGCAAACGGCAGCTTCACATAAAACAGTAAATCTCACCCACCCACATTTCGCCAACACTCAGGTGGATCGAGGTTTAGGGCACACGTAGAACATCCGCATTTCTTTTGGAGCAGCAGCCTAACGAAATAGGAAAACAAATCCAAACCAGCTCGTCACCATGATCTGTTGTTGTTCTGTCGTTGTGGGAGTACGATTAGCCGCTCAGCTGCACATCCCGTGGAATTATATCGGAAGTTAAAAGAGTCCCAGAGAGTCCCACCGGCCACCGGAAATTAACTAATGGGCAATACTTTTACGCTTGTTAAGTCATTCGCAACTACTGAATGTGTCATGACCGTGGAACAAACGGTTGAGCGTGAATCCTCAGTGATCTATGTACACAGTTTCCATGGATACTTAAAATACCAAAAATGATAGTACGATGGCATATTAAGGTTTTCCAAATTGGCCGGATACGTATCTGGGCTATAAGGAATATTTAAACATTCAAGTCTGCCAAGGCGGGGAACTCAAGTCAAGTCAATAAAATGCTTAATACACCAACAACGCTTGAATATTCAGCCGTAAACAGACTGGCTTCATCAAATAAATGCATCGTACGCGCTGGATTCTTCCATCACCTTTCTTGCTAAAATGGGTGATTAGATTTGACCTAAACGCTTCTTTATCTACTTTAGGATTCTTTTACCATACCAATACTGTAAAATTCCTTCTCGTGCTCATTGCGAAAGTGATTTTGATTTAATTGTCCAAGCTGATGGAATAAAATGAGATTTGATAAAATCTGTTCAAAAGCCACTGCACTCAGCTTTCTTTTTATTTCTGTATTCTGCTGGAATTAACTCCTTAGGCGGCCGCGCACTTGCAAATAGATCCGATGAGCCTCCAGTAGCTGGTAGACATTGTTCCGGACTCACTTATGCAGAAGTAGCATCTCATATTTTCACCGCCTAATTGTTACGAATTCTTATTTTGCTAAGGTGGTTTATGTGAAGGTAACATTCAGTCTACAACAGCGTTGTCACTAACCCTTTTATCATTTGCTGGGATAACATTAAGCAACTGTCGAAGCGCCATCAACATTTGAACACGGTAGCCAGTGCATTATGCACTGCTGTCGAGATGTTGCAAACCACCAGCCAAAAACGTCGGCATCGACCCAATCTGAACTGGCCGGTGTCAAAATCGACGAGGGTAATTAACATATTTCAAGGACACATGCACCGCAATGCGTCCGCACGTCGTATTCACACCCCAGACATGCGTGGATGTGTAAATACAGTAGACTTACATGCCATTGGTGGGTCGGCAACTTAGTGCGCTCCAATCTACCCCTGACCTACGCGCATCGACTGAGCAAAAACGAAAGACTCTTCTCAAACGTACGGTAGAAGCCGAAAAGTACCGTCTACTCCAGAGGCTGCAAAAAACGCTTACCCAGCCCAGTACATCCAAAGCACTCAGTGGTTCACTATCGTCGTAAATTGATTGCAGCTGTACCGAAGATAGATGTGTTTCTCTCAGTCCCATTTAAGAGAGATATTGCATTCGATTTGCTGGACAGAAACGTGTCCACAGTAACTCGAGCCTTCCTAGCTGCCTATCCACAGGTAATTGCCGAAACCGTGCCGTTGGTTACCCGACGTCGCAAAGATAGACTACCGGTCCAGTCCGAATCTAACCTTCTAAATCAATTTATTGCATCTATGGTGTGAGGTACATCGGTCATACAACTAGGCACCTGTCTAGACGGATAGCAAAGCACTGCCCCACGGCATTTTGGATAGGTACTATTACATGCGTCACGAGTTCTATCCTAGAACATCTACACCATTTCTCAGCCAAGTTGTCCGCTTGGGCAACAGAATTAATCTGAAAGGCAAATGAGTTGCTCTGAGGGGCAAACAGTTTGGGTCGTTACTCAATTATTTTGAGACTTACGTGTGCCGCTCACTCGCGTTGGGGTGTAGGTGTACGTGTATAGTCCGGCACCTTCGTGCCCCATGCTGAGGCGGATGCTGCATTCATGATGCTTCTTCACCACCTTTGAGCTAAAACGATTTACACTTTATCTAGGTCTCATTTTAAGCTGGATAAATTTCATTCCACTTCATTTGATTTGTTCTGCCTACCGGAATAATCTTCTATTAAATTTCCACGTTGATTACGGAAATTGTGTTTATCTTCGTTAACCTTATTGCGTTTGTAGCATTTTCTGAGTCACTTCTGGACATTTATACTTATGGCGGATTCGTTGCTAACCAACATACTTCGTATGCTAATTTAGGGAAGAGTTATGTCAGAATAGTCGTATTCTTGAACACATATATTTTATTTGTTACTGTTATTTCAAGTGATTTGCTGTTGTTTGACATCCCCGGTGTGGCTGCGCTTGATGTGCATGTTGACAAGGTGCCTACCTGTCTATTACCCACTACCTCGTCCATACCGTCTCTAGGAGATAGCTGGTCTTTGCTGGAGGGGACGGGGTGCACGGTCCTTGTGGTCGTGCTAGGCTCGAAGATTGGTTCCATGCAGTCAGTGTGGAACGGACTACGGTCCATGCATCGCATTGTGTGCGCTTGATTCCCAACTACAGCGTGCTTGTGTTTGTCTGTGAAGGAGTGTGGGCCGGCTCCGTTGATGAAACGTGGCTCCCATCCACATGCCTCCCGGTCTTATTCCTTCGGGTTTACACTGGATATGGGGTATGTGGTTGGAACTGTGGGTGGTGCAGCGCAAGCCACCTATGGTCCCTCTGTGGTCGCAAGCGTCCTGTGGCTGGCCACAGTGACAGGCAAATCCGAAACCGGATGCCGCCAACTATAGTCCGGCACCTTCAACCAATAGGGCTTTAGATGCACTAAGTCATAGGAGTGCAGGTGGGACGCTTCAGCTCCTACCGGATACATTGTCGGTGGCCGATCCACCATGTGGACCTGTGTTTCTTTGTCCAAGGACGTGCTTCGCACCAATTAGAACGAGAGTAGGAATTTGAACGACGATTGGGTTGGTATAACGAGCCACAGCCAAATAAGTTTGCCGTATGCTTTGAATGTGCAGTTCACCTAAACACAGTGGTGGGTTTATATGTTCGGCACTCAATGGAGCTGAAGAACGTCATACTGAAAGCGTAGGAGGAAGGAGACGATTGGAAGCAGGTCGCTTGCACACTGAAGGTGAACGTGAAAACTTGCCGCAACTGGCTACGGGCGTACGAATCGACGGAACCGGTGGGGCAGCAAGGGGGAGTCCGTCGCAGAGTACTGGGAGATAGCCACGTCGACTGTCTGGTGGAGTGGGTTTCTGCAGAGCCTACCGTTACCATTGAACACCTTCGTTTACGGAGGAAGAAGGAGTTCGAAATTTCTGTAGGGACCAGAACCGTCTCACGATATTTGAATGACGGACTGATAACAATGAAGAAACTGCACACCATACCGGAGTCCATGAACCTGTTGGAGAACCAAAGTGATGCAGACCGTTCGTTTTGCAGCTCATGGATTAGGAGGTGGAAGGAAGGAAACTGCTGTGGATTGATGAGACCATCTTCAACTTATTTTGTTCCCGCACTCGTGGTAGCTAACGAAGTGGTAGTCGTCAGGTTGTGGCGTCTGCACAGGGATGAGCGGCTCCGCATGACGCAAATCGGTCCGTGCGTTCATATGGCATTTGCCATTTGCAAGTGAAAGTTTTTATTACGCTCCATCCCAATTCTACATGTGTAAATGATGCGGTTACAGCCGGACATCTGTTGCAATCATACCTCGTGCGTGATATCTTCATCCATCCACACACCTCAGGCTCCGTCCCCCATCGCCAACTGTAACTACGCCGTGAAGCTAACCATGAGATATAAATCAGGCGCACACTCCATCCACCTCTGACTCCTATTAGATGGTGGTTATGAGACTGACCAGCCGCCTACCAAGTATCTGTTTCGGCATTCAGCCCCTGGGTTTTTGACGACCCAATGTACGCCCGGATACGGAAGCCCTGGTTACTCTCGACATGACACATATTACACTAGGCAAGCAATTCGCCAAAACGCAGTTCCAGTGTTGTTCGCGCGAAAAGGAGCGGTTACATTACATTCTTAATGGCAATCGGTTAAAATTTCGCATGATTTACTGGCATACATGCAAACAGGCGCTTTTCATCAGGAACGTCATCCACATCGTTGTTAACCTGGTGATGCAGCTTTAGTGTAAGCGCTTTGATTTTCAGTGCACTCGGTGTGAGTTTGGATGAGCAACTATCGATGATTGAGCCATGGTGTTTTTCCTGGAATCACAACTAGTGATCTTGCTTAATGACGAGGGTTTGTAATCTGTATAGTGCGTCCGGGATGTCCGGGAGGCCTTCTGAACAGTATTGAACGGTACTCTGGGAATATGCGTTCCAGATCCATGTGTCATGGCGCGTTATCACAGATGACGAGGCAAATGCTGATAAAAATCAAACTCGATATCCAACATTAGACGCAACCATCCTGCGCATTTTTTCTTCTTGTAACGGTTTCTCATAATACCATACTCTATAAGACAGTTTGTCGTTATTGCTCCAAAAAGATTAAGATTCTGCGTTAGTGTGTTAACCACTTCACACTGCACACCATTACCACGCATTAAACGTCCCCTGGTGCGCATGAAAATTTGTCTGTACTTTGTTACCTCAATCCGCACAGTTTGTCTCCCTTCAGCATACAATTGTAGCAGTGCCAACACAAGGGTTTCGTTATCAACACCACAACCTACTATTGCGCAGACACTTGTCTTAATCTCGAATCAGCCTTCATTAGTGCAAACATCATTATGCTTGCGGCTAATGGTTGTTACCTGTGACAAACCGAGCCATTGTTCTCTCAGTTCATTCATATTGTGGGAACAGTGTTGCCGTGCCAATCAACCACCATGAGCCACAATCTCATTAATTATCAACGAACGTTTGATTATCAAAAATACAACCTACAGTCAAAATGTAATAACCATGAGCTTTATCTAATCCTCTGTAACAAGCGCATTCTATAGAATGCTGCAGAGTGCGGAGCACATTTGACGGTTGCGTTCACTAAGCGTGCGGATTCAGTCGACTTCACCCCTACGTGCGGCCGAACAAAGGTGAGCAGCCCATCACCCGGACTTCTGATCAACTACTGGGCTGTCCATTTCATACGCTGTTCACTCAAATCAGGCTCACATGCACGCTGCGATTTTGTCTCCTTATCTCAAATGTTTCAATCGCCCATAGGTGTGAAGGTACCAAGCACTGTTCACGTTTGGCACCAACCATAGCAATTGCCGGTGCTCTTACATATTTCATTATCAATCTGCCAACGGTGTCTTCATGGTTGTTACCTTTTAGCTGTAGGTTGTATTTTTGATAATCAAACGTTCGTTGATAATTAATGAGATTGTGGCTCATCGTGGTTGCTTGGCATGGCATCACTGTTCTCACAACATGAATGAACTGAGAGAACAATGGCTCGGTTTGTCACAGGTAACAACCATTAGCCGCAAGCATAATGATGTTTGCACTAATGAAGGCTGATTCGAGATAAAGGCACTTGTCTGCACAATAGTAGGTTGTAGTGTTGATAACGAAACCCTTGTGTTGGCGCTGCTACAATTGTATGCTGAAGGGAGACAAACTGTGCGGATTGAGGTAACAAAGTACAGACAAATTTTCATGCGCACCAGGGGACGTTTAATGCGTGGTAATGGTGTGCAGTGTGAAGTGGTTAACACACTAACGCAGAATCTTAATCTTTTTGGAGCAATAACGACAAACTGTCTTATAGAGTATGGTATTATGAGAAACCGTTACAAGAAGAAAAAATGCGCAGGATGGTTGCGTCTAATGTTGGATATCGAGTTTGATTTTTATCAGCATTTGCCTCGTCATCTGTGATAACGCGCCATGACACATGGATCTGGAACGCATATTCCCAGAGTACCGTTCAGTACCGTTCAGACAGCCTCCTGCGTTTTACTGCTTATTCGCCGTGAGGGACTATAACGCTCGTGCACTACAGTTCACTAGCTTGCAACTCACTTACAATTCACTAACATGATTTTGTATGATGTGAACTGGTGTTGTCACTTATATGCATCTCGAAACCATTATGATGACATTCAAGGATAGACGATGGCCTTTAAGCAAAGGTGATGTCGTTGGGATGTCGTGCATATTGCTTCAGGTTTGTCGTTGCTAGACGAGTGTAATACATCCGAATAAATGGTAGTAATCCGCGGGGCAATGACGGTGTAGTGATTGTTGCTAGACCACGTTGTTGAAAGTATTTGACTGGTTGACTGGTGACGTCAGCTGTGACGGCAATTTCAGCCATCACAGAAGACCTTAATGCAAGCCTCGCATTGAGCACACGGACGTTCTTATCTGTGCCTATCTATCGTCTCTCATTGAGAATAACAGAAAGCATGCGATACTAACACACAGCGCATCTAAGTGCTTCTATACTGCATATGTTCAATGAACGATGAAGAATACATTATCACGAGTAAAAAGTAGGTGCTTGTAAAGTCCTGTAGAATAGCTGGGGTGAAAACCACAATGTCAAAAGATATGTGAGTTATATTTCCTCATCTATCAAACAAATCTGCTGCTAATTAACCGTAATGTTTAATGAGAAATGATTGCAAGCACACAAGACAGTACGGAGGCAGTTATGGCTGATGTCTTTCGTGAGAAAAATGAAAACAAGGACGCCTACTCATGTACCATGTACTCATGTATTATGTTAAGATCGCGCTCAGAGGACCAAACAATCATAAAGGTGATTGTCCGGTCCTCTGAGCGCTCGTTATATTTTGATATCTTTTGCGAATAATGTGATATCTGAGGCAATTTACCTCGCTAGGTCTTTTATGAAACCAAAAATAGGCGCGGCCGCAGCACGAAGACTGGTAGTACACTGCACTGCCTTAATTGCGTCAGACAGGGATTCACGCACTCTCACCTTCAATTGACGATCACGTGGAAAAGTACTTATGGGACGTAGTATTGTGTGGCCATTCCCATAGTTCTGAAGGATATAGAGGGGAAATGGGTGTTCGTAGCGATCAAACGCTTTTGATAATTCCAGGTAGGTGACATCGATACATGCTCCACCATCGACTGTTGCAATCCAGCTAATGCGTGAAATTTACAGGTTAGCAGTATGTGAGCAATTTTTGCTGTTGCTCTGTTGCTCCGGGTCAATTATGCTGTGATTTTTCAGAGATTGCAGCCGTGCGCCTGCGATGACTTTATTACATAACTTTGGAAACCACAGGCAGGTGGGTTATTGGACGGTAACTGGTTGTGACAATACGACTACTTGCTTTTTGAATAGGAATTGCTGGAACTGAGTTGATGGAACTGCTGGAACTTGTTGGAATTCAGTTCTTCTCTAGATAGCGCAAATAGAAAATAGCTAGTAGTTTCGCCAGGTTGCTGGCTGTTGCATGTACAGTCTTCGGCCAAATGTAATCGAATCAAAGTGGGCTATGAGTACTTAGGAGCAACAGATTGTTTAACATTGTTTCAGCCGTATAAGGTGAGATTGCGTAAACCTAACGGCGGGGCGATAGAAACCATGATAATCATTGGGCCGTCATCCGGTGGGATGCATATGATTAATGGAACCGTAAGAGATTGGTTGCTTCCGCTGCTGGCCGCGTGCAACTGTCAGTCGGGACTAGTGCTGGGATTCGGTGCCTTACTAAGGCAATTAACCTGCTTGTATGAGAGTTTGCAGTTCTTGTGGAATCGTTTCATTAGTTCCCGCTGATGGGTCAACTTGTTCTCGCAGAAAAATGTCACAAAGAAGTTACGCTGTGCGATGGATGCCATCTGGGTTTCAGCATTAAAGAAGTCATTGTGAGCTCGCAATGCCAAGTCCCTCAAGAACATGCCTTTGGGTGTTTTGCTCCTCAGAAAAGAATTGCTTTTAGCTTGACGATGGTAGGAGTTTGGTTCCGATGCTTGCGCTACCAGTATGCTAAATCTCCTTGTGAAAGTTTCCCATGTGACTTCTGGGGTTATTTAGTTAAGAAGGTACAAGATGTCTCCTTAACAAGCTCGGATAACGCGCTGAAGTGCGTGACAGTATACACTTTATCATCCTCTGCTTCAGCATATTCCGTATGGCACATATAGTCAAACAATAGCGTATGGTCACTGCGACCTAATGCTGTGTTTATAACTAATCCGTGGACCATAAGTTCTTGGTTGCTGGGCACAAGACCAGGCATCGACAGCCCGTTAGTAGTTCGAAATCTGGTGGAAGAGGTTAAGTAGCTTTACAGAGAGTAGCTAGAAAGTAGCTCTCTCAAGCAAGCTTTAAACTGTGCCATCAGTTGCCAGTATTTTAAGGTCGTAAACATTAAATTCTCTCGCGATGGAAATGTGATTGTATGACGAGGTCAGCGCAACTTTCACATTGCGGTTCGGTTTGAAGCTGATTTCAGACGTTGAGTTTGGTGGACAGAAATGGTGGCTACAAGACATGCGTTATTGTTACGCCATTATAGCCTGCACTAAAGTAAATCAGGAGCATGGATTTATGGGACATCAGTGAGTTGACATCGGAAGTCAGACTTGTAATAAAGAATTACCTCACCAAACCTGCCAGTTTTATCGCTCAAAAGCAGTGACATACCGGGTAAATTGCTCTGATTCATAAACATAAGGAGATCTCGCTGATGTGAGATCTAGCTTTTTCTATGTAGGGTCAATTTACTAAAATAGTCTCGAGCGCTAGTGTACGAAGGTGATGGTGTTTTTGGATGTTAGGATTGCTTTGGCGAACGTCAAATGCATGTTTTGGTTTTAAGCCGACAGTTAAGTGCTAGGTAGCGCGTTGCTTCCTGAATTTCAGTCAGGCTTCGTCGTAGCACACAGCGTTCCAGATCATGACTTTCTCTCGTACGTTGCTCCCTCCTGTCGGGTACTGCGAGTGATATTGTGCAGTCTCTTTGCAGAACTGTGGAGGCAAGCGTTTCACTGAGTTTGTATGTTCCAGTGAATTGCTGACTACTCGTGGCCTTGCATCTGCTATCTTTAGCTGAATCTCTGTTAGGAATCTGGAGTAAAATGTTAACCAGCCATACATTATAACTTATTCATTCCTATGGAGTGTAAAAGCGCTTTCTTGAATCTTGCACTTCAGCCTTCGCAGTGTGGTGATGAAGGAATATTCTCCTCAAGGATTCAGAGATAACATGGTCCGGAGAGAGTGCTATGCGGAGGTGTCAACACTGCTGTTGGTCATATGTTTACGCGTAGTTCATGAACACCATGAACAAATGTTTTCTTGCTGTCGTTTGTAGAAGGGCATCTTTGTGGTCCAATTCCGCCGAGCGGCTTTCCCAGGGGAGATTAGGTGGTATGTGCACCCCTGTAGCGCCCAAAAAGATAACTCTTATCTTTCGTGTACAATTTACTTGTTGACCGATTGTACATTACTCCTTCTTGTTTTACTCTTACAACCGGCTCGACACACAACTGCATTGTAAGTCCCCGCGCTCACGTGTACGCTCTTGCCTCGTTTCATCCGTCCGCTTCTTGTTGTAGCCCATCAAATACAGTCCGCTGTGTCCGACTCCAATTGCCTTCTGATACCCGCGCTTAATTCCGCGCATCGTCTCGGACTAGTATTAATTAGTCCTACACCCCGTTCAATGAGTTGTGAAGACCAGATGCTGAGAGTAGGACGGTCTCTGTCTCCTCTAGTGAATTCAGTGTTACTCGAAGAAATTTTTATTGACATTAGTGCCCTGAAGTTGGGTGACGCGCTACGCGTCTCGACATAGTGGGCACAAACCGAGTACCAAGTGTATCGCAGATAGAATTCCACTGCTTGCGATCGTCTGGCAAATTGCCCTTTATTGTGCTAGGTTTTGATCGGGAGCGTTGGTGTATGCAATAGTTCACACACTGTGGTTATGTCTAGAAAAAGTCAGTTTGGGAGTCGCTACTAGCGACTTGGATTGTTAAGTAGATACTGGAGATGATCGTGAAAGCTGCGGTGCGTTGCTTGTCCTTGGTACAAAAGATGGGTATGCGGAGGTTGTTTCCGGCGTTTTTATCAAGGTTACCGATGCGTATTTTGCTCGGCTTTTAGCTGCCGTTTTCTTGCCCGACCAGTTATATATAGATTTCAGGAATGAGTAAAAACCATTCACACTGAATCTGACTAGCTCACTTAGAGAGATAGGAGGTTAGCAATACTAGCTACTCTGACGAATGGATACAGCTCAAATGGGCTTGCCGCGAAAACAAATGCTCTGGTTAGCTTCCAATGGCAAAGCCCAGAAATTAACTACCTTCTCGGATGTTTCAGTCAGTTTTCCACTTTCTCGTAAGCAGCAATAGCCAATGTGCAATAGGAATCGCTCTGTATATTTGACATAAGCAGAACGCATCTCTTTGGTTCTAGATGACTTAAGCCACCTAACTTAGGGTAGAATGAAATAGCAGTTATAACAGGTCAGCTATCTCCTGACCACTCCTTCGCAGTTCGGTTCACCAAATCTACCGCTAAGTGGATAATGTTCAGGGACAGCCGTTGTTGCAAATGAACGCTGCACCTGTCAGACCATGTTATGTTCAAGACGAGTGATCCACACGTTTTTTGGTACAGCTGAGCGGTTGCGGGCCATTATTGTAAGCGGCTGTGTCACGTGAAACAGGCACACACACACGGTTTGGCTGCCTTACTGATAGACACTTGTTTTGTGGGGCTAAGCCTGGATAGGTCACTCGCCATCAATTCAATTCCTCATAATCATCAATGTGGACTGGAGGATCTGGGGGAAATGTTCTTCATCGAGATCTCTTACGCTTAATGCTTCTAAATGCACGGGTGTAATATTTTTTCTACTTGACGATAACTTGTAGTCCCTCATAGCTTTCTCCCCCACACTTATTGTGAATGAAAATCCTATACCCAGCTCTTCCACCGGCAAGTATCTCGGCGTCTATTGTTCCAGAACCTTTGTTGGTACACGCACGTCTGTAAAACTTTGCAAAAAAGCAGAAATCTCTCTTTTTATGCTCTCAGATTTGAGGTGCTTTCAGTAGCTCGTACTTTGTTCTTTAGATTGTTGACTTCTTATATTATTTCCCATTGGCTATACTGCTCCCCTATCCTTTTTCCAAAACTGCTTCAGAAAGACAATATCTTATTAGTGCGATCTATAAAGCACATTTGTAGATGCAGCAGCTTGTCTAGAGATACTTTAGTTGATTTGATTAGTTCCAGACATCTCAATGCCTGCAATGATATTTTCTTCTATGGTACTACCTTATCGGTTTCATCCACAGCACAATCCTCTTTCCAAAACGCCGTCTTTCTCTCCTACTCCTTCGAAATTCATAATTTTATTCTCCTGCATGTCATAGGATCGTAAAACTCTTTTGCCTTATCTCTCAGGTTTGCTTTTTGACCCAGCGAAAATCACTAACATGCTGCGGAGCGCTTGTTGGAGTACCAGTTCTGTTTTTCCCCACTGTTCTACCCAAGCATCTATATTGGTCTCATTACCCACATGTCCTCAGTGATAGTGTAAATGCTGAAAATGAACCCATT
Organism: Dicrocoelium dendriticum; assembly: GCA_944474145.2. Classification (NCBI taxonomy): domain Eukaryota; kingdom Metazoa; phylum Platyhelminthes; class Trematoda; order Plagiorchiida; family Dicrocoeliidae; genus Dicrocoelium; species Dicrocoelium dendriticum. Next base: position 93,997,283 of record OX104063.1, read on the forward strand.
CGGGTTTATAAAGCTTATTTTGACTTGAGTTGACTTGACTACGTGTTGGTGATGGGCGGATGTATTCGAAAGTCACAGATTGAGTCGTAGCTTCCTTAGAAATGATGTTGCAGGAGTAACGTTAGGATCGCTAGATATAGCGCGGTAAATCTTTGATCAAACGGAGTTTTACAGTTGTGAGCGTTGCCAACAAGCAAACAGAGTTGCCCGTGTGAATGTGAGCACGAGACATCCTAAAACACCCTCCGTCACATAAATTATGATTCGTAAGGAATAAATCCGCGAAGATGTGCCCACTAAACACGTGAAGTCAGTCTGATTCGAATGAGTGTATGATGACTGCGCTAGGTGAAGATGGAGCATAGAAAATCTGTGACAGAGTAGAGCACAGTGAATATACGACAGGTAAATTACCGATAACACCTTTTGGAGGCAAATATTACTATGTCCCAAAAGTAAGTGCACCGATTTTCCTATGTAATACACCGGATGGATGTACCCACGGACGCAGCAGATTTTTGGACTACCATGCTAGATTCCACTTTTTCTTCAGGATTGCAGTGTTATACGTGAATTCTCTGTATGAATCGTGCACCAACATTATTCTTTTGGTAGATTTTTCAATCTGTGCGAATTTGGTGGATGTTCCTGGGTAATTTCGGAGTTCTCATTGATTGGCCCAACTGCAGTCTGTGTTCGCCATCTTAGATTTGTTCTACGGTAATCGGCCAGCATAACCATCACACCGGTAACCCGAACAAAGTATTTCGTGCTAATCAAACTTGTGCTAAGGTAGTAAAAGTATGGTTGAGTTGTACCAATTTCCGAGAACGGTACCATTCGAAATGCGTGAACGTATGTAGAACTGATATAAAGAAATATAATACGACGGGTTCACTTTGGTTGTGTCCGGAATGTACGACTGATTCACTAGTAAAATGCGTAGTAGCCTTAACACAAAAGTACGACATCCTAGTCGCCGAAACTGCACATCGTTTGAATGCAGAAATGACTTCGCTGGCGGCAACAATAGCACATTTTGCACCTCATCCGTCTCTTTCACTTGCTGCTTCGGAACAAAAGAAAAGGGCCAGGCGTTCACCCGGCCATGCAGTACTAAAAACCTTGGGAACCAGGAACCAAGTCGTCATAGCAACCGATAGAAATAGGTCTAGCCCCACCGCCCACATCCACTTATCCACTGTATAAACTGATACTACATGGGTAACACCCACCCTTCCGATTGACCAACGAGATCCGAAGCGCTCTAAAGAACGATCCAGCTATGCAGCCGTGGCTGGTTGGTATAATCAAAGTGCGACCTCAGTAGCTTCACACAATACAGCCTCAAAACGGGTCAAGGACCAAGTGCAATCTGCAGAGACGTCTCTAAATCCCTTGATAACTGTGCTTCCCAGCTCACCGAAGACCAGGCGAAACTACGCGGCCTTGACACTTATATGTATCAATGTTCCTGACTCCAATATAAGCTCCTTAAGAGGTAAACAGCTGGATGGTTTAAAGCTATGGAATTTCCGTTGTGAGAAAATCGTTCAATCCAGTCCGAGTAATAAACTGTGCATCACTAGACATCCAACCTCGAATCATTATGGAGAGTCCTGGCTAATGCGAATAATATGGGGACCAATAGACGATGTCGAGACTGTGCTTTTGTCGGCATACCGCATGCGGACTGAAAACAGTGCAATACGCATGTTTCTGGATGTCCCATGGAACGAAGCCAGAGGTACAAATATAATTCAAACGAAAACCACACGGAGAGTAGCAAAATAATTATTTTCGTTCATGGCGTACCCGAGCTACCGACAACCAGCAACGAAGAAGCCCACGCTCGTGACCTGGAAGAATGGCGTTACATCCGTGAAGCTTTCTGTGTAGATGACGTTTTGCCTCAATCAATTACACTGTTGCCCGTGTCGCCAGACTACAGAGGCAGTGGCCCGAGGATACTGAAACTAACGGTCCAGTCACAACAGTTGGCTGTGAACTTAATCCATAACTGCAGTTACTACGTAATAAAATTCATTCGGAACTACGAATGAAGTCGGCAGTTACAGCACAGCATTCACTCGCTGTTCTCGCGGAAACGAAACCACCCGCGATTCAATATTACAACAGCGATTCAGAAACCTGTGCGCTAAGACCCGTAGCTATCGAGAAGGCTGCCGATGGACTACATGAAGCAGGTGAAAATGAGATCAAAAACAGATTGTATTCCTATCCAAATTTGGCAATTCAACCAAAAAAGGATTAGGTGCCGGCATCTCATCGGTCGGCACAAATCCACATAATTCATGTGCTCCTAGTCAACGGCTTTGTTATCTGAGAAGCTTTCCTGTATGTACTCCAACGCTAAAGACTTACTGAGTAATCTTTCAGAATTGCGATAGTATCAACAGATAGGATCAACAGCTTGCCACCTCATCGTTATAACGGAGACCTGGTTACGCCCTAAGATAAGTGACATGGAGATCGCACTGCCAGGCATGTCCATTGTTCGGCAAGACCGACCCTGCAAAGCTGAAGGGGTGGCTCTGTACATTCTCAGCGACCTCCAATGTAAGCTCATAGAGGATCCGGTCAGCACGGCGCACTATTCTATTCGGTGCCGGTTACGTTTAAAAGGAGACGACACTTGCTTGGTGGCGGTCATTTACTACCGCCCTCTTCCTCCGTGCCAGAGATGGACCTCTATCTGACATCCGTAATAAAGAGGGTGATAAACGCAACTTATAGTCACATTCTCATTACTGGTGATTTCAACAGCTACACTCTGGAATCGCAAGCAGCTCCCGGAGAACAGTGTAAGGCCGATCAATAAGAGTTCGACTCCAGTTACCCGCTGTATGGCCATATCAACACTCCAACCCGATTCCGAGAAAAAGATAAGCCGTCTATACTAGACCGGATCCTCATCAGCGAAGAACTGATGGTCCAGGGAGGGTAATCGTTGCCATCCGCTTGGGCCGCAGCCATCGTGTAGTCCCGCTCATTTTATGAGTTGTTAGCCGGAGACTACAAAGCGCAATCAAGCGGTGTCTTATCAACCAATGGGTTTATGGATCTATACTTTTAATACGCGAACATCTCCGATATTCTACATAAGTCTATGGTTAGTCCACCAAAACGCTTGTCACTTTATCATGCAATTTACTTTTCGCAATAATTTCCATATCACAGGACTTGTTAAGCACTGCTTTTTTACCTGTAATGCATTGTTTTTACATTGTTCGAATACATTTGTTATGCAGAATATCCCTTGGAAATTGTCGACGCAAAAAAAACGATTATACGCTACGACGTATTAGCTCGACTAAATGAGACAGCCAACTGGACTTTTCTGGTAGACGAGGCACCAGATACTGCACGGGAACATTTCATCTCCCAGTTTAACTCTCTTGTTGCCAAAGCGTCAATCACTAAGACCTTCCGCCCGAGTTACTTGGTTTGGTTTCGGCGAGGCAGGAAACGCAAGTGTATGGCGGTACGAAACAGCCTGGTATACCTACAAACTCTCCCCGAGCAGTGAGAATTGGATGGCCTATGCGACCCAGCGTAACCACTATACTCAGCTTATGCGCGAAGATAGAATGGTGTACCAGCAGAAGTTGGCAATACGTATGGTCTCAAACCATCAGCTTCCGTATCAACATGTCAGCAGTCTAGGTAAAGTGAAAGGTGGAATTCCTACTCATCAAAAAGCGGACGGACCCACACGAACACTGAAGGAGGTGGCGAATGCTCTGGGCGTACAATACGCTGCAACCTTTCAATGCGATCACTGGCCGCATAACCCTATGACAATGGTTGTTTTACCCCCAAAAACTCACTCACATATCCTTCACAGCAGACGCTGTACAAAAAATGCTATTGAGTATGCGCAAGCACAGCTGGCCTGGAGTTGATATTATACACACGAAATCGCTAGCGGCAGTAGGAAAGATTTTAGCTGATGCTGGCTTGCTTCTTCCAACGCTGCCTTGACGAAACCTACGTGCTCGACATGTGGAAACACGGGCTGATTACTCCTATTCACAAGGGAGGTAGTCGTTCCAATCCAGTCAACTACCATCCCATAATGTTACTACCGGTTCTTTCAAAGGTCATGAAGGCTAGTAGTTCTGATGCGCTAACGGCATACTCGGCAGAATTTAACTACCTCTCACCGCAACAACGTGGGTTCCGACGAAATCTATCGTGCACTACAAATCTACTGTTAGTACGATCCAGTTGGATCGAGGCAGTAGACTCTGGCACAGGAGTTGATGTAGTCATACTCGACTTCTCAAAGGCGTTTGACCGGTTCGACTACAACATTCTTCTTTTCAAACTCCAGACATTTGGTACTGGTGATCCTCTCCTAGGATGGATCAGAAGCTTTCATTGACACCGGCCCCTGGAAATGCGTGTGCGTGAATCGCTGTCAGATGCCATCCGAGTTGAATGCGGAGTACCACAAGGATCGATTACTTTTTTGACCTTTGTAAACGATATCAAACGCATCATAAGCTCGAACTGCCTTCTTGATGCAAATGACCTGAAGGTGTGGAGGGCCATCAATACACTAGACGCTATCACAGTACTTCAAGCAGAGCTGGATAGGGTATACGCGTGTTTAGACCAGAAGCAATTTGATTCAAGGTGGACAAATGTAGAGTGCTGCACCTACGGCACAAGTTAAAGCACTCCGACAAACTCGGCAACCAGGAGCTTCAAACGGCTTCTGGCGAGAAGGATCTGGGAGTTTTTGCCCAGGGTGACCTTGAATGATCGAATCAGACTGCAACGGTGTCAAGAAGGGGCGTCCAACACGTGGACCTCCTGAAACCTGCATTCCGACGATTCGACCCTTAGATGTTGCTACAACTTGCTGGCTCATACATACGGCCAATTATGGAATACGCAACACAGGCATGGAACAAAGAACAATGGTTTATTACGGGTAAAATGCATCGATTAACAAGTCCCGTGGGATAGAAATTATTGCAAAAATCAATTGCATAATAAAGTGAAAAGCGTTGTGGTGGACTCACCATAGACTTATGTGGAATGGCGGAGATGTTCGCGTATTAAACATATAAATCCATAAATCCGCTGGTTAGGCGTTTGGCAAGACACCGTTTGATTGCGTTTTGTAGCCTCTGGCTAACAAGTCATAAAATGAAATGTAAGTGAGACAATGCATCGTCAACACATTTTTTAAATATCGCCAGATTGGGAGCAGAGATGACATAATTAGGGAGAGCGTTCCAAGGCTGGCACACGCGGAGAGAAAAGAAATTTCTACGGCATTCAAGCCGGCTATAATGAATTGTCTGTTTCAGAGGGTGACCTCTTAGTTTAGTGTTGTGGTTCAATTCCAGCAGCGCACGGCAAATGTGGTTTGGGTACTTCAGAATCTGGTAAACCATTATGAGATCCCCCCGCAAAAGCCGATATCGACTGCTGTACATTCTGAGAGATTTCAGTCTAAGCAGATAGGGCAGATGAAAGAGGCCCCTGACGTTCTTGGCTGCCCGTCGTTGAGAAGTCTCGAGAGAAACGAGATCCTGTTTCTGCCACGACTGCCACGTCTGGATAGCATATTCCACGTGAGGTCGCACGTAGGCGTTAAGCATTTGTGGAAATATTGATGGTTCAAACCGACCGAAGGCTCTGCGAAGAAGGCCGAAGTGTTGATTGCCGGTTCTCGTCGCCTTCTCTGCTTGTTTGGAACACCCGAGATCTTCCTGTACCAATACACCCAGGTCACGCTCCTGAGAAACCTTCGCCAAGATGTGGTCTCCAATCTTGTAAGCGCTCACCAGCTGGTGACGCAGATGCATCACTTTGCACTTAGCAATGTTCAATTGTTCCTCTTTGACCATTGGTAAATGCAATCTAGGTCATGTGGGAGCAGATCCTGATCTGCCTTGTTACTAATCGCCCGCCATACCTTGACGTCATCGGCGAAAAGCAGGAAAGTTGAGGAGATGACTCGTGCCAGGTCGTTGATAAACACCAGGAATAAACACGGTCCCAGCACTGAGCCTTGTGGAACACCACATTCCACCTCAATTGGGTTAGAAAGTGATCCCCTAACACGTACTTGGAGCTTTCGTTGGTAAAGGAAGTTGCCAATCCAACCAAGTACAGGATCTCCGATTCCGTGACTTTGTAGTCTTTGAAGTAGGATGCGGTGATCAAGGTGGTCGAGAGCTTTGGAGAAGTCCAGATAGATGACGTCGACTCCGACCCCATCATCGGCCACTTCCGTCCAACTACCTCGTGCAATCAGTAGATTGGTGGTGCATGACCGGTGTCGACGGAAGCCATGCTGTTCCGGTACCAAAATGTTGCATTTTTCCAGGTAGTCCATTAAACCCTCAGCGACGACTGCTTCCGATGTACCACTGTATAACCATGTCACCTCCCCCACCCGTTTCAGAACGGGTGACACCCCCTCTATCTTGGACCTTGTGCTCACCAACGAGGAACTAATGATTGACACCGTTACCATAGCTACACCACTAGGTCGTAGTGATCACGCGACGTTGCACTTTCGTTACATCTGTTATTCGGAGTACGTTAGAGAGAAAGACGAGGAAACTTATATGGTTACACATTACGACATCTTGTCTAACCTTGTTCAAGACACCAACTGGTCCTTCCTGACCGAGAATCCGCCCGATGAGGCTTGGATGGTGTTTGTCACCAAATTCACTGAGCTAGTGGCAAATGCATCAGAACGCAAGGCCTTTCGCCCGAAGCAAGTGGATTCGTTCCTAAGAAGCCGTACGAGAAAATCTATGGCCTTAAGGGATTCGGCTTGGCACGCTTACAAAGTTTGCCCAAGTAATCTGACCTGGGAAGTCTACACAACGCAACGAAACCACTGCGTCAAGTTGGTTCGCGAAGACAAACTCCAGCACCACCAGAACTTAGCGGCAAAATTCAGCAAAAATCCAAAGCTGTTGTATAGACATATCAACAAACTCCGTAGAGTGCAGCGCGGGATCCCGGTCTTGCGTGCAACAGATGGTCATGCGCAAACTGCACAGGACGCGGCCAACGTGTTTCGTCAACACTTCCTCCATACTTTCCGGAGTGAACCATCCCTTCACCCGATTTTGACAGAGCTCTCACCGTTCCCAGGTTTACACAACGTACCGTTCACGGCAACCAATGTGTTGAAAACGCTAATGTCGTTGCGTGTGCACAGCTCGCCAGGCCTAGACGATATTAAACCGAAGGCGTTGAAGGTAGCGGCCCTAAACATTGCCGAACCACTAGCTCGGTTCTTTCAACGTTGTCTTGACGAAATGCTGATTCCCACAATGTGGAAACATGGGCTAGTCACTCCCATTTACAAAAGCGGTAATCGTGCGGAGCCGTCGAACTACCGTCCAATCACTCTCCTCCCAGTTTTATCCAAAGTAATGGAACGTATAATTGCGGAGGCGCTGATGGGATTTCTGGAGAAAAACAATATCCTCGTGCCACAGCAACACGGATTCCGCCGAAATCGATCCTGCACTACAAACTTGCTGCTGGCCCGAGCAAGCTGGACGCAGTCAGCTGATGCTAGATTTGGAGTCGACGTTGTCTACCTGGACTTCTCGAAGGCGTTCGACCGTTTGGACCACCGCATCCTTCTACACAAGCTTCGAGGCTACGGAATCGGTGACCCTGTGCTTGGTTGGATCGCCAACTTTCTCACTCAACGTCAGCTGAATGTGAGAGTCCGCAGCTCCATGTGCGACCCAATTGACGTCCAGTGCGGTGTGCCACAAGGGTCAGTACTGGGGCCACGTTTATTTTTAACATTCATTAACGACCTTGCCAGTGTACTACAGTCGAACTTCTTGCTGTTTTCAGATAATGTCAAAATTTGGCATGACATCCGGACAGAGGACGATCACACAACACTGCAGAGCGATCTGGACACGGCGTAAACTTGGTCATCCGAAAACATGCTCCACTTCAATGTCGCCAAGTGCAAAGTCGTGAGCTTACGCCACCAGCTCATCCATGAATACTTACTCGGGGACCAGCAGTTGCAACATGCTTCCCAGGAATGCGACCTCGGAGTGATCGTGCAGGACGACCTTGGCTGCTCCAGACAAGCTGAAAAGGCATCGAAAAGGGCCAGTCAACATCTCGGACTCTTACGTAGGGCTTTCGGAAATTTCGAGCCATCTGTATTTCCGCAAATGCTGAGCGTTTACCTGAGACCCCACGTGGAGTATGCGATCCAGGCCTGGCGTCCCTGGCGCAAGCGCGACATCAGTGCACTTGAAGCTCCACAGCGTGGAGCAACGAAGCTCGTCAGAGGCCTGTTTCACATCCCCTACCAACGCAGACTGCAGTCTCTGGGATTGTACAGTGGTGAATATCGTCGTCACCGAGGAGACCTCATCATGGTCTACTTAATACTGATGAATCCAAATCACCCATGTCGCAGTCTCTCGCAGCTGAGCCAAAATACCAACCTGAGTGGTCATCAGCTCAAACTGGCTACACACTACAGCCGACTTGATTGTCGATGAAACTCTTTCTCACTCCGTGTGTCCCGTGCTTGGAATGCGCTCCCCACTCACATCGTCCTTGCCCCCACATTGGCACTATTTAAAAAACGCCTAGATGACACACTTTCCAACTTGTATTATTTGGCATGGCACGTCCTATTCGGAGGACGAAATAACGAGACCCAAACGATGAGGTTACTGACCCTCCCCGCAAAGTGGCGGCGATGTTACATACAGAAGTGTCCCAATGAGCGACATGGATGTATACAAACTGGAGTACCGTACCACATCTCTAAACGGAAGCAACACACGAGTGAGCGTTATCCGTTCCATTGATTTCTTTTTCCCACATTTGCTGTAATATAACAGCTCTACTTTGGGTGCAGACATCCAGTCCATACTTCAAACTATCATTATGAAGTGGTGCGTTGAAATCTGTAGAGGCTTAAAAAACGATTTACTTGTTCGATTATCCTTCCATTTTATCTATTGCTCCAACCACCCTACGGGACCTGTCAAGCATATGCTTTTTTACCCGTTATAAATCATTGTTCATTGTTCATTGTTCCATCACCTACGCAAGCACAGGGAGGAGAGTCACTGGACTATAGTTTGCAGAATCGGAAAGGCTACCGCCTTTAAAAATTGGGGTTATAATGCCACACTTCCACATAGTGGGGACTTGTTGTTCATCAAAGCACCTTTGGAAGAACTGTGACAGTGGTTCAGCTAGCTTGGTGGCCGTAGCCTTCAGTGCCTTCGGACGGATGTTGTCTGCTCCCGGAGAACTATTCTCACCCAGTGAGAGTAACTTCCTTAGCACAATTGATGGGTTAAAAATAACATTTGTAAACAAAGGTGTCGGTAATGTGCTTGATATTATGGGACAGGTAGATGTTGCGAGTTCAAAAATTGGGGCGTATTGCAGCCGCAGGGCATTAGCTGCTTCTTCGGCACTTTGTACTCTACCGCCTGTCGTGAATAGTGGGGATATCCCATGCTTCACTTTACGAAGCTTATTGACATGCTTATACAGCAGTTTGTTGTTTGCCATGAACTTTTTGGCTCGGCACTGTTAATAAGTTACTTTGTCCTCATGGACAAGTGCAGTGCAATGGTTGCGATAGGTCAGGAAATTTCCCCAAGTCTCTGAGTCGGGGTTAATCTTGTAGGCACGCCAAGCTGCATCCCTTATCGCCAGACATTTTCGAGTCCTACACTTTATAATTAAAGGCATCTTCGCGGGACGACGGGGTTTGGTCTCTGATGCTTTGTTGACGATGTTGCTGAGCTTATTAACGAACTCTGCCCAAACGTTGTCAAGGGGACTTTTGTTTGAGAATTCCCAAGCAGCTGCGTCCGCGAGTTCTTTCAATACGTGGTAGCGTGTGATTGTATGAGTTAGTTCCGAGTGCTCAGATGGATACTCTGTATAACACACATATTCAAAAGTTATTACTACGTGGTCACTGAGACCTAATGGACTATCCATCAATAACTTGTCAATCATGAGCTCTTCATTTGTGAGCACAAGGTCCAATATGGGCGGTTTGTTTGCTGTCCTGAATCTAGTGGGCGTGGTGACATGATTGTACAAAGGAATATTAGCGATCAGTTCCTGCAAGTCTGCTTTGAACTGCACACTGTTTGATGTCGAAACCTCCAGATTGTGTAGATTGATATCCCCGGAGATGAGAGTGTGGCTGTACCTAGTGCGTGTTACTCTGTTTAGGCCACGGATCAAGCAGGAATCCATTTCCAGAGTGGACGTTGGGGGGCGGTAAACGATAGCTATGAGACATGTGTCGTTGTGTCTCAGTCGGAGACGGCACCAGAGTGAGTCGGTAACGTGTGTTTCCAGGTCCTCAACTATGGTACATTGTAGATCGCTGCGGTAGTAGAGTAGGACCCCACCTCCTCTGCTGGGGCGGTCGTTCCGGATGAGTGACATTCCGGCTATCTCAACCTCAGCATCAGTCACCTCTTGATGTAACCAAGTTTCGGTAATAGAAATTAGGTCCCAAGCATCCGCAACCTGACGTAACCGAAGTTCGTTAAATTTACTGAGGAGCCCTTGGGCGTTGGTGTACATACATGAAAGTTTCTCAGATTTAATCAATGTTTCAGACGTTGTACAACTCATACGTGAGGTTTCGCCGACCAGTGAGTGGCCGGCGACTGGATGGATAGATGAAGCAAATGAGTTTACACCGACCATTAAAGGGTCGGCGACTAATCGGTTTTTAGATGGGTTGCATACTCTCGAGAAGTATTTGATATATAAGCACGTATCAGATGCTCCGAATCCCGGTGTTTGCTCGTGCTCTGCTGTGCCCCTCCGGATAGTATGGCTACTTTTGAAACCGTCCCCGAGTCGGGTCCTGCAGTTGGCGTTTTCACTAAGAGTTGTGCCTCTACTGAATTATCATTATCATTATCATTATCTTCTTTCTGCTTTCAGACGAATTTCCGTTGGCAATCTGCAACGGAAGTTAATCCAGTTCGCTAGTAGGGTTTGTGCCATTTGTTCTGACTGCAACACAAGTTTTAAGAGCCTGGGACCGCATCCTTTATAGTTTGGCCATTTGGGGATCCTTGTCAACGAGGTGACCACCACATTTTCGAGAGAAAGAACCTCCCGGATGTAGTGCCATTGCTCGCGGTCATGCATCTGAGCATCATCGGAAGAGGAGTCAGTAAGCTCAGGAACACCGTGAGCAATCACTGTTTTCTTATCTTGACTTATTCTGTACCTATCTTTGTTAGCAGGATCCCTGAACGTTCTTTCCACGGGATTTCGGGTAGTATGCGCACTCCACTTGAGTCGTTGCGGAGACGATTCGCGGACAGCAGAACGGCCTCAGTCTCGTCCGCCGAGTTTAGTGTTACTCGAAGTAACCGGGGTTCGCCGTAGTGCAACGCGTTTGGGTGGCGCGAGATTCTTTTTAATGTCGTGGGATTAGCATGAACTCCGATCGACGTACAGATGGAACCCCACTGATTTCGATCGTCCGTCAACTTACCTTTAATTGTATTGGATTTGGATTCGGGGACATTAGTGCATACAATGTTTTGGGCACCATGGTTGCGCCTAGTGGCTACTGGTTTTGGATTTGAAGGCTTAGTATCTGATGTTTTTGTTGAATTTGTGAACGGCATTGGTGTGTGCCGTCCGTGCTGCGGCAGTTTTGTTTTCTCTAGTCCGGGCACAAAGGTTACCGGTGCTCTTTCCGGTGTTTGCTTGACGGCAACCGATGCGTACTTTGCCGGGTTGTTCACTATGACTGGTTGACTGTAGCATACAGGCTCGAGTGTAGTGAACAGACTTCTAGGTGCAGCACACAGTACAGAAGTTAAGGCAGGCGCTCTGCAGGCACTGTTTTTACTTATAGGAGGGAGAGAGAATGGAGTTGATACTGCTGGAGGCTGAGTCGTTGGGGTTGGGTTGGGACGCCTGGCTCGCTTCTTCGGCCTGACTAGTGAGTTCGGGGTGTTATTTTCACTCACAAGTGCAGGTCCGTTTCCTCCCATGGGTGTAACTCTGGCGCTCACCAGTTGCTCGACCGCTTCGGTTAGTCTTTCACACCTCTTCAGTAGCACAGATAGACAGCTAACAAATGGAATAGACTCGCATACTTGGAAGAACCAAGGCGACTTTGCGGTGTTTGCTTCCGTCGACCCCTTCCCAAGGCAGGTAGTGTGATAGTTTTTCAAACACATGGTACACACCAGACCATTTTTCACCACTTTAGCACATGATTCGCATTTGCTTTTCATACGAGACATGTTCTCAGTAGGGGTAGGAAGAGGATGGAGATACTGACGCACCGTTGCGTGATGATCGGCGCTGGTTTGAGGTCGGCAGGTCCAGGCGATGTGCGTGCTATCGATCCGGACAGTAGAGGGCAGACAGCGATGCGAGACAAAGCGACTGAGGCAAAGCAAGGTGACTTGGAAAATACTATCTAATGACGACAGTGACAGTTCCAAGTGCGGATCAAATTGACGACTATCGCTTTGTAGAGTGACTTGAAGGAATGGTAGTAAGCTGATCGGGTGACTCTCAAAAAGATCTTTAATGTAAGACTACAAGAGTTCTTATGCGACGAGAGGAAAAATAAAACATCTGATAAGCTTCAAATACGGTTGACTTCGAAGTTCCAAGAGCACAGTTTGTTGGTGATCCTTGAATGATAGATCCAATAGATGAACAGTGGTAGGAGGAGCTCGCGGAGCCAAACCGAATGATGGCACGTAGGTCTCTGTGAGAATAAATCCAAAGATTTGGAGGTGAATAACGCAGGAGGACAGTTTTTTGCGACCACACAGCTAAGGAGAGATCTCACCGTCTTGGAGATACTCCAACACCAGGCAACCAAAAGCGTCAGGGGTCTCTATAATTTGTTTAGCAACGCAGGTCTTAAGTGCTCAAAGTCTTCAGCGGGTAGTTTCGACAATTGCGCGGGGACCACATTTTGACTTACCAGATTTGGGAGATCCAAACCACACCTGCCGTCATTTTCTAGAGCTCAGTCACAACAGCTATTTTTGAGGCCACCATCTCAAACTGGCAGAGCCACGCGGTCTCTTGGAATGCCCTCGGAATAGCTTTTCAGTACGCATTTGCAGAACATAGAATGTCCTACCGGAATCTGTCATCTGTGCTCCCACGCTGACAGAGTTCAAATCCAGGGTTGGCCGTGCACTTATTTAGCTGTACCATCTTACTTGATTCAGTACCCGTAGATAAACACAAGTGTCTCTAAGAGATTTCACTGGCGGTTCCAGCTTGTCTTCCACTTTTTCACCTCCTGTATGTGTACACCAGAAGACACGATTTTCACGAGCATCCAATTTGCCATCATTTCTCAAGGTTTTACCTTGGATTTCTAGTCTATATTACGTATACTTCAGTGAGCTCACTGGCGTAAACCCAATAGTGCTAACAATATTTTTTATAATTTGAAGTTTTGCCATAACCATCCTACGGGACCTGTTAAGCATTAGCCTTTTTACCCATTCCATTACTCCGTCGTTACTAGAAAAAGTCTAGACTTGCTTAAATTCTATTAGCTGAGTCATTCCCACGTTAAAGTAGTTTATGTAAGGTCGTGTGTTAATACCTTGTTATGTCTGACTGGCAGTATGGACCGAACCAACGAGTGCGATGGCCTCTCCGGAGTTTCCACTGAGCAATGACGAGCATCCCAGCAATACTCGGGAAGCTTTGGTGCTGACAAGGGATCTCCCTCCTGCTCTCTACTACCCAATGAACCAATGAACACAGTCATCAAATTATTTGTCATCTGCGAATGTAGCGGTCCGTTGACCCTTCAGAACGGTGAGTGGCTGCGCTTGATTTGCATGTTGACAAGGTGCCTACCTGTCTATTACCCACTACCTCGTTCATACTGGCTCCAGGAGACAGTTGCTCGTTGTTGGAGGGGATGGGGTGCACGGTACTTGTGACCGTGTTAGGATCAAAGAGTGGTTCCATGCACTCAATGTGGAGCGAACTACGGTCCAGCTACCGCCTTGTGTGCGTTTGATTCCCCAAATACAGCGTACTTGTGTTTGCCTGTGAAGGAGTGTGGGCCGGCTCTGTTGATGCAACGTGGCTCTCATCCACATGCCTCCCGGTCTTATTCCTTCGGGTTTGCACTGGATATGTGGAGTGTGGATGGAACTGTGGGTGTTGCAGCGCAAGTCACCCACGGTCCCTCTGAAGCCGCAGGCATCCTGTGGCTTGCCACAGTGACAGTCAAATCCGAAACCGGATGCCGCCAACCATGTTTGTGGTGGGGCGAAATGTCAAACAGTGGTACGCTATCAAATTTTGTGTGAAAGTCAAGAGATTTGCCACTGAGACATTTGAAAATTTTACGGAAGCTTATAAATATTTCACTCTATCGAGGGATATGGCTGGTAGGTGGCATAAAAGATTCAAAGAAGATCGAGAATATGTTGAAGACTAACTTATTTCCGGAAGGCCAATCTTGTCAAAAAAAACATTCAGTAGGTGAAAGTTGTATGAGCAGTGTTGGCGAAAACGATGATCGTCCTTTTTTCTACAACCGTGGAATTGTGCACTAAGAATTTGTACCACCAGGACAGGTAGTTAATCAGGCATTCTCCCATAGTGTCTTGGAACGACTTTGACATCGGGTCTAGCGAGTCAGAAGGGACATTGCAGACGATTGGGTCATGCACCACGATTACGCGCCAACTAACATTGCAGTTCCCTTCCGACAGTTTGTGAAAAAAGAAACATACCCCCACACACACCATAACCTTCCCACAGCCCTGACCGAGCTCCCTGCGATTTCTACCTCTTCTCTAAGTTGAAATATAAATTGATAGGTCACCATCATGGAACCGGGAGAAACACCAAAAATGTAACGAATGCACTTAGCACTCTTACGGAATATGACTTTCAGCACTGCTACGATCAGAGGAAAATAGGTTGGAACCGCTGCGTATCTTCCCAATGGTCATACTTTGCAGAGCAGAACTTGTAATTCCGTGTGAGCCTTACATACACTTAACTAACAATTCAGTGTACTTGCTTTTGAGACACACGGTTATAGCAGCAACTTTGTTCTAGGCTGCAGGGCACAAAGCGCTGAGGCGTTTTCGCAGCTCCGATGTGGGTTAATTGAGCTATTAAATTTTTCGTCAACCCGACTCCTGTTTTTAACCACACGAAATGTTGCGATACGGTAGTCTCTGTCTCCTTTGGGTTATTGTCATTATGTTCCTTCTTCCTGTTCAGTGACCAACCCATACCTAGCTCATCCACGTTTTGGTTCATATCTACCCCGTTCCAGAAAATGTTTGGCGACAGTGCTCTAGGATGTGGTGGTTTTTTTTGCCTGGCAAGCAATCTCCCTATAAAAGGCTACTAACGGCTGCTCAACAGCATTGCGACGAGGCGAATTTGACTCGCCTCCAGCGAAAGTCAAGGCTCCATGGTTACCCAGCCAACCCCCCCTTCCACCACGGACGTCACTCATCGCTTTTCTTACTACCCACGCTCCCAATCACAAATGCAGCGGCATATATTCAAACTCGAATAACAGCTACACACATGCACTCCCACATACACGTATAAACTTGCAGTTTCAATGTTAATGGCAAACCAGCACCATTTTTATACATTCCCCGACTTCTAGTTGTATCTTTATCAGGATCACGCCCTTCCAGGCGTGTCTCACATTGCCCGAGAATAAAGAAGTTGTTTATTTATCTATTTATTTTAGCAGTCAGTGTCTTTTTCCCCTAGTTAATGCTGATCATACATATCTATGAAACACTTCAGTAAATCGGGTTAGCTTCCAATGTTCTCAGAAAGCGGTGCAAACACTCAATTTTTTCTCCAATCAGTTGGTAACTTCATGCTTGCTTTCCGTCGTGTTTTCCGTTCTTTCGTCACTTATCTGAACTGTTACCGGATTATTGCACATTGATCATGCTGCATTTATAGCAACGTTCAGAATGCAGATACTTCTCTAGTGATCTTCTTGTTCAGAATATTGTTAATCAACATTCCCTAACAAGTATTAAGCTCATCTCTGAAGTTCTAAATGTTAGAGAGTTCCGGTGCTGCCCTGTTCAAACACTGCACTCCAAGGACGCTTTCGTCCGTATTTCGACAATTCAGATAAAGATTTCCTGGGCTGAGATAGAACCGATTCGTAGTAGTTGATGGCTTATGTCTTGATCACTAGGCCAGGGCTCCATATGCCATAGGTACTTTTACGCATATAAAATTTAACTTTTACACGTTTTGCACCGTGTCGTATCATCACATTCCGTGCCTATCACGTATGCTCGTTGACCCGAAGGTTGACAACAACCGAATGCGTGAACAGCTACTCGAGTGATCCATGGGCAGACTTGTTGATTTATCTTTCACGCCTAGACGTAAGCTTTTTTTACTTCTTCCGTAGTGGGAGACCATACGTGAAAACTGCTGCCATTCATATGGGTAAAGCCGATTTTAAGGCGACTTAAATGGGTTTCTGAAAATCTCCCCCATTGTACTTACATGGGTGTGCGTGATGCTACTCAGTTCAAATGATTCACGTTGGGTGGTGAGTGTGCCATGGATGTACTGAGCGCACGGTCGAAGATCGTCAGCATCTCGCGCATGAGCCCTGGAATTGATCCTAATTACATTATCCTGCAGGTTTATGCGCTGTTTTCTATGTCGGAAAATAAAGACCAGTTGCCGCCATCGCGGTCAAAACCGGCCCCCAAAGCCTGGCGGGGAAAACGCGGTGGTATGCTTGTAAAGCAGGCGTCATTATAACATGAGCTTATAGAGCACCTTGAACCATAAAGCGGAAAAAACCTCCATCCCGAAAGATTCACTAATAGACACATGATACTTTTTGCAAAAAGTGCGCAATTTCCAAATCCATATCGTCCTAACGAATAAGGTAAGTGTACCAGTGGTTAATAAACCAGCGACAAAATTATATCGCCGACATAATCGCTTATTATTGGTACTAGCACTTTCCGTTACCCAGAGACAAGGACTCATAATATTATCGCTAAGCAGATAAGCATGTCGAAAGGAAAAGTGGTGGACAATTTCACTGCAAGGAGATACTGGAACAATGGCTTTAAACGGATAAAATAGCTGTAGCTTAGTGACTCCTACAGGGTGATCATGATAGAAATTCAATACAAAGGAAAAATTGTCAGCGAATTAAAATGCACCCCAGTGGACTCACTGCAGGATTAGTAAGTATAAATCCACTGTACTTCAAGTTATGTTCGATAACACACATGTGTATCTGTTTACCCACACATATCTATCCGTTTACACCGATTTCGTGAGGGTTGGAGAACACGGTATTTTTCTGCTTTCTGTTGACAGCAAGTCAACAGAAACCAGATCAGTAATGCAGGTGTTGTAATACTTCGTCGAGTCATTTTACGCTACTCACAAACACCTTTCAAGTAATCTACCATTGCCCTTTGGACTTCAGAAGGACAGTTGCTTCGGTCCCTTGGGAAGTGACGAGTGAGTGAGCCAATCTGCAACATCAGGACCGTTACTGTGAGCTCATTGGCAATAGGTCGCGCAAAAAGCAGCAGTTATGTATTAAATTGCGCACCTAATCGTCAGCCCTCGGCAGCTCAGTGGTAGAGCAGCGGACCGGAAATTCGTGGGACCGGGGTTCGATTCCCCGTCGAGGCAGATTATAGTGCGCAGTTTAATCGTGACTTCTACTTTCTACGAAAAATAGATAGCGTGGGCGCCGAAATGACAGAAGTCGAAAGAGCGTTCCAGGAGTGACAAATACGAAGAAAAAATAGTTCCGGCGGCATTCCGGTCGACTGTGTTGTGTAGCCCGTTTCAGCTGATGACCCCTCAATGTTGTGTTGCTGCTTAATTTCAGGAGCTGGCGGCAAGCGTGATCGGGGTTTTTTAAGACCTGGGACCCCAGAATGAGGTCTCACTTAGACTGCGATAATTTCCGCTATACACTCGTAAAGTTTTCATTTGCAGATGGTACTGCAGCTGCAGCATTCCCTTAACATTCTTGGTTACCCTTTGACTGCGGTATGCAGTGCAACTAGATCGCGTTTTAACCAGGGGCCTCACATACGCATTGAGCATCGGGGGGGAGATGGAGGGGTTGAACTGGCCCATCCCCCTCCGTAAGAGACCAACGTGTTGGTTAACGGTTTTGGACGCCTTCAATGACTGCGTCGAACAGGCGAAGTCGTCTCTCATCACCACCCCTAGATCAGGATCCTGTGAGGCGGTTTTCAGTATGTGGCCTCCAAACTTAGATACTTAAGTGAGCTTGTGGCGTACATATAAAGTCTTGTACTTGTCCGCGTTAAACGGAAGTAGATTTGCTTTTTTTGATTTTGACACTTTAATGGCACGGTCTAAGTTACACTGCAACACGTCGTGATCGTCCTGCCAACCGATACCATGCTATATCTTGACGTCCTCGGAAAAATTCAGGAACCTCAACTAGATGACACGCGCCAAGCCGTTAATGAAGACCAGCAATAGGCTGGGCCCTAACACCGATCCCTGTGGGACACCGCAGTCCACGTCGATAGGATCAGAAAATGAACCTCTAACCCGAACCTGAAGCCGTCGCTGAAGCAGGAAATTTCCAATCCATCTAAGGATGGGATCCCCAATTCCGTACGTATGCAGTTTTTGGAGGATTCGGTGATCTAAACGGTCGAAGGTTTTAGAAAAGTCGAGGTAGATGACATCAGTGCCGGTCCCTGTGTCAGCTATTTCGGTCCAACTGCCACGCGCAATCGGAAGATTGGTAGTACGTGACCGATGCTGACGGAATCCGTGTTGTTCCTGTGATATGACCTTAGACCTTTCAAAGTAGCCTAGTAGAGCATCAGTTATGATTGACTCTATAACCTTTGACAGCACCAGAATTAGAATCACTGGCCGATAGTTGACGGGCTCTGTACGGCTACCACCCTTGAAAATTGTGGGGATAATGCTCTGCTTCCACATATTTGGGACCTGATGTTCATCCAGGCAACTTTGGAAACATCGACCTAATGGCCCAGCTATCCTTGTATCTGACGTTTGGAGGAAGGAGACAGTTATGTGACATATGCTGGTGGAGCATAGAAACATTGAAGCATCTTACCGCCGTAGAGCGTTGGCTGCATCCTCAGCAGTTTGAGCACATCAATTTGCTGAGGTAATCAGGGGGAACCCCACGCTTCATATTCCAGAGTCTGTTCACATATATGTACAAAGGTTTGTTGTTAGCATAAAACTTTTCTACTATGCTCTGTTGGTAAACTAACTTGTCCTTGTGTACTATTGTGGTACAGTGATTACAGTGCGCTACATACTAGCTCCAGTTTTCAATGTTAGGTTTCACCAAATGCACATACCACGCTACGTCTGTTAACGCCAGGCTTTTTCGGATGCTGCTCCTACTGATTGATGGTGCTCTTATAGAACGAACGGGACGGTTTACAGATGCGAATTTAATAAGGTCGCTGACCTTGCCAGCAAACTCCTTCCATGCATCATTAATGGAGCAATTGTCCGAAAAATCCAAGCAAGCATCCCCAACAAGTGCTGTGAGTGTGTCGTAGTGTGTGATTGTTCGAAAATAATCGCTAGGTTCTTTTGGTTATTCCGAAGAATACACATAGCTATTAAGGGTTGTTACGTGAACATTTCGCCCCAGAGGGCACTCTAGCTTTGATTTCTCGATCATTAGCTCTTCCTTCGTAAGCACTAGATCAAGCACAGATGTAAATCTGCAGGGCGATCTGGTAGGGCTTGCGAGCGGAATACTTACAATAAGCTCTTGCAGGTCTGCCTTGAACTGTTCGTTGGGCAAAGCGGGAAATTCCAAATCGTGAACATTGAAGTCGTCGGAGATGGGAACATGGCTATATCGTAGTCGAAGTGCCCTCTCCAGTACGAATGTCAAGCGGCAGCCCATCTCTGGTGCGAACATTGGGGGACGATAGACAACTGCCAAAAGGTAGGTGTGGTTACGCCTAGATTTCGGGGAGTAGTAAACAGAAACGGAACAGTTCAATATTTCAGTAGTGTATGATGGGATAAAAAGAGCTAGGGAGAGAGCTGCAGGAATTCTTCCACCTCGACGTTGGGAGTTCGACTAGAGGCAACCGATGGAAAATACTCAAACCAAGGAGGCTCAAAATGCGGTCCATTCTTTCTCTATCCACTCGCGTTGTGAATAACTGGAACCGGTTATCACTGTCCTTCGCTGATGCGCAGACAGAGCATTGATTCAAACGACTACTTGATTCCCACCCGTTGGATATGCCGGGATCGTGCTGCTTCAGCTACGAGTGCCGCTGCCCCTCCGGAGTTTCCGTTGCGCAATGAATTTCATCCCAGCAATGATCGGGAAGCGATGGAGCTGACAAGGGATCACCCTCCTGCTGTCTACTACCCAATGAACCAATGAAGACCCGCAGGATGGAAAGTGCACAACCAAATTAAAATCAAGAATGTTGCCATGTGGAAAGTAAATCATCAGTAGTAAAGATGTCGCCTTTTATCACACTGTTGTGTAACGTATGGCACTAAGCTGAAAGTAAATAAATAAATAAATACATTGTATATTCCTTGACAATGCGAGAAGCTGTTCCCTAATAGGGACAGATTAAATAATGGCACAAGTTTTCCATGATATTTCATTAATACTTTCTCAGAAATAAACATCGGCGCAATTGCAAATTAGGTAACGCAGAGTAATCAGAATTGTTCTGCTATTTTTTCCTGCCATTGCATCAGGATGCTTCACAACCACATGACAGATGTTTGGGCCGCGAAAAAATGTAATGGAATGGGTTGTTGTCCGAAATGTTTTGTGTATGTGTTTCGGAAATTTATGCAGGCACCATGGATACCTTTTTCGAATACCTTATCTAGGCACTGTGATGCCCCGAACATGCTAATCACGTTTTGGACAGTTAAATGCTTACTGATCGCAAGCTTAAAATTGCGAAGTTTATAGCACATTCTCATATCACTTGGAAGTTTGTTCCAAGTCTTTGAGTATTGTGATTGAAAGAAACGTTCTCTGTTTCTCATAGTAAATTTTGGAATCATGACATTTACCTCTTGGTTACGTATTGGATATCTGCTGTTTAAAGTTAGGTGAACACCGTTTTCAAGACTGCGAATTTGACAAGTTATGATTCTGTAAAAATACATAGGTTCAGCTTCATTATCCGAAGCCAAACTGGGTGAAATCCAAGTTTATCACATCGCTCTCTGTATGTCAAGTTTGAGGAATATCCACATAGCTTTTTAGTGAAGCGTCTCTGGACCCTCTCAAGAGCGTGCTGGTCTGACTTCCACAGATTAGACTACCATAGAACAGTATTCCATACACGGCGATACATATGTTCTATAAAGCCATATGCGAGATTCAGTGAGGTAAAAATGATGGCACATACACCCGATGGTATTCATGGCTTTCGAAACTTGAAGGTCACAGTGTTCAGAAAAGTTAAAAGTGACTGAATATCGCACGCCCAATTCACGCACTACCCTGCACTGCGAGATATATGCGCCTTGTAGTAATAAACTGTCTGGCGGTACTTGGCATTTGTACGACAAAATATTACACTTGTCCACGGCAAATGACATCTGCCACAGTTGACACCAGGAATCAAGGGCAGATAGGTCATCCTGTATGAGACGTACGGCTTCCTGGGTATTTGCATGTGGTTGTGAGTAGACAACTTTAATGTCATCAACATAGATAAATGCAATACCACTTCTTATTCTCTGGAATATATCGTTAATATAAATTTGAGAAAGAAGTGGACCAAAACACTCCCTTGAATCACTCCACTAGTGATAGCTTTCGGTTTAGAGAAATGGTCGCCTATGCACACAATCTGCTGTCTACCAATTAGATATGAAGACAGCCAAGAGAACATCGGTTCTCCAATACCTATACCCTTCAGTTTGTTTAGTAACCTCCTGTGAGGCACTCTATCAAAGGCTTTTTGCATATCC
Source organism: Dicrocoelium dendriticum (assembly GCA_944474145.2). Classification (NCBI taxonomy): domain Eukaryota; kingdom Metazoa; phylum Platyhelminthes; class Trematoda; order Plagiorchiida; family Dicrocoeliidae; genus Dicrocoelium; species Dicrocoelium dendriticum. Next base: position 94,019,339 of record OX104063.1, read on the forward strand.
AGGAACAGGATTACGACACTGTTTCCGTTGTCAATGGCAGACGTTGTATGGTTTAAAAAGTCAGTCTGACATGTTGCGCAGGATCGACCTTGCATAAAACCGTGTTGCGAATTGCTGATAAGGTTGGCGTGGTTCAAGAAAATAAATAGTTCATCTTTCACTATCCTTTCCATTATTCTAGATACGATGGGTGTGTGATTGATGGGACGAAAATTTTTAACCTCGTGGGCAGCGCCGTTTTTATGTCGCGGAATAACGACAGAAGTTTTCCATTGAGTAAATAAATAAATAAATAAATAGTATATTCCTTGGTGATTCGAGGTGCAGTCCAACTATGTGGTCTGATCAGTGGGGTAGGGTACACTCCGTTGTTAAAAGAGAGTGTAAAGATGTTGAGTAAAAGCAGAATAAAGTCACTATTACTGTCTTTTATTAAACAAGGGGGATCCCATCAGGGCCTGCGCACATTGAGGAGTATAAGCAGTTTCGTGAATATCTTAATGTCTCATGCGTTCACCGTATGTGTTCATAGTGCATTCCAGTGGGAACAGATTCTAAAAGAGTAAAAATACTGCCTACATTCCAAATGGTAGTGTTGCGTCCCAAGTTTCAGGTGGTGGCCTCGACATTGTTCGTAAGTGGCTGTGGTTAGCAGTGATGTACATGAGTGCTCGTTTTCAGTTAGCATCCGGTATGTGGGGACGGGATCTCTGTGAAGCCATCGGTATTCTGAGGAGTACACACAGAGTAAACGAAGGAGCAGTTGGTAACTGAGACCGGATAGTCCACGTGTTGCGTTAATGACCCTTCTTTGAGGCCACCACAAGAAATGAATATCTCGTTTTAACCATAGGCGCCAGACCTGAACTGTATATTCAACGTGAGGACGAGGATATATTTTGATACATAATAGTACTAGCTGTCGCTCAAAGGTACCGAGAGTCCGCCGCAAAAGACTCAAGTTCAAGTTTGCGACATTCGTTGCTTTTGTGCATTTGAGCGAATTGCCAAGCCTTATTTGTCCGATGATACCTAAGTCTCGTGTACTAGTCCCTTGTTGCAAAAGGTGCTGTCCCAGAAGATATGTGTTGCTGAAGCTGCTACGCACGGTGAGCAGGTGGAAATTTGGCGGGTTCAGTGGGAGCTTGTTCCGTTCTGCCAATTCTCTAATCCGATCCAGATCGTGCTGGAAATAGGCATGGTCGGATGCTGAGTGAATTTCTCTCTATATGTTAGCATCATCTACAAATTTACACCGGGATAAAGGCTTTCTGGGAGGTTATTCATGTAAAGTAAAAACAGTAGCGGGCTGTGGACGGATCGTTGCGGTACACCACTGGATACGCACAGGCTTTTGGTGTGGGTGTTGACTGTTTTTACTTTAATGGTTCTGTCTTGTAGGTAATCATCCATCTCATCCATCCGTGATACCGTAGACAGCAAGCTTTTGGAGATATACAACTGGGAGCAACTTACTTGTCCATTAAAGATTAACCCAAAAGCGTGCCGCAATTGACTGCGAAGACTGGAATTAATCGAACAATGAGGAAAGTATGGTGGAGGGGGCGGAGAAGAACTCTGGTAGAAAGCCACATTGTTTTCCTGAGAGAATGAGTACCGTTAAAACCCACGGTCACTCTCCACACACTTCACCTGCGATTGAAAACAACGTTCCTGCTTGAGGTGAGCGTTAGCACAATAGCACGACATTTGGACGAGAGGCTGATAACAGTGAAGAAATTACACGCGGTTCCAGAGTCCGCAAACACACAGGAGACAAAAGGCGAAGAAACTCCTGCGTCTTAGTATTGCTACAATCGCAGGTAGAAGGGAGACCAGAGGTGTGGGTTGATGAAACAAATCTCACTCTCTTTGGTGCTCACACCAGAGGCCGTTCTCCACGTGGAACTCGTGCGCAGCGTCAAGTGTCTAACACTCGAGGAGAGAACCTTCCTCTTATTGGAGCCCTGAAGAACGAGTAAACCATCGTGATTGGAAGTTTCAACTAAGAAAGGTGTGCGCACTGATTGCGTGAGCTTTTGTATGCCAGGGGTTGAACTTAGGACGGAACCTGCCTCCTGAGCTGCGATAACGAGCCATGGTACACGAATCTGGAGCGAGTACTCCAAGTGGAGTCGTACCGTTCGGGCAGTCTCCTGCGTCTCCACTACTTCGTCCGGTACGGCCGCACATTAACTCCGCTCTCGCTTTGCCCTCTGTGGCCACTCTTATTCTCCCCACACAATATTGTGTGTGCTCGTTCGAATCAGTTCGACGAGCTCAACTCAGTGCTTCCCAGCTCTTGTATCTAACCTGTGTGGAGTATACCCTTGCTCTAGTTCCCAGATTTCGACATATTCTTTGCCGAGTTCCACGTGTGTAACTACATCAAAACGGAGTTTTCGGAAAAGATTTTGGTATCATTCGGAAGAAGAAGCTGAGGGCTCCTAAACTACGCGGCAATCATTCCTGCAATTTGCAGCATAACAAAGTTACATTCCTTTTGCTCCGCACATAAACCGAACAGCTCTAGGGAGGCTTATCAGCGCTCCATCTGCATCGTCGCTTAAGGCAGGCCGATTAACACACGTAGTCGCTTTGTGTGTGGGTGTGGTGTGTTCAACTGCGAGTCGATTGACCGCTAAACCCGACAGTCTGCGCGTTACAACCTCCATGTGCCTCTACCGCTTGACCTCTGTGCGGTTGAACAGCTCTGAATTTGTGTGTGTGTTCTGACGTGTTTGTACGTAACGCCTGGCGCAAAGAACACTCATCAAGGTGAGCGCCCAGATACGCCTTGCTGCGAACGATAAGAGGACGACTAGCATTCCAATACTTCAACGTCGCCTATGTTGAGCAGACAATTGCGGTAAAGTACTTAAGGTCGGTATAACCTGTTCTAGCTGCATTTGATCGTACTTTCCACAATGTGTATGCAAATCCGTCCAGGAAGTGAGAAAGACAAACAAAGTTGCTGACACTATTTGGTTTTGCTCAACATGTCAAGTCATTCCAGTTTTCAACTGTTTATCTTTGCTCATGAAAAACTGTGATAAATTAACTGAGATAATCGCGCAGGTTGTAAATAATTAGATCGGTCCCACGGAGGTAAAAATGGCCACGCTGACACCTCTCCCAACCAAAGTAAGGTCTGAATCTAAGGCGAAGAAAAGAGGTAACCGCCCCCACCGCACTGCAACGTCTGTGTCTCTAAATCCACTGGGTCACCTCACTCCTATAACTGGAAAAGCCTCAAACATGCATGCTTCCACCTCTTTAAAAATAGTCGCTTCACCTGGAGATTCAGCCATGAGACCGACAGCTCAAAGCCGAAGGCAATCCGGTGCAGAATACAAGCAGCTAACGTACGCATCGATTGCCTCGACAAACGCACCGGAAGCGACACACATAGGTCCATCTTCAGTACCGAGCCCGCGTGGCGCAAAGCAGCTTTCACCGTCAACTACAGTGGTGCCTTCTAAACAACCCAAGTTGACGTCAAAAACTACTCATAAGTACATCAAAAACTATGAAGCCAACGCTCGCTAGACAAAAGGGCTGCGGTCCAAGACTAATGCAAGTACTCTTACACTCCGAGTAAATGACGCAAGTTCTGCTGGATAGCTGGTTAAAGTTTCGAGTTAGGTTGCCAACAGAGATCCGGCTAAAGGCAGCAGGCGAACGGCCAAAAGTTGTAAGCAATTCGATGGAACTAGCAAAAACTGCGAGTTTTTGTCTGCACAGTCCTGCGGAGAGACGGACACAACAGCACCCACGGCACACAACAGGGCAGAGCACATCACGAGTGAAACATCTGTTAAGGAACGCTCAATTATGCCAGTCAAGTTGACTGAAATTCATAAACCAAAAAATCATTGATGGCCGGCCACCTAACGGTCGGCTTGAAAACTGACACAATGTCGACATCCAGCAACGCACTCCTAACAACAAAAGCTCTATATTACATGTACACAAACGCCCAAGAGCTTCAAAGTAAGTTGATCGAACATGGAGAATTCCATACCTCATAACCGCGGGACTTCGTTATGATTACAGAGACGTGGTTAAACCTGGAGATAACCGATTATGAGATCAATTTACCTGGTATGCCGTTGCTTCGGACCAATAGAACCGGAAGGGGTGGCGGTGTGCTTGTTTAATGTAATACAAACCTCCGACGTAAAGTTATCGATCATCCGGAATTCCGAGCTCCTGATCCTCTTTGGTGCCGCCTATGGTTGCAAAACAAAATACATGTCTACTAGCCGTGGTTTACCACCCACCAAACTCAACGTCGGAAATGGACTCCAAACTGAACCACGTCTTTCAGATTGCTTTGAGGCATTTGTGGCGTCGCCACGACATTCGTCTCTCCATCAAAGGGCGGGTCTATTGTGCAACTGTTCGTGCTGTACTGTTGTACGGATGCGAAACCTGGCCCATTCGTAAAGATGACTTGCGCAGGCTATCCGTCTTCGAGCGCCGCTGTCTGCGGTCCATTGCCCATGTGTGGTGGCAGCACCACGTAAGCAATGTGGAAGTTAGACAGCGCGTCTTGGGACGTGGAAGCCACTCGCTCGAGGAGCTCATCTCACTGCATCAACTGCGGTGGTTGGGACACGTATTGCGCGTGTCTGTCCAGCGTTACCCCCATCGTGCCTTGTTTGCACTTGCTGGAGAGGGCTGGAAGAGACGGTCTGGTGGACAGCCTACAACATGGAGAAGCCGCATGAAAAAGTTGACGAAACAGTTGGCCTCGGCCGGTTGTTGTCGACTACCTGGTTGGTGTCCGAGAGATGAGGATAATTGCTGGTTGAAGACCTTGGAAGTTATGGCTCAAGATCGATGTCAATGGCGGACGTGTGCATCAGTGTGTTGCGGTGTCCCTTCTTCCTCCCCCTAAAAAAGAACAAACTGAAAAAATTTCAAAAACTGTGAGTGGTAAAATAGACAAAAAAAGTGTTTTTTGTTGCTCTTTTCTTATTATTCATATTGTTTTCCTATTCAGCCATGATTCCGATGGCACAATATCTGTACCACAGATTGTGTATTATATATATATATATATATATATATATATATATATATATATATATATATATATATATATATATATATATATACATGTATATATAGTCCTACACCCACATTCTTATCGCTGGAAACTTTAACATACATGACATAAAATAGCCAGCAACCGACGGTACGCAGTTTAAAGCCTGCTTGCAAGAGCTCAATGCTAGCCACCCTCTGTACAACCACGTAACCTACCCTACCAGATTTCGAACTGCTAACAAACTGTCAATACTCGATCTTGTACTCACTGACTAAGAAATCATGGTTGACGGTATAGTTACAAGCACACCACTGGGTCGTAGTGATCACGTAACTCTACTCTTTGACTATATGTGCTATGCGGAGTATCCTGTAAAGGATGATGACAAAGTGCATACTGTCACGCATTATAATGTGTTAGCTAAGCTGGTTAAGGCTACATCTTGGACTTTCTTAACGGAATTCCCCCCAGATGTTGCCTGGGAAACCTTTATAAGGACATTTAGCACACTGGTATTGCACGCACCGGAACAGAAGTCCTTCCAACCCAAAAACAAGCACAATTCATTTCTGAGGAGCAGGACACGTAAATGTATGTCCTCGAGGGATTTGGCATAGCGAGATCAGCAAGACTGCTCGAATGCCGAAACCTGGAATGCATACGTGATACCTCCTAACTTCTGTGTGAAACTGATCCGCGAAGACAAGGTTACACATCAGCAGGAGTTAGTGTAGCGATTCTGCACGAACCGCAAACTCCTCTACAGGCACCTTAACGGCCTTCGAAAGGTGAAGCGGCGGATTGCAGTACTAGTCACGGCTAATGGGTGCACGCGATCAGCAATGGAAGCAGCTGACCTCCTACGGCTTCACTACTCCCAAACTTTCCAGCAGGTAACGAGCCCAAACATTCTCCTCGTTTCTATTACTCCACCGTTGGGTTTAGACAACACCACGTTTGCTGCGGAAGCTGCGTTGAAGGCGTTGTTATACTTGCGTATCCACAGTTCTCCTGGAGTCGACAATATCCGGCCAACGGCTCTGCAGGCGGTAGCTAGTGATCTAGCAGAATCACTAGCTGTTTTCTATCAGCGATGTTTAGAAGAGAACCATATTCCACCAGTATGGAAGCGAGGGGTCATCACTCCTATCCATAAAGGAGGTAGCCGCATAGACCCCACCAACTACCGTCCAATAACGCTACTTCCTGTACTATCCAAATTGATGGAATCAATCATCTCAGATGAGCTGACGAAGTACCTGGAAAAGCACAAGTTAGTAGCCCCAGATCAACATGGGTTTCGTCAAAATCATTTTTGTAATACTAGCCTATTAATTGCACGTAATAGATGAACTGAGGCCGTCGATGATGGAGCAGGAGCCGATGTCATCTACCTGGATTTTTCAAAAGCGTTTTATCGCTTACACCATCGAATTCTCTTTCAAAAGCTTCGGAATTACGGCATCGGCGACCCAATCCTGAGTTGGATTAACAATTTTCAACATGAACGACGGCTAGTAGTGAAAGTCCGAGAATCATTGTCCGATGCAATCGGTGTGGTTTATTACAAGGTTCGGTGTTTGGACCTCGTCTATTCCTGGTGTTCATTAACAATTTGGCGAGATAAATTGCTTCCGATTTCCTATTTTTCGTTGATGATTTCAAAGTAATGGCGAAGGATCAGAGGACCGGACGATCATGAACGGCTCCAGTGCGATATTAACATAGTGCCGAACTGGTCAGTTTAAAAAGCCCTGCCATTCAACGTAGATAAATGTTGCCTTGTACATTTACGCCATAGACATAATAACACATAGTTGCTTGGGACAAACGGATTGCAGACCAGGTCCCAGGAAGGTGACCTTAGTGTGATCGTACAGAGCGACGTCAACTGTTCAAAACACGCTGAAGTAGCTGCGAAAAGCGACAACCAACACATCGGCATGCTACGAAGGCCATTCGGGAGATTTGACCCATCAATCTTCCCAATGCTGCACAATTCCTACGTGCGCACGCATTTCAATACGCTATCCAAGCTTGGCAACCTTGGTTGAAGCTCGACCTAGAGGCGTTAGAGGCACCACAACGAAGAGTAACAAAGAATGTAAAGGGCCTGCGTTACCACTCTTACCACAGAAGGCAGAAGTTGCTGGGGATTTTCAGCGGACACTATCGAAGGCTGCGTGGCCAACTCATATTAGCGTATCAGATATTACGTGACCCCCACCACGTATGCCGCCATTTGCTGAAACGTAGCCACAACACGAAGCTCCGAGGTAACTGCTTCAAATTGATCGAACAATATAGTCGTCTAGTGTGTCGACGTAATTACTTCTCCCTTCGGGTCTGCCAACCCTGGAACGCACTCCCAGATTCAGTTGTATCCTGTTGCGTACCGCAAAACGCGCGCTTTCATTATTTTGCAACATTGGATTTTACGGTTGTTTTAACCTTCAAAACAGCCACTTGTTTTGCTGACTGTACATCCGTTGACACAAAGCGTTTTGGTGAGTACCTTGCTGCACCGTTTATCGGTCTGGCTGATTCGCTTCCTATATTTGTAGTCTGCACACTGTACCTTGGGTTCAGTAGCCTCCGAGTTCTATACTGTCTCATATTTGACACTTCTTTCGTGTAATTCCTTACCGACTAGTATCCCAGGCTCCACCCCACAATTGGTGACCCACTGTCAGGAACACGCCGTCCGCCGTTGTGAATTTTCAATCCGGTGAGCTCGTTCCAGTGATTTTGTGATTCATTACTTGTGATCATACGTTTTTCTCACATACCAGATTTTTATCTGCTTTTTGAAATGGATTATCTAGAGGATAAGTCGTCTCCATTCGTGGTTAATGCCGTTGAGCCTGTCATGGTAAATTCTGTTGCGTAAGCACCTCGCTCTTTTTAAGAGAATGATCCTTCGTTATGGTTTTGCACCTAGAATCCGCTTTTTATATTCGTAGGATTTCTTCTGATTTCGCCATGTATAATCAGCTAATATCTTGCATTCCTCAGAGTATATCCTGCAGGTGAGAGACATCATATTTTGCCCCCACTTGTAATGAAATACGAGACTCTTAAACAGACTATTATTCAGCAAATCACGCCTCCTGACAAGGTCCGACTGCATCAACTATTTAGTCATCTGCAACTAGGAGATAGGATGTCCTAGCATTGTTGCGCGAAATGCAACAGCTCATCGGCACGTCCAACATGGACGTAGGGATTCTCCTCGAGCTGTGGATGCAACGTCTTTCTGAAAGCACTCAGGCTATCCTGGCAGTAGCAAGTGACTTGCCAGTCACAGCAATTGCAGATATGGCAGACGGCGTCATCGTACGGCAACAGCCGGAGACTGAAACCAAAGCACCTAAGCAGCTTCGTGCTTGCGAAACCACAGCGACAAACGCGACAATACAGCTGTCGACAATAGACGCATTATCATCGCGGATAGCGTCGCTTCAGCGCCAGATCGAGGAACTCACTTTAAACCGTAAGCACCGCAACAGCTCTGGATCATCGCCCAGTCGCACAAAACCTGATGCCACCGTGTACTACTTTTACCAACCGCGTTTCGGTACTAAAGCCCGTAAGTGCGTACAGGCGTATAGCTACTCCGCTGTAGATGTTCCTCCACGTTGGCCTATAATGGCGACTAACCGTGTCGACAAAGCCCAAAGTCGTCTCATTTATATTAGGGATTATGATTCCGAGACCCAGTCCTTAGTTGATTCCGTGGCGGAAGTCATCGTCATTTCCCCTATGTCAGGTGAGCCTCTCGCTTTTTTGTCGACAAGCCTCAATGAACAACCACGATATATTACAGGTAACAAAAGCGATTGCTTTACAAGTCTCGTAGGATGATTGAAGTGAAAGTAAGCATAAGTGTAAATCGTCTATTTAAGCGTCTAGCGAATCAGGTGTCACTTATTCATATAAACATTTTAGAATGTGTACTGAATTATTACTGTCGAGTAATATGGGAAGTAATGTGAGGAAGGTATCTCTTAAGAACAAAAGAAACGACAAAGCTTACTCGTGCACCGCTTTCTTGGACGGAGGTCATTGGTGAATGCAGTTGTAATATATCAGAAACTATATTCCACAACAGCAGTGTGTAAGTAGCGAAGCACAAACGCCGAAAATGCGCACCGTTTGTTCGCGTTCGGTTGACGTAGACATTTCTGATTATATAATGTAATGTGAGTGGATAAGCGAATTATCCAGACGTTTTTATTAATACCGCTAGCGTAGGTGAAGAAACAACGTATGTGGGAAGAGCGGTCCAGTGTTGACACACACGAACGGAAAAGAAATTCCGGCGGCATTCCAACCGGCTGTATTGTGTGTGCAGCTTTAGATGGTGTCCTCTGAGTGTGGTATTGCTATTCAGCTTTAGTAGGTGACGACAAGAATGGTTTGGATTTGAAATAAATGAGAATATCCGTAGCTCAGAGTGTGGATGAAGATTTTGAGTGGTTCTCCGAGCTAAGTGATTATTGTGCAGACGTTTCGTTGCCTGACTAGGCAACATCATCAGTGCTGCTTCAGGGGCCTGGTTCGCAGTGCCTCGTAAGCGATTTCAATGTCCAAGTGGTTATTGATCGAGTTCTGCTTTGAATGCCAGGCTTCAATGAACTCACGTGCTTGCCGGCTTTTAGCTCTTCCAAGGATACTGGCATGCTCTATGTCGAATTGATGGTTCTCAGCATCCATATGCGCTGACATCAGGGAGTTCTGATCGTGGCGACGTATGGCTAGGCTGTGTTCGCGTAGCCTTGTGCCAAGCTTATACCCAGTCTGTCCCACGTAATATTTGTCGCAGTTCCGGCAGCAGATCTTATAAACCACAAATCTACGAACAGATAAGAGGCACACCAATGGGATCGCCGATCTCTGCTCTAATAGCCGAGGCAGTGATGCAGGCGCTGGAACAAATAGCACTTCCGATCGCGAGACCAAAACTTTGGGTACGATACGTAGACGACACCTTCGTCATCCTAAAACGTTCCAAATTGGAGGAAACGCACGAACTAATCAACAGTGTGTTCGATGGCATCCAATTCACCAGGGAGAAGGAGAACAACGAGCAGTTATCATTCTTAGACGTTCTCATACGACGGACTGGTGCTGAACGATTGGAAACAACAGTCTAACGAAAATCTACGCATACGGACCAGATCCTCAACTACGGCAGCAATCATCCAGCAGCCCACAAACGTAGCTGCGTGCAAACCCTTTTCAAACGAGCACAAACCCACTGTAGCACACCGCAGCTGAGAGGGGCAGAGGAAGATCATCTCTTCAATCTGTTCAAGCGGAACTCGTACCCAAAAGGCTTCATTCTACGCTGTCTCGCATCACAAAAGGTTGCTCGACACCCCTCGACAACTGTAACAACTGAAAAGAGAACAACACTGCCGTATATCAACGGTATCTCTGAAATGACAGCGAGGCTTTTATTGCCTTTTGGAGTCAAAGTTGCACACCAGCCAACGGAGACCATTCGCAGTAAACTCTTCAAAGTGAAAGATAAACTTAGCAAAGAGGAGGAAACTGGTGTGGTTTATAAGATACGCTGCCGGAACTGCGACAAATATTACGTGGGACAGACTGGGTATAAGCTTGGCACAAGGCTACGCGAACACAGCCTAGCCATACGTCGCCACGATCAGAACTCCCTGATGTCAGCGCATATGGATGCTGAGAACCATCAATTCGACATAGAGCATGCCAGTATCCTTGGAAGAGCTAAAAGCCGGCAAGCACGTGAGTTCATTGAAGCCTGGCATTCAAAGCAGCACTCGATCAATAAGCACTTGGACATTGAAATCGCTTACGAGGCACTGCGAACCAGGCCCCTGAAGCAGCACTGATGATGTTGCCTAGTCAGGCAACGAAACGTCTGCACAATAATCACTTAGCTCGGAGAACCGCTCAAAATCTTAATGGTTTGGATTCTTCAGGATCATGTAATTCATTATTAAGGCTCCACGCAGGCGTCCATTTGTCCACTGTAGACCCCGAGGGTTTTCAACCATAATCGATATGGGAGATGAAACAGGCCCTGTAGGTTCTTGGTCGCCCTTCGTTATGGCAGTTCAGGTGCGGTAAGGTCTTGCATTTGCCGTGGCTGCCAGGCGTGGATGACGTACTCAGAATGAGGCCGAATGTAAGCGTTGATCATCTGAGAAAAGATGGGAGGATCGAAGAGCCCGAATGCCTTCCGCAAAAGGCCAAGGGGTTGGTTAGCTTTGAGGAGACTTTCTCGACCTGACGGGAACAGCCCAGATCTTCCTGTACTATCACGCCTAGATCGCATTCCGTTGAAGTGCGCTGCAATATTTGATCCCCAGTCTGTATTCGCAAGTAGTTTTATGGCGTATGCTCAAGACCTTGCACTTTGTAGCGTTGAACTGAAGCAGGTTCTGAGTCGACCATTCGTTGACCCTGTCAAAGTCATCCTGAAGTGCTGCATTGTCACTGGTTGTTCTAATGACTCGCCATATCTTGAGATCGTCAGCGAAGAGTAAGAAGTTGGAGGTGATTACTGTCTCGAGATCGTTTGTGTAAATCAGGAATAGTCATGGACCAAGTACTGAGCCCTGGGGCACTCCGCACTTAACGTCGATTGGGTCAGAGATGACGCCGCGAACTCTTACATTCAGATGTCCTTGAAGCAAGAATTTACCTATCCAACCGAGGATTGGATTGCCAATTCCACAACATTGCAGCTTGTAAAGGAGGATACGGTGGTTCAGACGGTCGAAAGCCTTTGAGAAGCCCAGATATACTGCGTCAACACCTACGCCGCTGTCAACGGTCTCAGTCCAACTGGATCTAGCAAGTAGCAAGTTTGAATTGCAATATCGGTTCTTGCCAAATTCATATATATATATATATATATATATTTGCAAAAGTCTACGAATAGACATAAGGCCATCAGAAACCATGGGATTCAAACGAAGGTACAGAAATAGTAAAATAAAACACAACACAACAATGTCCATGGTTTCCTCAGAGGGCGAGATACTACCCGGTTGCCCAAGCCGAAGTAGGGTGTTGACTTAGGGGACACCACCCCGAGCCTTTGGCTGAATAGCCTGTCCGCAAGGCAGCGGAGCGAATTCAGGGAATCGCGCCCATTGGGAGCCGGTGACTGATTGCTCAGTTCATACGCCTTTCGTTTGTTCCTTTGTCAAACAGGGGCCCAATGCTCCCCAGAAGTACAGCATGACGTTGCTGGAATACAATACTTCGCCAGGATGAAGCAAGGGGCAGTGACTTTATTTAGTGGCGAGTCACGTCCGCCACGTCACCGTGCCAAATCCATGCTGTTCTTGTGCTATGATATTGCGTTCCTCCAAGTAGTTCATCAGCCCTTCGGCAACAATCGCTTCCGTGATTCCGGAGAGCACCGGAAGTAGTGTTATCTGGCGATAGTTGGCCGGATCTGTACGACTTCCTCCCTTATGGATGGGAGTGACGATGCCCTGCTTCCACATTGTTGGCACTCGCATCTCATGGAGGCATCGTTAGAAGAACTTGCAGAGTGGGTCCGCCAGGTTTACTGCAGCCAATTTCAACGCTTTTGGACGAATATTATCAACATCGGGAGAGGTATGCTCGTGCAGGACCATTAGCCTTTTCATAACATCAGCCCTCGTAAACACACTGTGGCTAAGTGCTGGTGGTGGTACAACGATCGGGAACAGTGTATGCGGCGATGTCATGCTCTGGAAGTTAGGGGCGAATTGTTGACCTAGGGCGTTGGCCGCCTCAGTTGCGTTTTGTGCGAGTCCACACACTGTGTGTAAAGCAGGAATTCCTCACTGCAGTTTGCGGAGCTTGTTAACGTGTCTGTACAGGAGCTTTGGGTTTGAAAGGAATTTCTCGACTAGATTCTGTTGGTGTGGTATTTTATTTTCGCGTACCAGGTTTACGCAGTGATTCCTTTGGATAGTGTAGGCTTCCCATGTTTCGGCACTCGATGACTCTTTGTATCTTCGCCAGAGTAAATTCCTCATAACGATACACTTGCGTGTCCTGCTGCGTATGAATGATTTTACTGTCTTCGCTCGCGAAGGTCTTTTCCTAGAAGCACAACTTACTAAGTTATTGTATTGGTGAGCAAATTCAGACCAGGCGACTTCGGGGGATCGTTCTGCTAGAAATGCCCAGTTTGTGGCATTTATAATTTTGATTACATCGCCGTAATCCGTAATGAGCTGACACTCTTCGGTGCTTTATGAGGAATACTCTGCATAACGGATGCACTTGAATATGAGTGTTGCATGATCACTACGGCCTAAAGGACTCTCTATGGATACCGTTTCGATTATATACTCATCATTGGTGAATACAAGATCCAGGACACCCGGTTTGTTTCCCGTCCTGAATCTTGTGAGAGATGTGATGTGATTGTAGAGTGGTAGTCCACTAATTATCTCTTGTACTTCCATTTTGAAGTGTTCGTTGATACAAGCTGGGGTTTCTATGGTATTAATATTGAATTCACCAACCAGGAGAATGTGGCTGTACGACCGCGAGAGAATGGTATTCACTGTGGAAGCTAGGCGGTTGTCCATAACCCAAGTAGTTGACGGGGGGCGATAAACCACACCCAACAAACATGCGTCCACACGGCTTAGGTGAAGACGACACCAAAGCGCATCGACAATCTGAACCTCTGGGTCATCGATGAGATCAATGTGAAGTTCGCTGCGATAATAAAGTAGTACTAAACCTCCTCTACATGGTAGATCGTTGCGTAGAATAGACATAACAAGTAGTGCGATTTCTGCATCAGTGATCGCTACCTTCAATCAGGTATCGGTTATCATAATGAGGTCCCTTGGCATCGAGGCCTGACGCAGGCAAATCTCCGTCAGTTTGCTTAAAAAACCGTGTGCCTTGGTGAGTGATTCCCAGATTAGAACGTTGATTGTGGATGTAGACAAAAGGGTTGAGAATTGGCCTACCCTCAGTTCCGACAATGGCACGCTAATAGCCACCTACAGTCATCGGTCGCTTACCCTGGACCTAGGTCTTCGGCGCACAGTCCGCTGGGTATTCACCGTCGCTGCAGTCCCCTCAGACATCATTGGCATGAATTCTCAGGAATTTCGACCTCTTGGTCGATGCGAAACGCCAGATGATAGTCGACACTGCAGCGAAACCCAGTGTAGGTGGCATCACCGCCGATATCGCATCTATAAAACCGGTCTATGCATTTCCCCAGATCTCGCCAGACTACAGTAACCACTTTTCTCAGTATTCCAAGCTCGTTTAGCCAATGAACACAGCTTTGCCCGTGGCAGCTCAACTCACGCACCACATACGGACGTATGGTCCACTCGTCTCATGCCGTCCACGCCGACTATCACCCGAGAAACTAAAGGTAGCTAGGGCGGAGTTTGAGCACATGCTTGAACTTGGAATAATCCGCCCTTCCGATAGCCCTTAGTTCTCGCCCATGCAGGTGGTCCCCAAGTAATCTGGTAACTGGCACCCTTGCGATGATTAACGCACACTCAATCGGCTAACCGTCCCAGATAGGTATCCCATCCCACACATGCAGAACCTTACCGCATGCCTCACAGATAAGACGACCTTCAGCAAGATCGATCTGGTTCGCGCCTATCAGCAGATACTTGTAGCAGAAAATGAAATTCCTAAAACAGCCGTTATCACCACTTTCGGCTCGTTTGAATTTCTAAGAATGCCATTTGGACTATGAAACGCCGCACATACATTCCAACGCTTCATCCACTACGTCACTCGTGGCCCAGGCTTCGTTTATTCCTATCTCGATGATATTTAAATAGACAGTTCATCGGAACAAGAGCACCTCGAGCATCTTCGAACTCTGTCCCAGCGTTTGACCCAACACGGTGCCACAGTCAACCCGACAATTGCGAACTCGGCAAATCAACGGTGGAATTCCTGGGCCACCTCGTTTCATAGTCAGGCATCGAAGTCCTTCCTGATAAGATCCAGGTAATCAAGGACTTCCTAGCTCCGACTTCATTCAAACACCTCCGTCGATTTTGTGGTTTGCTCAACTATTATTGAAGCTTCATTCCGCGCTGCGTTTAGCTCATGCAGCCTCTGACCGACCTACTCAGAGGGAATGAACGTAAATTCGATTTCCCTGATACAGCACAGGCAGCCTTCGCCGAGCTCAAGGATGCTATCTCCAACATAGCCCTCCTCACTCATTCCGAATCGACTGCGTCCCTTTCTATTACGACTAATGCCTCAGACATCGCGGTAGGAGCCGTCCTCCAACAACTTGTTGGTGGGCAATGGCGACCCCTTGGGTTCTTCTCCAAGCGCCTGCAGCCAGCGGAATCTCGCTACAGCTGGTTTGGCAGAGACCTGCTCGTCATTCACGTAGCGATTCGTCACTTCCGGAACACACTCGAAGGCCACGCTTTCACGGTCTACACTGACCACAAGCCCCTCATCTTCGCTTTCAACACTCCTTACCACAAATACTCACCACGGGAAACGAGACATCTAGACTTTGTCACGCAGTTCACTGCCGACATACGTCATGTCTCAGGTGTCGACAATCCCGTTGTCGACACTCTCTTACGCGTCAACCTCACTCTCCAGTCTTTGCCTACCGTCAACCTTGCCGCCATGCCATCTGCTCAGCCTCAAGACGAAGACATACAGCGCACTCTGCAATCCACTTCGCTGCTTGTGCTACCTGTTCCTCTCCAAAACACGGAAGGAACCATTCTCCTTGGCATTACCACAGCATATCCTAGACCCCTCGTGCCCGTCTCCTTCAGACGTATAGTCTTTGACGCACTGCACTCACTATCACATCCCGGTATCCGTGCATCTTTGAAACTGGTCACCGAACGTTTCGTTTGGCCACGCGTAAACAAAGATGCTCGCACTTGGGCTCACGCCTGCATTCAATGCCAGCGCTCCAAACTAAATCCTCACACTCGCAGTCCTCTTGGTTCGTTTCCTGCCCCGGACTCTCGGTTCTCGCATATACACTTAGACCTGGTAGGTCCATTGCCTCCGTCATGTGGATTCGCATATATTCTTACATGTGTCGACCGCTTCCCCAGATGGCCAGTAGCCACTACGGTAACAGACTGCACAGTTGAGACTGTTATCCGGGCCTTCTTGGACCGGTGTGTTTCGCACTCCGGACGCCCATCCACCATTACAACTGACCGAAGAACGATTTTCGTATCCTCCCAATCCGATACGTTCTGCAACTTTTCAGGCTATTGCCGCACTGATACCACAGCGTATCACCCAGCAGCCAACGGGTTAGTTGAACGCTTCCATAGACAGGTTAAAGCCTCGCTCTGCGTCTCCTCCGAATCTAGCTGGAGCGAAAACATTTCGCTCGTACTCTTAGGCTTTCGCAGCAGCATCAAAACTGACTTGCAATGTGCATCAGCAGAGCCGGTTTCCGGCAAAACGCTCAATTTACCAGAAGAATTCGTTTCACCTCCCGCATCATCGGGTATGCCTCCGCTTAACTTTGAGTCCTCCCTAGCTCAACGCATGCGTTCACTACGCCCGACTCCGCCGCGTGAACAGACTAGAGATGTGCCAATGCACATCGGACTCTCTACCTGCACTCACATCTTCATCCGCATCGACGCAGTGCGGCGCCCTCTCCAGCTTCCCCACACTGGCCCTTTCAGAGTTCTGCAACGGACTCCGAAACATTTTACTTTGAACCAGAATGGTCACCGAACAACGGTGTCCATCGATCGCCTCAAAGTAGCTTTCTTTGACGAACTACTTGCAACCCATCCCGATGCTATCACACAAGCACCCGCACCTGTGGTGACTTCCCGATCACTGGATATTCCGAAATCATCCGTTCTCCTTGACCGTCAACCTATCCCGCCTCAACCCCAGGCAACCGACCGACGCGGTAGACAGGGGAAACGTCCGGTCCGCTTTTCAGATTTTGTAAACATTTGCTATTTCCATTAACACGCAATTTTCGTCTTTAGTGGGAATCGTGCCTCTTGTTCAAAAACGCTTTGCAAAATGGACAAAAATAAAACCCAAAACATTTTGAAAACATTTAAAGCGTATTTGTTTTTATCATTAATGCCATGCTCCCTCCCCTGCGTCAAGCCACTTCCCCGACCCTTGCCCACCCCCTCTGAGTTCTATCTTTCAGAATCGCAACCGCCGGAAGTGCCTGCGAAGGCAACCCTCGAGTGACTCGCCAACCGGCTCAACGCAACCCCCGCTTGACTCGCCACCCGACCCATGCCCTCCCTTCCTGACCCAAGGAACAGTCAGTCGCCTTCGGCTGCCGAGAGCCAGAAACGGCTTGGTCCAAAAACGCCTAGCTAGGCGTTGCCGACGAAGACGCCCGATGTCTTCGTAGGACGAGGACGCCCTGATTGCTTCCTGAGACGAGGACGCCTGGATTTCTTCATGGGACGAGGACCGTGGACTAAAGTACGGTGGGGGGAGTGACACATCCCAAGCTCACCGTCGGGTCTGCAGCAAAGGGAAGCTCCTGTCGGCCTTTTTTCTGGACTAGCCAGTTTTTCTTGCAGTCCGACCAGCCCCCCCCCCCAACCGGCCCACCGATGATGCACTCTGATCCACATGATCATCATAACTAATTACTAGCCAAAGCCCGGACCCAGCGAACTCTGCTGCACACCCCACCTTGGAAGCCCTTGCTCAAGCCCATGCAACTATCCGCACCCATCCTCACCTTCCGTATTCCCCCACTAACAGCTCCATCGACGGCTTCCATCATTCAGCCTTCTAGAGGGAGTTTAAAACAGTTAGTCCCCTTCAGTAGTTTGAACAACGAAATGAGAAGACGAATACTGGCAGATGCTAGCATTTCGTATTATCTCGTCAGTACCAATACAATAACAGGGAAATTCTTTTATATGTCTTACAGGGCACAGGCAAACCAATCAAATTTATTGTTGTGGTCATTGTTATCAGATTACGTCCACGGCAACCGCAGGTTGACAACTAATTGCTTTTGGACACACAAAGCTGGTCTAATTCGGCTTATCGCGACGGCCTCGGCAAATCGTAAAATGCGTGCATTAGTATGACGTAACAAGATCCGGAAAGCTGATAAGGGATTGACCTGGTGACGAGTCGCCAAGATGTGCCTGCCTATGGAGGACGCTGGCGGCTTACGCGAACACGTATCATCGGAGGTGGATTGGGTAACTTCACGCTGAACCCAGTTTGGTAGGTGTTCCTTCACTCGGGAATCTAAAACCCGTTCGGTCCTGCCGATGTAACTGATACCACAGTCACACACGAATTGGTAGACACAATGGGATTTGGCGCCGACGGGTTCATTTTCCTTTACTGAAGGTAACGGCAACTTTCGGGTTCTGTTGATAATTACCGCCTCCGCAGCACAGTATGTACGCTGAATGGCCGAGACAATCCGTTTGGTTATTCTTTTCGTTGCAGTGTCACCCTTGAATGGGAGCTCAATGTACACTTTCTTCTTAGGGGCTGTCAACACCATCTCCTTGGGCGGTCTAACTTGGCTATGTTTGTCTATGAATCGCTTTGGGTAGCCATTCTCCATAAGTGTCTTAGTGATCAGCTCTAACTCTTCAGCCAGGCAGTCGTTGGAGCAGATACGTCTGGCCCGAGTGAATAATGTTTTTACTAGCGCGCGCTTGTGTGCCATCGGTGAGAAGCTAGTGAAGTGTAGATATTGGCCGGACCACGTTGGCTTCCGGTATACAGATCGCTTAATCAGCCCATTATCCCTGCGACTCATGAGAATGTCGAGGTACGGAAGGCGCCCATTCGATTCGAATTCAAAAGTCACATTCAGGTTGTCATGAACATTATTAAGTTGATCTACTAGTTGTTCGATTTGCATCTTTGAGGAACCGAAAACAAGGATATCATCCACGTATCGTTTGTAATACAGCAGCTGAGAAATCTGTCTACTTAGTTTCCTCTCAAGCATCAGCATGAAAAAATCAGCCAGTACGGGTCCCAACGGACTACCCATAGCTACTCCGTCAATTTGGCGATACGTGTTGTGGTCGAATCGGAAAGCGACATTCTCCGTGCAAAGTAACAGGGACTGTCTCAGGAGGTCTGTCGGTATTGGCAGACGGAAATTCTCCTCTTCTATCAGGCGGCAAATGTAATCAACTGTCTCAAGCAAAGGGACATTAGTAAATAACGATTGAACGTCCACTGAGCATATAACCTTGTCGGCTAGGCTGATTTGGTCTAGGTCTTCAATTATTTCAAAAGAGTCCTTAATGCTGTGCAAATTGTAGTGCTGCCTTAGTGGTGCAAGGATCCGAACTAACCAACGGGCCAATTTGTGCTGCGGGGAATTTACCATGGACAAAATGGGTCTTAGTGGCATGCCCTGCTTGTGAGTTTTTGGTAACCCGTATAGCTGTGGTGTCGAGGAACCGCTCGGCTTCAGGTGCTTGTAGGTGGTTTCATCAATTACACGATGTAGGAGAAGCGTTTCAAGATGTCGGGTTATACGGGCCTCTACTTCTGTCAGACATTCTATCTTGTTGGTGTGTTGAAACTTGCTTTCATCACTTAAAACGCTTAACATTTTTTGTACGTAATCATCCTTGTTCATGACAACTGCTCCTGAACCTTTGTCCGGTTTTAGTACAACCACTCCCTTATTTCTCAGCTCTCGTAGTGCTTTTAAATGACGGCTTGTAAGCGCACACTTTTCATTTACCGGTACCATGAGGACTTCATAAGCTATGTCGGTCAGCTTATTCCTAAACCACCTGACAGCATCAGGACTGGTTGACTGAAGTTCAGCTACTTGGTCGAAAAAATTCTCAAACGATGCTTCAACAAACAATCGATTCAGCTTATTGGGAGTAACTTTCTAATCTATCCCCAAGGCTAGTGCTTCTAGCTGCATATCATCAAGCTGTACGTTTGACACATTCAAGACGTACTTACCGAGATCACGTGTAACGGGTTGGTCATTTGCTTCCATCAGGGATTTCAGTAGACGCTTTCTGCAAGTTTCTTTCGTGCGAGCGATAAGTCTCTGGCAAAAGATTGAGAAGACAATCCGGCAGCATAGGGACAGGCTCTCCACAACCGGCATCAGGCGAGTATGTGTCTCCATCAGAGTTGTTAGCTTTGCCTTGGTCGTGTCTAATTGCGCTGATGCAATGCGTCTTAGATTGCGATTGGAAGGCGCGAGCTTGTTTCTGCGTAATACTTTCAGCATTGAACGCGGGTAACGGCGTAGGGTGACACACTCGGAAAGAAAGGATATTTCCACACGTTTGCATGCTAGCTTGCATCTTAGGTTGACAATACGATGCAGCAAACGGTTAGTTTCGGGGGGAATTCGTCGCTTGAGAAATTTAAAACAGTTAGTCCCCTTCAGTAGTTTGAACAACGAAATGAGAAGACGAATACTGGCAGATGCTAGCATTTCGTATTATCTCGTCAGTCCATGTAGTGTACCAGAAAACACGCTCTTTCAGTGTTTTACAACATTGGATTTTACGGTTGTTATAACCTTCAAAACGTCCACTTGTTTTACTGACTGCACATGCGTTGATGCAAAGCATTTCGGTGAGTACCTTGCTGCACTGTTTCTTGCTCTGGCTGATTCGCTTCCAATTTTGTTAGCCTGCGCAATATACCTTGGGTTCTGTCGCCTCCGACGTCTATACTGTCGCGTATTTGATGCGTCTTACGTGTCATTGCTTACCGACTAGTATCCCAGGCTCCACCCAACAAGATCTATTTATGTTCGCAATAAAGTGTTTGAGGTGCTCAATCATTTAAAAGTAGTAAAATATGGAGAAGTTGAGAATAGGAGTACAAGTAGATATAGCCGTCAGTTCGAGTCAAGTAATACGAAATTTCGTGGAACCGTCTCTCGGAGACCTACTTCCACACTTCACTTGGACATCTCATCTGGCCACGTGCTGTTTTGTCTTAAAGCAAATAGGTAATGATAAGTTTGACTCGTTTTTTTATTGTTGACTATTGTCATATGCAATTTTGTCATCATGATGGTGACACATAATCCATAAAAGTGTATAAATTTATGTAGGAGCCTGGGTTAAGCTCTCTTCATTATACAGCCATCATTTAGCTGATGCGAGTCCAGTACTTTTACTATTTGCCAGTTACTTCGTGACAACTCGCGTTGCATGTGCATACTGCATTTTTAGGTAGCATTTATCCGTCACCTCGTGAGATCGGCCCAGTCGTGGCCAGCCATGGTAGGAGAGAAAAAACGAATAGGAAAGTGAGGAAGGCACAGTAACGAGAAGATAATGGGCTTTTGTCAGAAGTTATCTACTACAGCTTGTACAAATTACCACTGGAGATATAAACCCTCAGAAATATACGTCTTTAAAGGGCATTTTCAGAGAAAATTATTGTGATGGCTCCAACAGTTGTAGGGTATCAAATTTTGGAGGTTGATGATGTAAAATCAATGTGTATGGCCCGGAGAAAGGCTGTAGGTGCACAAAATATTTTCTACAGGGTGGGCGAGGAAGCTGTATACAGTTTAAAGCATGTTAACTGTTGTTCCAACAGTTTTGCTGCATTCGGTAGGAGGAGTTGAGTTTGGAAGAGGCAAACGTTCAGGGTGATCATAGACATGGTTGCTCCTGGTAGGTTTTCTGATAGAGCCCTCAGATGAATTCAGTCAAAAGCGGAGATACTATCTATATTGTTTTCGCGGAGCACGGAGAAATGCAGCCCGTGTCTAATGGGTGGTCTCCAGGAGAAAGTGGCAAATGATTAGTATTGCAGAACGAAGGTGAAACAGTTTGCTAGACAGGAGCTCTAGGACATAGTTCCTCTTTGATAAGCGTAAACTTCATTGTGATCAGGATATCTTTTCTTTAGAAAACAGCTTTTATGTAATGATAGCTATGGGAAGCGTAGCAAGGTCTAGCAACAACAGAAGGAAACAGTGCCCAGGTATTGAGGCTATATCCACCTTGCACCAATTTCGTACGGGGATTCATTTATCATGGTAGGTCGCAGTATAGCAATCACTGTTTCTATGTTTAGAAATGAATGTGCAACGTGTCGGAAGTTTATCCCTGACTGGATTTTACGTGTCTCAGATGGAAGTCTGTTAATTAGTATGCAGTATCGGTTAAGGAAAAAGTTGTCGGACAGTTTTGTTCGTGATCTCTTCACTTTTACTTTGTTATTATTTCAAGTGCGATACATTGACGATTCTGCTCGTTGTAATGTTGGGTATGAGGAGTGTATCTTTTGGGTACTTGTAGCAAGTTTTAAGGAGATGCAACAATCCATTTAAGAAAGTGTACATGATTATTTTACACCTTCCAACGCCATACGATCACTCACTCTAGAATTGCGGTAGATGATGGAGACATAATCAAGCAATGGACGTATTTTATGTTGTAAATAGTGTTATTCGATTATTTCAGATTGAAGGTTTTGAACAGAAGCCCAATGCTCTGACGGGCTTGAGCTGCAGTATGTGCGGCGTGTTCGGCAAAGTTAAGGGTGTTTGAGTAGTGGATCTCTAGGTCACGGATAGTGTGGCAGTGAGACAATGGTTTACCATCAATAGTAAACGAACCTGATATGATGTCACATCTGTACGATACTACGTGGCATTTATCAGCAGAGAATGTCATCATTCATTTGGAGTTCCATGAGTCGAGCGCACTTAAGTCAC